>OU015742.1:30050036-30079462 GCA_907169655.1 Acomys percivali | reverse complement strand
ACTAACTAACTAACTAACTAACTAACTAACTAACTAACTAACTAACTGTGTCTTGCTGGCATGGTGGCTCACACCTACAATACTGGCACTTAAGAGGTGCAAAGAGACTTGCTTTTTTATACAACCAGGACCATCTGCCCCAGGTTGACAACACCTCTCACAGTGGCTAAGTAGATTCCAAGTTCAAGGCCACATACCACGTTTGAGACCAGCCCGAGCTATCTAAGACCTGCCTCAACATAACAACAAAGGTTTCTTAAACTGTGTGAGAAGCCATGAGCAGTAGGAAGCTCGTGATGCATTTCATCTTCCTGTGGTTTAAATACGATGTGTTTGGCTGAAGAGATGGCTCAGAGGTTAAAAACATGCTACTCCTGCAGAGGACCCAAGTTCGATTTCCAGCACTCATGTCAGTCTCAAAACCACCTATAACTCCACTTTCAGGGGATCCAGTCTCCTCTTCTGGACTCACAGGCACCTGTCCTCATGTGCACACACTCCCTGCCACAGACAAATAAAAAAATAAAAGAAATCTTTAATTAAAAAGATTTATCTGTTTTCTCCAAACCCGATGTCAACACTTGACTGCTGTTGTGGCGGGGCTGTGAACAAGGCTAGGGAGCCAAGAGCACCGTTCTTGCTGAAAAGGCATTAAGGAGTTAGTTTATTCTGAAGCAATGAGTAGCCACGGAAGGGAACCTGCACTCAAGCCTTACAATGCAAAAGGTTATCATACAGAAATAAAAAGGTCTTGAAGCAGTGCACTAACCAAGCATACCAGAAAGGGCATCTGGGGGATCAGTGTGATGGTTTGAATGAGTTTGAGACCAGCCTAGTCTACAAAGGGAGGCCAGGACAGCCAGGACTACAAGAGAAACCCTGTCTCAGAAAAAAAAAAAAAATGGCCCCCATAGGCTCATATATTTGAATGCTCTGTTATCAGAGTGACACTCTCAAGGCAGATTAAGTGCAGCCTTGTTGGAGAAAGTGTGGCATTTAGGCTTTGAGGTTTCAAATGCCCAAGCTAGGCCCAGTGTATCTCTCTCTTCCTGCTGCCTCCGGATCTGGAAGTAGAGCTCTCAGCCGTTCTTCTAGCACCACGTCTGCCTGTGTGCCACCATGCTCTGCCACACATGGGCACATGTCAGTGGACTGAGCCTCTGAAACTGTAAGCAAGCCTCAATTAAGTGCCCTCTTTTGTAAGAGTCGCGTGCTCATGGTGTCTCTTCCTAGCAACAGAACAGTGACTAAGTTAGTCATTTACAGCAGAGTTGGGGGAAGATGGCCCCTACAGTTTTCAGACTTTATATCATAGCACTGTTAGTCTTAGGGCATGCGTGGTCTGCTAAGTAGATACATTCCAAAGTTTTATCTAATAGTCACAAAAATGCTAGCTCAGATAACAGCTATCCAGGGCACTAAAGACAACCCAATGGGGCTGGAGAGATGGCTCAGAGGTTAAGAGCACTGATTACTCTTCCAGAGGTCCTGAGTTCAATTCCCAGCAACCACATGGTGGCTCACAACCATCTATAATGTGATCTGATGCCCTCTTCTGGCTTGCAGATATACATCAGACAGAGCACTGTATACAATATATATATGACAACCCAACATAATTTGACTCTTGATCAGCAACACTCCACCTCTCCACAGTCATTAGGATGGAATCAGCCAGCCCACACAACCTTCAGCTTGGATGTAGCTTCTTCACAGAACTTTAGTTCACAGGCCTGTATGAGGTAATTAGGTCATTAAAGGGATTAATGCCTTCCAGGCAGGACCCAGCTGATCTCTTTTTAAAGAAATATGTTTGTTGTGGGGTTTTTTAAAAAGATGTATTTATTTATTATGTATACAGTGTTCTGCCTGCATGTACAACTACAACCAGAAGAGGGCACCAGATCTGATTATAGATGGTTGTGAGCCACCATGGGGTTACTGGGAATTGAACTCAGGACCTTTGGAAGAGGAGACAGTAATCTCAACCTCTGAGCCATCTCTCTAGCCCCAGTAATTTTATTTTTATTTTTATTTTTATTTTTATTTTTATTTTTTTTTGAGAGAGGGTTTCTCCATGTAGCCTTGGCTATCCTGGACTCGCTTTTTAGACCAGGCTGGCCTTAAACCCACAGAGATCTTCCTGCCTCTGCCTATGGATCAAAGGTTTGTGCCACTGCACCTGGCTTGGTGACCTGTTCTTTATAAGATATTGATCAATGTTGCTGGCTCTAACTACTAGATATCAGTTACACCCCAATCTCAACAAATTCTACAGTCAAATATCTCCCAAATATAAATCCCTAAAAGGAAATACATGCACATTTGTGCCAAAACGCCTTGCTCATTTTGTTGGCTGGTCTTCAGACTAGCAGCCTACACAATACCCCGAAGCTTGTCAGAAATTGTGTGTCTCCCACCACACCTTAGACCTACAGACCCAAGACCTAGATTTTTGGTTTTTCTTTTTCTTTTCTTTTCTTTCTTTCTTTCTTCTTATTTTTTATTTTTTGTTTTTTTGAGACAGGGTTTCTCTTTTAGTCTTGGCCTTGCTGGCTTCAAACTCACAGAGACCCGCCTTCTTCTGCCTCCCAAGTGCTGAGTTTACAGGTATGTGCCACCACACCTGGCCCAAGATCTGGATTTTTAAAACTGTCTCCAAATGATTCAATAAGGTTTGGGAAACACGCCTGTAGTGTTTATTCAAGTTACTCTTCCTTGGAAAACAGCAAGCTCCCGTGTACTATAGTATGCGAATGTGGCAACAGGATGCTGGCATTTTGTGGTGTTTTGTTTGTTTTTAACGATTTTATTTTTATTATTTTCATGTGCATTGGTGTTTTGCTTGTATATATGTCTGTGTGAGGGTGTCGGATTCCCTGGAACTTGAATTACAGACAGTTGTGGCCACCATGTGGCTGCTGGAAATCAAACCTGGGTCAGTACTCTTAACCGCTGAGCCATCTCTCCAGCCCCAATGCTGACTTTTTTTTTTTTTTTTCCTTTTTTGTTTTTTTGGGACGGGGTTTCTCTTTTAGTATCGTATGGAATTATCCCCAACTTTGCAAGACATCCTGTCAAAACCCAGTGAGTTCTTGTGTCCCATAACAAGTACAAAAGTCCTCTAACAAATATCCTCTAACACTCTCAGGGACACACAACTAGGTCAAGGAGCCCTGGAGTATGACACTGAGAGAAGTGTTCTTTGTAGCCAGGAGAGCCCTTCCCCTAATAAGACCTTGGGTACATGCAATTGCCTTGACTCCAGCACTGCCTGTCTACAGATGGACCCAGGTGGTGACGAAGGGTGCAGTAGTTAAAACATTGTGGTGGTGTACTTCTTTTTTTTTCCCTAAAGAGTTATTTAATATTATATATACAATGTGCTGCCTGCATGTACACCTGCAGGCTAGCAGAAGGCATCAGGTCACATTATAGATGGTTGTGAACCACTGTGTGGTTGCTGGGAATTGAACTCAGGACCTCTGGAGGAGCAGTCAGTGCCCTGAACCTCTGAGCCATCTCTCCAGCCCATTGTGGTGTTCTTTATGGCATCCTTTCCCTTCCCTCTTGGTAGGGGCAGGAGATATGGCAAGATGCCGGGCATGAGCCTGGCCTTCCTAAGTCAGTGTCCATGCTGTGGGCAACAAAGTAGTGAAACAACAGAGATCCAGGAGCCTGCCAACCAGTCGGACCAGCTGGGCCAGTTCTTCTTGGCCCTGGTGCACTCAGTAAAGCAAACATGAGAACAACTTGACATCAGAGAGTTATGACTGGGGTGAAGAATGATATACATGAAGGAAGTGAGGGAGGAGGAGGCATGCCTGTTCTGTGCCCTGCCTACTTCTGTCCCATGGCAGGTCTAGGGGATCATCAGGCCCTTTTGTCAGGTGGAAATACTATGTGGCTCCATAGAGCTACCAGAGAGCTCAGAGGAAGTACCCAGGCTACAGATAGACACCTTCCACTCCCCCACCCCCCTATACTGAGCAAAAGAGGCTGGATTTTCCATCCAACCTAAAAAAGAGACCACCACACCTGCCAGGCTGGGTTTAGTCTCTGACCTTGTACTCACCAGGCTGTGGGCCAGGGTAGCTCCTGCTAGGACCCTACATCTCTCCTAGTGACTGCAGTGTGTCCTCAGATGTAGAGGAGTTTTCATTCAGAACAGGGCTGTTCTAGCAAGAGAGTCAAAGACTGGCTGGAATACAGACACACCTTTAATCCCAGGTGGCAGAAGCCAGCCAGACCTCTGAGGTCAGCAGAGCAAGTTCTAGGTGAGGAAAAGCTTAGGTCCAGGTGTGTGTGTGGTACATGCCTTTAATCCCAGTGCACAGGAGACAAAGGCATGTCTATCTCTGTGTTCTGATCAGTTTGGGTGAGTCAGAGAGCTGGGAGGCAGTGCAGTGGAGTTGAGTTTGTAGCAGTTTTTGTAGCAGCTCAGTTCATAGAATTCTGTTAAAGTTTGTTTTTATAAAACTCTGTTTGTTTCTCTTAGTTGTATTTCTTAACCTGGCTATCATACAAATATCTGAGACTCTTTATGTTTGTTTATAAAGCTTCACAGCACAATCTTTGGCAGTTTGAGTCTATTGTTAACCCTTTATGTTATCCTGACTCCATCTTAGCAAACCCCCAAGTTACTTGCTTTTTAGTTCTTTCTTTGCTCCAGCTGCTTCTTCCTGATCTTTCCTGGACCACTACCCATGCTGAATCCTCCTGGCTCCACCCCCTACTTCCTCCTCTAACTACTCCTCCCCTGGCTGGCAGGAAGCCCAGCCCTAGTCGCTCCCCTGCTCAGCGATTGGCTGTAAGCTGCTCTATTGGCACACCAGGGGGCAATTGGGGAGCAGCGTTTACACAGCTCTGAGACAGGACTCAGAATTTAAACTGCACAATAACCTTATGCCTACAGAATTCAGAGGCAGTTTTAACAGGAGAATTTTACAGAGACAGGTTGAAGAGAGAACAAGCTAGACACAGGTAAAGCAAGAGGATGAAAGGAGCCAGAAGATTAGAACAGATTGCTAGAGTTAGTTGGGAGGCCAAGCAGAGCAATTCAGTCAGAAGCTGAGTGAGAGAAGTCAGATCGAATCAGTCAGCTAGGAGAAGAGTTTGAGCTAGAGCAGCTGAGTTGAACCAGCCAGCCAGAGTTCAGAAAGAACTAGAAAGGGTGAGCTTTCTCAGCACTAAGTCCCAGAGGCTGAAAGCATTCTAGACCTAGATTAGGTAGTCAGAGACTAGGAGCTTTCAGGAGTAGGCTTAGGTTAGCAGACAGAGGCAGTAAACCTTGGAGACAACAATTAAATTGGGAGAATAAAAGATACTTTAACACTCACATGTCCCAGGAGTTCTTGTTTTTCTCTCCTTAAGGATTCTCTTTTGTTTGTCAAGACCCCTCTAAGCCACTCACTGTGAGTGCCCCTAACTGCAGGCATGTTACTGGTTGTTTTTATTGTTAATGGGACCTTATGCTTTCTTCATTTTATGTGTCTGCTACCTGGCATAGCCGCTAACACAAAATATTCAGGAAATATTTGTTGAGTGAACATGTGACATGTTCGTGATCTAACAAGACCACATGCTAGTATGTATTGAGCTCTGGCCTCAGGGCCGGTGATAAGCGTTTGACGTACAGCAAAACCTGACATGCCCTGGTCCCATGGCTCCTACACGCCAATCAGGAAACACCACCGACCCAGAGCGTTTGAATGCTAGGAGTCTTCTGATCCATTTCTTTGTTTACAGTTGCAGAAGAAACCACGGCCAATGGGCTTGTCGCCGTAGAGGAGTTTTCCTCATGATAGCGGCCATAAGTATGTTCAACATGAGATCTGCTTTCAGCATCCATTTCACCATTGGCAGGAGCCAGCCTGTAGATTGCTCAGTTCCCCAGCTGGAGACATGGACCAGAGTTACGAAGCACCCTCACCTCTCTCCTGGAAAGCCCCTTTCTGCCGATGTGTTGTGACGTACAGTAGTCTGAATGAGAACGGCTCCCATAGGCTCAGGTACTGGAACACTAGTCCCCAGCTCTAGGTGCGGTTTGCGGAGGTTTTGAAGTAGAGCCTTGCTGGGGAAAGTGGGTCACTAGGGGAAAGCTTTGGGAATCTATAAATTGGCTTCACTCCCAGTTTTCTCTCCCCCGCCCCTCCTCCTCTCCCCATCCTCTGCTTCCGGGGTGTAGATGAAGATGTGACCTCTCAACTTCCTGCTCTAGCTGCCTGCCGCCAAGCCACGCCCACCATCGTCTCCCTCTGGAACCATAAGGCGAAGCAAACTCTTTCTCCTGTAAGTTGCCTGGGGTCATGGGGGATCCTCGCAGGTGCAGAAAAGTAACTGATACAGGATCAAGGCAAAGCCTGGAGAGAAAGCTGCAAACAGGCCCACCTTGGTTCAGGGAGGCCCGTGCCCCTCCCCGTGCCTTTGGAAGTTAGAGGAAGAGAGTTTTGTAAAGCACCTGCCTCTGGGTTCCTTTCTCTCTGTTTTGGCTTGGAGAATGTGATGAAAGAACGACATTGCAATGTCCCAGAAGCAACATATCCCAAGGACCCCATGGGGAAGGGAAACTGCTATGGTTCTGCACTGGCTCTTGAGACTAGGTCATCATCTGTGGACGATCAAAGGCATGGTGGGCCAGGGTCCTCTGAACAGCCTTTCCAGAACTCTTGATCCGGTGTCTCCAACGCTTCTCAATATTTCAAGGTTATTTCAATAGAAGTTCAATGTCGGCCGATTCTAGCTGAGATCTTCCTCCAATCAAAGAGAGACAGAGAGAAGAAGGGGAGGGGAGTAGGGGGAGGGTGGAGAAGGAGACAGACCTCGCGAGAAGAGGTATACAAGTGAAAACAAGGGCCAAATTAACTCCTCTGAGTCAGTTTAACTCCCACATTCAGCTAAACTGTGTTGTTTCCAATGATATGGGGGCCTCTTGACCTCTTTCCTCAGAAAAGCTATGAACACTGACAGCGTCTCATTACGTAACCCAGGTTAGCTTGATGCTAACAACTGAGATGGCTCAGCGGTTAAGAGCACTGACTGGTCTTCCAGAGGTCATGAGTTCAATTCCCAGCAACCATATGGTGGCTCACAACCATCTGTAATGTGATCTGATACCCTCCTCTGGCCTGCAGATGTACATGCAGGCAGAGCTCTGTATACATAATAATAAATAATAAATCTCTCTTTTAAAAAAAAGATTTAAAAACAAACTTTATAAAAAAAAACAAAAACAAAAACAAAAAAACAACTCTCTGCATCCCTCTTGCCCTGGTCCTGAGCAGTCGTATCTTGTCCTGCTTCTTTTTCAGTTCTGGTGGAGAGGGGCTGCTTTGTTTGGGCCATAAAGGGTCACCTGTAGCCCAGAGCTCACTGTGTAGCTAAGGATGACCTTGAATATCTGGTCCTCCTGCCTCCACTTCCCAAGTGTCCAGATTACAGTCTGAGGCTGTCGTCTCTTCACACTCTTTGCATGTTCTCAGCTTGTGGTCTGTTCTGACCTTTCAGTCCTTTTCTGCCAGATGTCTGAGGGTTGATAGCTGGCACCTCCCCATTCTGCAGAGAATTTATTGCACCTAGCAGTGGAAATTTGGGGTCAAGCGATTTCCAGTGTTTCTGAGACGATCGTGAAAGTAGGGTACTTCTGCAGAAAAGCAGAAGTATAGCCCAGAAAGGAGTTTCCACTGAACTGAAGAGAAAACCCCAGATTTTTCTGGAGAGTTCCCTAGTACCCTGTCAGCAACAGCTACTACTGGGCAGCAGCCAGCAGCCCTCGGTCCTGGGCCACTGTACCTTTCCACCCTCCACCTCTCTTCATCTTGGCAACAAGTTGGTGGACTCATACTTCTATCTCATTGGTTCTCCCACCCCCAAGACACCAAATCATTGGTCAATTCAACACATTCCTGCTGTTCTGATTGGCTGATCTGTTGTCAGGGTAGAGGCCCTAGACTGAATTGCTTTCCCAGACGCAGTATCCTCTGATCTTGAACACTGTCTCTTTCCCCCTAACTCTGTTCCCCTTGACCTTACTCCCACCCCCAGAGGGACTCTCCTCCTGTGACTGCACAATAAACAGCCAATCCAGGGATGTCCTGGAGACTATGAGGTTCCCATCTTTGGACTATTTGCCACCCCAAAGCCAGATTTTGTACATGAAGGCAGGGCAAAGCTGGGCAATCCTCCATTGCAGAGTCAGGAACAACACTGAGCGAGAGACCAAATATAACCACTGAATCCATCTAAGAGCCACTCATGCAGAGAGATACGGCTTTGACGAGTGTAAATGCAAGAGATCAAGGAGCTTGCTAGAACAGTGCCAGATGGCCAAACATTCCCATTAGGCCTGAAATTCTACCAGTTTAAAAAGAATTGTTTGGGGACAGGGTTTCAGCTTGAAACTCTCTGTGTAGATCAGGTTGGTCTTGAACTCACAAAGCTTTATCTGTCTCTGTACCCCTGATGCTAGGACTAAAGGTGAACACCATTATGCCTGGACCCATTGGTAAGATTTTTTCTTTTATAATTTTTTTCCTATCAAAACTCGTTGTTAAAATATAAAAAGATCATCTCCGTCAGATCACCGCCATCATGGACACGAGCTGCATGCAGCCCATAAAGCTGGCTAGGGTAACCAAAGTGCTGGGCAGGACGGGTTCGCAGGGACAGTGCATGCAGGTGCCTGTGGAATTTATGGATGACATCAGCCGCTCTATCATCCGAATTGTCAAAGGCCCCGTTCAAGAGGGTGATATGCTCACCCTATTGGAGTCAGAAAGAGAGGCTCGGAGGTTGCGCTGACCCTGCTGCTGGGTCCTGGATATCCACCACTTAACCCATGGAATGACCTACATCTGGACAGGGTGGGGGGGGGCAATAAATTAAGGAACATATTCCAAATCCATCCTGAAAGAAGTATGGAAGTGTTTTTTCAGAATTAAATGATTTTAGAGATACTGATGATGTGTACTCGTTCAATCTTAGGCAGGTAGAATAATGACCTGCCAAATGTTCCTGTGACTGTGTCACCTTATACTGCCTAAGGGACCTGGCAAAAGTGATTAGAATTCAGGATCAAGGGAGAGTGCAAAGCTTTTGCTGAACTCTCCAGGTGAGCTCTATCTGATCTCAGAAGCCTTTAAAAACAGGGGAAATTTCCTGACTATGACCAGAGAGACTTAAAATGATGGAAGCCTGGCTGGGGAGATGCTACATCCGTGGCTTTGAGGATGAACGAAGGGACACATGAACCAGGAGGTGCCAGGGAAGCCTCGAGAAGCACATTCTCCCACAGCAACTCCAGAAAACAAGACAGAATTGCCAATGCCTCAGTTAGCCCAGAGATCCTGTGTCAACCTCCTCATCCATCAGACAGGAACATAGGGAGCTGGTATCATTTTAAGTTAGTGAGTTGTAGTGTTTGCTACATGAGCAACAGGAATACAGACACCCTCAGCTTCCTGGTGCAATTTGACAGATCTCAAGAGAGCTGTCCAAATAACCCAGCATTTCAGAAATAATGGAACACTAAATCTCTAACCCTACAACACTTATTGGTTTTTGTTGTTGTTGTTGTTGTTGTTGTTGTTGTTGTTGTTTTGGGTTTTGTTTGTTTGTTTGTTTGGTTTTGGTTTTTTTGAGACAGGGTTTCTCGGTGTAGCCTTGGCTGTCCTCAACTTGATTTGTAGAGCAGGCTGGCCTTGAACTCACAGCGATCCACCTGCTTCTGCTTTCCACTTACTGGTATCTTAAAAAGACTTTCACTATCAGGAGTATCTTACCACCATTTAATTCCTGTTTTCTATATGATGGTTAGGTGAGAAAAAGGAACATAAGTCAGTCACGTTTTGATGAGGCATGATGGAAGTCCAATATATGAGACCTGCATGAGGAAACTCACTGGACAGTGGTGAGTAGAGCAGTGGAAACGTACCACAGGTGCACTCCAGTTGCTACAGAACTTGGTTTGTTCCTAACAGTAGATTGTGCTAACTCATTCTTTGTAATGGAAGTTTTGGTTTCCTTGTAAACTCCTCCGTTGTGTTATGTAAATATGCTTTTGCTTTAATCCCAAGTGTGGGATTTCAGCTCCAGCTTTAGTTTGTCCACAGCTGTTAACTGTCCTGTGTGGCAGCATGGTTTTTGCCAGCTGGTAAGGCCTTCCTCAGGTGGCATGGAGAGGGGCGTGGTCTAGGGCTCTGAGGATGTAAAGGAGAGCCTAGAGAGAGCATGGCATGGGGAGCAGTATTGGCTTCTGGCATGTGGTCTGTAGCTGTTTAAGGAGACCAGAGACAGATGGTGTGGCAGTTTGGAGCAGACAGACGGAGAGAAACGCATCGGGGCACAGCAGCTTGGAGGAGACTGCAGGCTGCATCTGCTGTTGACTGAGTTGGTATAGCCCCAAAGACCCTTTGACCCTAAACAGCCAGAAGTAAAGAGGCCCCCTCCCCTCACTAACCCTCTCTCTCCTACATAGGGTTGGGAGTTTGGAAGGGAGGTTGAGGCCTAAACACCCCAAATAAAGTAGAGTTTTAAAAAACGAGCTCTACAGTTCTTTTCCTTCAGGACCACTGTCTTCTGCAGAGAAATTCCACAGCTCCCTTTTTGCTCCACAGCCTCGTCAGAAGCTCCTTCTCTATGCTCATCTGACACCCCCCCTTCCCCAAATTTATCTGCTTCTGGCCTGGGTATTGATGCATTGAAATTGTTTGTTTGGCCCCCTTTACCAGCCAAAGTTTTTAGAGGGGAAGAGCTCTGTCCAGTTCACTGACCTCATTTCCTCCAGCTGAGCCTCCATCTTATCCTCTTTCCACTAGAACTGCGTGAAACCTACCTTTGTGCGCATTACCACACAGGAGACTTGCCTCCTCGTTAGTGGGCACAATACTGCTTGGATCTTGCCCTAGTTACTTTCCTGTTGCCAAGACAAGACACCATGACTAAGACAATTTATAAAAGAGTTTATTTGCAGATTATAGTTTCATAGAGTCAGAGTCCCTGACCATCACGGGAGGGAGCATAGCAGCCAGCATGGTGCTGGAGCAGTAGCTGAGAGCGTACGTCATGGTCCATAAGCATAAATGAGGCGGGGTGGGGGTGGGGAGGGCGGGGAGAAGAGAAAGAGAGACAACTTATTGGTAATGGTATGGACTTTTGAAATCCCAAAGCTCACCCCCAAGTGACAGAGCTCCTCCACCAGAGGCACACCTCCTAATCCTTCCCAAATAGTTCCACCAACTGGGGACCAAGTGTTCAAACACATGAGGCTATGGGGAGCATTTTCATCAGACCACCACAGGTCCTATCCAGATATAGTCCAGAATTCATGTTCACTCTCATTCTCTCCTTCCCCTCCCCCCTGAGACAGGGTTTCTCTGTGTAGCCTTAGCTCTCCTGGACTCACTTCATAGACCAGGCTGGCCTCGAACTCACAGAGATCCGCCTACCTCTGCTGGGATTAAAAGTGTGTGCTGCCATGCCCTACTTTCACTCTCCCTCCCTTCCTATTTTCGTGTGTGTGTGTGTGTGTGTGTGTGTGTGTGTGTGTGTGTGTGTGTTGGGGGGTTCCTGGGGATTAGACTCAGGCCCTGATACCAATGCTAGAAAGTGCTCTCCACTAAGCTATATTCGCTCCTACCCCACCTCACCACCCTTAATTAAAAAAACGTTTTTTCTAATTTAATTTTTTGTTTTAAAGCCAGATGGTGGTGGCATATGCCTTTAACCCCAGCACTCAGAAGACAGAGGCAGGCAAATCTCTGAGTTTGAGGCCAGCTTGGTCTACACAGCCAGTTTCAGGACACCCATGGCTATACAGAGAAACCTTGTCTAGGGGAAAAAAGAAAACAAAAAACACAAACAAACAAACCAAAACACCAAACCAAAACCCCGAACTTTTTATTGTGCTATGAGGTCTCACCAAGTTATCCTGGATGGTCTTGAATTTCTGATCCTCATACCTAAGTCTCCTGAGTAGCTGAGATACGTGCTGTACCACCAAGCCTGAACTTTAGCCCCAGGGAAACAGGCAAGAGGCTTAGCCTGGTTGTATTCTGTGTTATACTGGAGTTATAGGACATCTGGCTAGGCTGTAAGAAAGAACAAACAAACAACAAAACAAAACAAAACAAACAAACAAACCGTACACTTTCCAAGACAGTTTAAAGGAAGTCGGTCAAAGTTGAGACGTTTTGGAGGTGAAAGGGCTTGCTGGGGGGGAAGGAAGTGCAGTGCTAAACCAGGACTTGTGTAAAAGATAAAACGAGAACTACAATCTAACGTTTTAAAAGTTAGATTCACGGATTCGACAGGAAACAGCTGGGTGAGAGTGGCCTAAGGGTCTCTGGACAAGTGTGAGACCTAGGGCGCAGACAGCAAGACCTAAGAGAGCAAACACAATTGCTTGTTCTGAGCAACCCAGAAAAGCAAGCCAAGACATGCCATGACACTCAAAACATCACAGGACCCCTCATCATTAAGGTGTCCCTCCCAGGGTTCGAAGATTTGCCTTAGAGCAGAAACACTGAGAGAACCCGCAGAGAATTCTTTGTGCCTGAGAGCACCTGGACAGCCATTGGTCCCAGCACCTCAAGCTCGGAGCCTCAACTCTTATTAGCCACCGGGCAGCGCGAGCTTAAACCTGGGATAAACTACAATCCCCAGAATGCTTTGGGAGAGACGAACGGGGACGGGCGAGGCTACGTCTGCAGCGAGAGACCGTTAAATTTGAAACTTGGCGGCTTTGGCGTGATGGGGCGTGTGGTGGCGGCTCTGAGAAGGAATTGGGTGCATGGTTTTGTCTAGGAGCACGGGGTGACGCTCTCCACAGCGCCAGAGCCAGCTGAAGGGTGAGGAGGACAGCCCAGACAGTCGGCACCCCGAGGAAAAAGGTTTGCGGACGGGCGAGAGGAAGAAACAGGAATGCAGGATGGCGGCGGCTAGGAAGGAAGGGTTTGCGGCGAGGTGAGGACCGCAGCCAAGTTGCTGCAGCAGGGTGCCCGGCTGGCGACGGGGGGATCTTGGAAGTCTGGATTGACCAGGCCCTCCCAAGCAAGCCCCGTTCCTGACGGCCTGGAGCCCTGCATTCAGCCACGGGGCAACACTGGGAGAGCTTGGAATTTGCCTTGTGGTCTGGGTTTGCAACTCACCTCATCCGTTTTTGTTTGACCTTGAGCATGCCTTATATGGGGGTCGTGCATACATTAGTACTGTTTTCTGGAGTTCTGGGATAATTCAACTTATTTGTAAGTTAGCTGATTTTCAACTAATAGGTGTTCTCATTTTGCTAGTAGCATAGGGGGTCTAAAAAGCAGAATATTTGTTGCTTTTCCTCATCTGCAAGAACATCGAGTAGTTTTTCTAATTTTTGAATTTAATATGCATTTTAATTATGGAATTCATCATATCTGGGTCATTGCCATGTCATAAGCATTCATTCATGCAACTTAATTTATTGACCATTTGAGCACTGAAAGTGGACAATAAAAGACACAAAATCCTAACCCTTGTGAAACTTAACTCCTGGGGGATAGGGAATGAAGGCGGGGAAACAACAACACATTTAAAATCAGATAGGGATCAGTACTAAAAAGGAGAAGTCAAGAGATGTCTGGAAGCATTGGAGGCGGAGCCGAGGGTGTAACCCAGGTGAGGCCCTTGTCCAAGAAACCCAATCAATGCCTTGGGCCCATTACCTAGCGTTGAGGTGGAAAAAAGATTTGAACAGAGACCTCACTGATGAGATGGTATTTGGGTCAAAACTTGAAGGAAACTAGTCATGGATTGATAAGATGTCTCTGCAGCTAGAGATGCTTGCTACGAATATTGAGCGCCTCAGTTTGGTTCCTAGGACCTCCACATGGTGAAGGAGAGAACCAATTTCCAGAAGTTGTCCTCTGACTTCCACACACTTGCTTACACACACACACACACACACACACACACACACACACACACACACACACAATATATATATATATATATATATATATATTTCTTTTTTTTTAAAGAAAGTTTTATATTATAGAAAGTTCTATATTATAGAAAGTTAGGAATGGAAGCTGCCACTGGCATGGTCATTGTCACTGGAACGCCATGAACCTGGAGAGTAGAGGAATTGGGGCGAGTAGAGAGGGCTGGAGAGATGGTTCGGCCGTGAAAGGCTAGGCTCAACCGGAAGGTCAAGAAGGAGAGTGTGCGAGCATAGTGATGGCGGGGTTTTCCATTGGATTGTAGTTGAAAATCATGAGGAGGTTTGTAGCAAAGCAGTGATCTGCCTTCAGCGTAAGTGGGATGTATTGGTGTGCAGTGTTGAGAAGGCAGAAAAAGATGGAGACCCAGAGACCAGTGAAGACCTTAGAAAGGGAAGACTTGTGGGTGTTTTGTTTTGTTTTTTCCTTTGAGAATTTTGTCTTCCTTCTTTCTTTTTTTAAGAGCTGGCACTAAAGGTGTGGGGTACCATGCCCGGCTTCTATTTCTCTGTTTTAAATTGAAAGTCAAACATAATATATTATTCTGACTGACACTAATTTTGAATTAAACCAGATTGTCCCATATTGGACATAAAACTGGTAGCTTAAAAAAAATCTACTTTATAAACTTATGATGCTTTAAAAATTATTTTTGTGGGCTTTAACTTTATTCATATAAAACTGTCAACAACACCCTTGCCAAATTCTTCTGTTGAGCATAAGCTTGGAAACCAAATGATTGGCTCGGAAGCTTAAAAGAGTACTAATGGGCCGGGCGTAGTGGCACTCGGAGTCCTAGCACTCAGGGAGGCAGATCAGCTGGGAGTTCAAGGCTGTCCTGGTGTACAGAGTGAGTTCCAGGACAGCTGGGGCTATTAGAGAGAAACCCTGTCACACACACAAAACCAGAGGTGGGGGTGGGGGAGGGGGACAGAGAAGAATGCTACCAGTATACCAGCTGTTCACCCCAAAACCTGAAGATCCTGTCTGGAGATGGTGTCATAGTGTAGTGCTATAACAATGTCGGTGTCAGGTTTATTTGTGTTTCCTCCCTCACAGTGAAGCCATGTCCCAGGAAGGAGATGAGTGGGAGTTGAGTAAAGAAAACGTACAACCCTTGCGGCATGGACGGATCATGTCCACACTTCAGGGAGCGTTGGCCCAGCAGGAGTCGGCCTGTAACACTGCTCTGAAGCAACAGAAACGGTAAGCAGCAGGCTGCTTTGGGTTCAGTTTGTTAGTCCCAGCTGTGACAGGGATCCTGGGCACCCTAAGGCAGTGGTTCTTGGCCTTCCTAAGGCCTTTTAACACAGCTCCTCATGTTGTGGTGACCACACCCCCACCTCCCACCCCCCAACCATAAATTACTTTGCTGCTATTTCAGAACTGTAATTTTGCTACTGTTGTGAATCCGATATGCAGGGTATCTGGTGTATGACCCCCATGAAAGGGTCCTTCAACCCCCAAAGGGGTCGCAGCCACAGGCTGAGAACCTCTGCCCTAAGGAGTGCCTTTCCATGGGAGTATGGGAATCTGTTCGCCCAGTTTTCTGATTGCAAGCTTCTTAATTGCATGGGATAGTGTTTATTTCAGGCTGAAGTGAAATGCATAACCATACTCACTGAATTAGCCCACCCAACATCGAGACAGAGACCTATTCGTTTATTTAAACAAGCCTTAAGCACAAGAAAGTAGGTATGATTTAAACTAATTGTCTAAGGTGGCTGTCTTCCATCTGCATTTCCCATGGGTGTCAGTAAGTCCTGTTTGGGCTGCATCTGCTCCATCAGGCCACTTTCTCTTTTCCTTTTGTTTTGTTTGGGTTGTTGTTGTTGTTGTTTTCAAGACGGTTTCTCTGTGTAGCCTTGGTTGTCCATCCTGGACTTGCTTTGTAGACCGGGCTGGCCTTGAACTCACAGAGTTGCACCTACCTCTGCTTCCCAGTGCTACCATCAAAGGCATGGGCCAACGCCACCCTGCTCACTTCCTCTTTTTCTCTCTTTCTCTCCTTCCTCCTTTCCCTGCTGCTTCTCCTGGCCTCGTGGCCCCTACCTGAGACCCTCCTGCCCAGGAACCGAAGCTCTGCCTGCCTCCAGTCTGCCCAGTAATTGCCTGTCAGCAACTTTATTGAACAGTGTTTTTTTTGGTTTTTTTTTTTTATGATTTAGTTGTAGTATTCAATTCTTGTTTTTGTTTTTTGAGACAGGGTCTCCATAGCCATGGCTGTCTGGGAACTCAATATGTAGTTCCAGGCTGGCCTCGAACTCACAGAGATCTGCCTGCCTTTGTTTCCAAATGCTCAGATTAAAGCAAGTGCCACTGTGCCCACTGGTATTTTATTCTTAATGCTGCAACTTGATCCTGTACTGGTTTCCCTACTTGTCTGACTTGTCCTAGATGTTGGCTCCCTGCTGTGTCCCACCCCAAGTCTCTGCCCTCAGTTGTGCCTCCACAGCTGCCACTGACAGCTCTTGCCTTCTTCTCAGTGTCTGTTACTGTAATGTGTAGACAGCCCCACGCTTGGGAAGACTCAGCTCATGTTTTCATGGCTCTGTGAGTGTGGAAATGATACTCATTTGATAGAAACCATGCTTTGAAATTTGATCTTGTATGCAGGAGGACTTCTCTGAGATGCAGGGCAGCTGCAGAGACCCTGAGTCTCTGAGGCTGAGCCCTGTGCCATATGCTGTGTTGCTAAGTTGTGGTGCCTGGCAGGATAGTTGTATTTAGTGTTTTCAACTGGGCCAGGTCCGTCTGAATGTAATTCTGTTGTCAGATAACAAATCTCTTTACTCCTACTGACCTTCCTTTTTCTACTTCCCCGTGTTGGCTAGTGTCACAAATACTCTGATGTTACAAATACTCTGATGTTACAAATACCATAATTCTGTAAAAAAAGAAAAATATATGTGTGTGTATGTGAGGTTGTATGAGTACAAGTTCCCAAGTTGGTCAGAAAGGGCTTTGGTACCCGAAGAGCTGGAGTCACAGGCAGAAGTGAGCTGCCTAGCATGGGTGCCCTCTGCAAGAACTGTATCGTCTCTTAACCCTGAGTCATGTCTTCAGCCCTCCTACCCTTTCTGGGATTGGGCCTAGGGCCTCCTGGTACTAAACATGTATTTTATCACTGGGCTGTTCCCACAGTGCTATAGGACTAGATACAGTGAGTGCTAGCTATTAAAGCAGCTCCTCTGTCCTAACTCACTTTAGGAGGTTCCCTTCTCCTTCTCAGGCTTCCTCCATCTCCATGAAGCACCTGCTGACTAGATTTCTGACAAAAGAAGTCACTTTGGAGTTTTGTTGTTTGTTTCGATTGGGTCTTGCGCTGTAGCCTAAGCTGTCCTAAACTTGTGATCTACCTCCTGCAGTCTCCCAGGCGTCTGTCACCATGCCCAGCTTATTGTAAATTTCGATATAAATAGAAGCCATGGCTCCTTCATTTGGTGTAGTTTTGAGTCAGACGGTGGTCCCTTTTCACAGCTGAGTAAGCACTTGTTTAACATTCTCCTGTTATTGGATGTTTTGGTTCATTCTTTTGTGCTTTGTAAATCAAGCCAGTGTGGGTATCTGACGAGGCTTTTTGTGGACACCATCCCCACCGCCACCCTTGGGGTAGGATTGTAGAGTAGCTTAAGCTCAGGACCAGAAAGGCAGATGATCTTCTAAAAAAATTACTTTTTTATTTAATATCTTACGGTTGCTTCCTAGTTCCTACACCCATTTTCACTTCTTAAAACCTTTACTATCTATTCTTGGCAAGTGCTTTGTCTGCTTCGTATTGTTGATTGTTTCACTTGTATACATTATCTTTTTTTAATTTTTATTTTTTCTTTCGAGACAGCATTTCTCTGTGTAGCCTTAGACGAGGCTGGCCTCGTGCTCACAGAGGCCTCTTCCTCCCCAAGTGCTGGGATTACAGGTGTGAGCCACCACACCACGCCTGTCTTATTTGTCTTTTTTTAGATAGAGTATAATTCTTTTGTGTCAGACTCTGTTCTGTTTGTTTATCTATTGTTTTTTGGACAGGACTTCCCCAAATATCCTAGGCTGCCTTTGAAGTTACTGTGGTAGCCCAGGCTGGCCTTGAACTTGCAGCAGTTCAATCTCAGTTCCCATTGCACAACAATTACAGACAAATGCCACTTTGTCTGGCTATTTTATTATTTTAAAGATTTTTTTGGTTTGGGGTTTTTTGTTGTTGTTGATGAGGGTTTACTTTATTTTATTTTTGGTTTTTCAAGACAGTGTTTGTTTCTCTGTGTAGCCCTGGCTATCCTGGAGCTTGCTCTGTAGACCAGGCTAGCCTCAAACTCACAGACTGATGGGATTAAAAGCTTGTGTTAGTCACTATGCCCAGCTTAGTTTTCTTTTCTTTCTTTCTTTTTTTTTAATTTAAATTTTAATTTATGTGTGTTGGTGTGAGGGTGTCAGACCTTGGAGTTACAGACAGTTGTGAGCTGCCATGTGGGTGCTGGGAATTAAACCCTGGTCCTTTGGAAGAGCAGGCAGTGCTCTTAACCACTGAGCCATCTCTCCAGCCCCTTAGTTTTCTTTATAATAATTATTATTTACAATTTTTATTACTTGACACTCACATGTGTGTATAATTATTTTGGTAATTTTCATACCCTCCCCCTTTACCCTCTCATCCCCCTCTGACTCCTGCTGAACACTTTTTATTTCCAACAAGAACCATATTCCTATTTTCATGGCTTTTTGTTTGTTTTGCTGTGTTGTAGGGTTTTTTGTTTGTTTTGTTTTGGTGTATATGTGTGACCCATTGAGTTGAATTTGGGCTGCTTGCATGAACTGTGGGGTACTGGATCATGGGTAACTATATTGACTATACCCTGAAAAAAAATGACTCCACCCTCCAGGAACCATTAATTGCTAGTAACCATTAATTGCTAGGGCCTCATGGGACCTTCCCATCTATAGTTGAATGTCACTGAAACTCATTTTGGTTTTACATTAAAAAAAAAAAAAAACTATTTACCTACTTATTTATTTATTTGCTTGCTGTGTGGAGGTTGAGGACGGCTTGCAGGAATCTGCAGAGTCATTTATTTTGTGTGCCTGCCTGTGGAGGAATGCTGAGTGAATGTATCAACCGTCAATAAAGCACTGTTTAGCCAATCAGCTGGGCAAAAGGACAGGAAGTGGAAGGCGGGACTTCCCGGAGGGGAGGAGAAAGTTTGATGGTTGGAGGAGGATGGTGGGGACTTGACAAGGATTGGGCCATGGGTCACAGTGGCAAGTGCTTGGACTATATGTATGTTATAAGGTTTAGAGTAGTTTGTTTAGTTTACGAGTAGATTAGAATCAGTTCAGACTCTTGGCAGCTTTAAAGTAGGTTTCAGTCTCCCTGTGTCAGTTATTAACATTGTAGGCCAAACGGATACAAATTACTGTAACACCTGCCTTTAAATGACCCTGTTCCACATTCCCGGTTTTGACCCTGTTCCACATTCCCGGTTCCTCTCTTTTACTCTTGGCACCTGGTCCTTTTCCTGTCAAACTGGCGAATCCCCCACATCTGATCCTCTCACAGAGACCCTCTCTCAGCCCGGATGACTTTTCCTCTCCTCCCTCGCTATTGGCCATCAGCTCTTTATTAAGCCAATCAAAAGGTGAGAGAGGAAGAGCATTACAAATATGAGGCACACCTTTAAACCCAGCACGAGGGAGGCAGATCTCTATGAGTTCAAGGCCAGCCTGGGCTACAGAGTGAGTTCCAGGACAGCCTGGGCTACACAGAGAAACCCTGTCTAGAAAAACCAAAACCAACAAACCAACCAACCAAAATATGAGGCAGCTGAGGATCCATAAGACTAATAATACTAAAGTTTGGCCAGTATTCAGCTCTCTGTTGGTACAGCTCATACAGTGTACAAAAGATTACTTCAACACAGAGCAAGTTCTAAGGATAGGCAGGGCTAACCAGAGAAACCCTGGACCAAAACCAAAACAAAACAAAAAGCCTTTAAAATATGTATGTAAATAAACCCAATAAGTAATATTATGATACCTATTTTATAGATGAAGAAACAGAAAACGGACAAGTAACTATCCCTTGTCTGAGCTAATGATGACAGAGCTGGGCTTTGTTTGTTTGTTTTCTCAAGACAGGGTTTCTCTGTATAGCCCTGGCTGTGCTGGACTTGCTTTGTAGACCAGGCTGGCCTCACGGAAACCCACCTGCCTCTGCCTCTCAAGTGCTGGGATTAAAGGCATGCACCACCCCGCCCAGCTGTTTTGTTTTATTTTTAATAAGCTTTCATTTAGCGCCTTGGCCGGCTTGGAACTTACTATGTAAATCAAGCTGGCCTCACACTCAGAGAGATCT
Organism: Acomys percivali; assembly: GCA_907169655.1. Lineage (NCBI taxonomy): Eukaryota > Metazoa > Chordata > Mammalia > Rodentia > Muridae > Acomys > Acomys percivali. The sequence continues at coordinate 30,059,149 of OU015742.1, read as the reverse complement.
CCCTGCTTCTGCCTTGAGTTCTGGGGTTAGAGGAACCCTGTACTATCATGGCTCAGAATCTTAATTATGTCTGTTCTTTTTATGTATACATTTGAGAGATATTTTTATTTTTTTATTTTTTATTTTTTATTTTTATTTTTTGGTTTTTCGAGACAGGGTCTCTCTGTGTTAGCCTTGGCTGTCCTAGACTCACTTTGTAGACCAGGCTGGCCTAGAACTCACAGCAATCCGCCCACCTCTGCCTCCCGAGTGCTGAGATTAAAGGCGTGCGCCACCACGCCCGGCAAGATATTTTTATTATTTTAAATTGATGTATACGTGTATCTGGATGTGTGCACGTGACTGCAGGTGCTTGTTAAGGCGACAGGCATCAGATCCTTGTCACCTGGACTTTTAGGTGATTGTGAGCCACCTGTATGGGTGTGGAGAACTGAACCTGGGTGCTCTGTAAGAGCCCTGGTTTCTGAAAGATGTTATTTTTAGAAGGGTGGGACTGGAGAGATGGCTCAGTAATTAAGAGCACTTACTACTCTTGTAGATGATTCAGATTTGGTTCCCAGCACTTATGGCTTCTCACAGCTGTCTGTATTCCTTTTTAACAAAGTCTCAGATTCTTGCACAGTTATTTAGACCATATGAACTGCCTCAGAAGGGAATAGAGCAGAAGTGAGACTTGTTCACTGGCTGCGGTCAGAACTGCATTGCTAACGTACTCTGTTTAATTCCAGGGCATTTGAATCTGAAATTCGCTTTTACTCTGGAAATGACCCTCTGGATGTTTGGGACAGGTGAGTCTTTTTATATGGAAAGAACAGCAGAGGCATTCACAGATGGATTGTTTTTTGGTCTTGTTTCTCAATTTGAGGGACATGGAGTGGTGACCAGAGCATGAAATGGTGTCTTGGGGAAACAGACTTCCAGAATAGCCACAGTGACTTTCTGAGGTTTGTTTTGTAGGGCTATGTATAAAGCCCAGATCGCCCCCCACCCCCCCATCCCCCACCACCACCTTGGTCTTTTGAGACAGGGTTTCTCTGTGTAGCCTTGGATGTCCTGGACTCACTTTGTAGACCAGGCTGGCCTCGAACTCACAGCGATCCGCCTGCCTCTGCCTCCAAGTGCTGGGATTAAAGGCGTGCCACCACGCCCGGCTTAGAGCCCAGATTGTTACATATGCCAAAGAAGGGTTGCACTGCCGAGTTAAACTATAGGCTCCCTGAGGGTCAGACTGTGACACAACTTTGAGGTGTGTCATTCTGTCCCTTTTCTAGAGCATTTGTTACAATCAAGAGAGTCTGTGAGAGATAGAGGCTTCCTGGAGGTCATGAGGAATTCTAAAGCATAAAACTCCAGAATAGAGGGCTGGAACAGTGGCTCGTCTGTCAGGAGCACTGGCTGCTCTTCCAAGGGATTGGGCTGGATTTCCAGCTCACATGCTGTAGCTTAGAACCCTATGTAACTCCAGCCCAAGGGATCTGATGTCCTCTTCTGGCCTCTGATGGCACTGCACACATGCGGTACACAGACATGCATACACACAAATAATAAAATAGGTAAATCTAGAATGAGATGGGTGTGATGTCACATGACTTTAATCATAGCATTTTGGAGGCAAAGGCAGACAAATCTCTGAGTTGAGTCCAGCCTGGCCCACATAATTGAGTAAAGACCAGCCAGGGCTACATAGTGGGACTCAAAAGCAAAAACCCCTCAGAGTGAGCCTTAGAACCACAGCAAAAGTATGCATCAATTCAAATTATGTTCCTTTCCTTTTCCTCCCGGTCAGGTATATTAGCTGGACAGAACAGAACTACCCTCAAGGGGGGAAAGAGAGTAACATGTCAACGTTACTAGAGAGGGCAATAGAAGCACTGCAGGGGCAGAAGCGCTATCACAGTGACCCCCGCTTTCTCAGTCTCTGGCTCAAATTGGTAAGTGTTGTTTGAATTTAGAATGTTAAACCAATATTTTTCCTGTAGAGGTATTTATATGTATACATGCAAAAGTGTAGCCATTTAGCAGGTAATGATGTATATATTAGAGTTGGTGAGTTGCTTTGACTTAAAGACTTAACTGTAACATCCTGAGGCTTTGTATACATAATTTCTGTAGGGGTTTTGTGTGTGTGTGTGTTTGGGTGTTTTGTTTGTTTGTTTGGTTGGTTTTGATGAATATAGGTTTTCTGTCTATTCACTGTAAACACAGTTGAACCATGTAACTATCTTAGAGGAAGAACATACGAGACAAGCTTCCTTGGTGAGCCTGGCACCCTTCCATAAAAGATGATGTTTTTGTGTTGTACTGGCCTTTGGATATCTTTCTCCCAGGATATTGCTATGGCCAAAACTGTCTGCCTGCCCACTCAGTACTTCCTCTTGACATGCTGTGCCTCCATATCCAGAGCACATCTATGGACTGTCTCAGGAGCATATATTTGTCATAAAATAATTCCAGTCTTTCAGACATTAATTTTCATGCTTTTACCTTTAAATTTTTGTTTCGTTTTGCTTGTTTTTCAAGACAGGGTTTCTCTGTAGCCTTGGCTGTCCTGGACTCACTTTGTAGACCAGGCTGGCCTCGAACTCACAGCAATCTGCCTGCCTCTGCTTCCCAAGTACTGGGATTAAAGGCGTGCCCAGCTAACTTTTTTTTTTAAAGGAAGAGGTGTTTAGAATTGTTGGCAATCACATTATATGATAAAATGCTGATATTTGAAACTGACAATTTATAGTTAAAATATATTCTTGAGGACTTATTCAAACTTCAGATAAGTCAAGTGTGGTGGCTGATACCGTTTTCCTCAGCAGGAGGATCTTGCGTTTAGGCTAGCTTGGGCTATAAAGGAAGTTTCAAGCCATACTGGACTACATAGCAAAGCTAACATAATACTACTAAAATCATGTGTAGGAAGTCATGTGACTCCCGAAAGTCACATATTTATGGGATGTTAGCACATTTTGACATCCTAGTGACAAATTAGAGTTCACCTTAGAGATACTAGTTACAAGGGACTATGCTCAGAGAATGTTAAATAGATTTGCTAGCTCAGAAGCTGTGGACCGTGCTGGCTTATCAAGATTTTTTTTCTTTCATTCTATCTTGTGTAATGCGTGCGCACGGACACACACACACACACTTCTCCTTTTTTTTTTTTTTTTTTTGTGAGATACAGTCTCTCACCATTTTGGCTAGGCTAGGCTATCCAATGAACTCTAGGGATCCTCCTGTTTCTGCCTTCCCCATGCTGGGATTACAGATGCATGCTGCCACAACTGAGTTTTTAATGTGGGTGTTAGGACTCTACATTCAGCCCCTTGTGCTTGTGTAGTGAGTGCTTTTCCAGCTGAGCCATCTGCACACTCTCTGTAGTAGTCTTCTATGTGAGTCATTCAGATGATAAACTAGATAAGCTTTTTTAATCATTTTTAATCCTAGGAGTTCATAACTATATTTAATTGGAGTTATTAAAAATAACAATTAGAAGCTGAGTGTGGTGGTGCATACCTTTAATCCTAGTACTCAGGGAGGCAGAGGCAGGTGTATCTCTCTAAGTTCGAGGCCAGCCAAGACTACACAGAAAAACCCTGTCTCAAAAAACCAACAACAGCAACAAGAACAAACAACTAGAGGAGTGGAAACATATTAAGAGTTTGGTTTCGCAGCACTCACATCAGGCAACTCACAAATCCAGTTGAAGGGGATTTAACACTTCCGGTCTCTGAGAGCACCTGACTCATTGCACATACCTCCCACAGCCACCAAATTAGTAATTTCTTAAAACTCAATTAGAATTATGTCTTTGTTCAGTTCTGTTGCCCTGGCCTTAGTAAAGGGAAGAATGCTGTCACGAGGTGAAAGCCCAGTGCAGGCTGTTGATACAGCTCAGTAGTGAGCACTTGCCTAGCTTGCGTGAAGGCCTGGGTTTGGTCCCTTGCCCAAAAAGACAAATACATAGTCTAGATCTATAGACCCTATCTGCAGGCTGTTGAAGATATTACAGAAATTAAGAGTAAACCTTTGAAAACTTCAGTAGCCGTTTGACCTGTGCTCGTTGAAGCATGTAATTTCTATACTTGAGAGGCCAAGGCTGAGAGATCACAAGTTTGATGCCAGTCTCAGCTACATAGTCAGGTCCTGTTTTATAAAACTAATGAAACAAAAAAAGCCTTGAAAAAATAAAATATGTTGAGACTGGGAGAACACCTAAATGCATCATCATTTTTAGTAGGTTCTATGTTTATTTATTTATTTTTAAGATTTATTTATTATCATGTATACAGTGTTTTGCCTGCATGTACACTTGCACACCAGAAGAGGGCACCAGATCCCACTATAGATGGTTGTGAGCCACTATGTGGTTGCTGGGGAATTGAACTCAGGACCTTTGGATGAGCAGACAGTGTTCTTAATCTCTGAGCCATCTCTTCAGCCCCCCATGTTTATTTTTTATAAGATTTTATTTATTTGTATTTTATATGAGTTTTCCTGCATGTAAACTATACATGTGTGTTCAGTACCCTTGGAGGGTGTTGGATCCCCTTGGAACTAGAGTTCCAGATACGTGTGAGCTTCCGTGTTGGTGCTAGGAACGGAGCCTGGGTCCTGTGCAAGAGCAGATCCTCTCAACTACCCAACTCCAGAGCCAGCTCTCCAGCCCCAGCTTGTGTTTAGTAAACCCAGACTTGTTAGTATAGGCCTATGATCCAATTTACCTGGGAGAGTGAGGCAGGAGGATCACAGGGCAAAGCCTGCCTGCCTGGACTGTATACTATACTGAAGGGAAGTCAGTAGGACCCTATCTCAAAGTACAGAAAGTAAGAGAGGGTGGGGGATAGACCTTACAGGTGGAGTCCTTGCTGGTGCTGCTCCGCCACTGCGTCACAGTGCCAGGCTCAGATCATAGTAGTGGGGGATTCATGAGCCCACACTGAGGTAGAAGTCCTCACATACAGCTTCCTGATTAGACAGGCAGCTGCATACTGCCTGCATACATCTCAGAGATATTTGCACTTTGTAGCTTTCCTGTTTTAGCTCCCTCCCCCTCTTCCTTCTCCTCCCCCCCCTCCCTTTCTGATATCTCCTTGGACCTCTGCCCATGGCTTAATCCCTACTTCCTCCTCTAACTCCTCCTCCCCAGGCTGGCAGGAAGTCCGGCCCTATTTTCTCCCTTGCTCAGCTATTGGCTGTAAGATGCTTTATTGGCATACCAGGGGACAACTGAGGAACAGTGTGTACATAACTTTGAGACAGAAGATTCTTAGAACAAGGATTGTAGCTGAATTACACAACCTACACACACACACACACACACACACACACACACACACACACACACACACTCCCTCCTTTCTCACAGATGAGCTGAAGCATTGGTCTAGACCAGCATTCAGTGCTCAGCAGTGAGATCATGAGCAATCACCAAACTTTGTACATGGAGGAACAAAGTACATGTTAAACCGCTTTGCTTTTTCTTTCTTTGTGAGTGTGGTCAAAGGTATAACTGAAGGAGTCCTCACACTATACCTTTCTTACATTTTATGGAAAGAATTTTCTAGTCAGAGTTATTTTATAAATGATTCCTATAATCTAGCTAGGAAAAAAATATTATTAGAAAACCAGTATTCTTAATGAAAGTGATAGAATTAGTTTGACTACTTAAAAGTTGCCAAAAAATGTTCACTTTTGAATCTGTTCATCTAGCCAAATTGTGTTTTTATTCATGTTATATCTTAAATAATTCTTTTTTCTTTTCTTTTCTTTTTTTGTCTTAAATAATTCTTATTCAACACTGAGTAATTTGACCTTTACTGGCTATGCCAATATGCAAGAGCATAGATCACTCAGAAAGCTGCATATATAGATTGTTAGGGTTTATTTGTACAATGACAGAACCAAAGAATGGGTCTTAAACTGACACTACATTTGTAAGTTTTCTTAAAGCACCATCATGAGAAAATGTCACTAATTTAGATAGGCAAAAACAACAACAACAAAAACAAACAAAGCAAAACAAAACAAACCCCCCAAAAACATTATTTATTGAATTACTGAAAACTCAAACTAGAAAATGATAATTGTTTTTGTTAAAAATATAAATAGGCAGGCGGATCGCTGCGAGTTCAAGGCCAGCCTGGTCTACAGAGTGAGTCCAGGACAGCCAAGGCTACACAGAGAAATCTGTCTCCAAAAACAAAAACAAAAACAAACAAACAAAAAAAAATATATATATATATATATAAATAGAAGCTAGACAGAATAGCATAAGTCTGTAGTCAGTCTACTCAAAAACTAGAAGCAATAGGATCAAGTTTTAGGCTAGCCTGGTCTAATAAGGAGTTCCAAGCCAGCCAGAGCTGCATGGCAGATCCTATTTCTTTTCTTTTCTTTTTTTTTTTTTTTTCAAGACAGTGTTTCTCTGTGTAGCCTTGGCTGTCCTGGACTCACTTTGTAGACCAGGTTGGCCTTGAACTCACAGCAATCCGCCTGACTGCCTCCCGAGTGCTGGGATTAAAGGCGTGTGCCAACATGCCCAGCCACCAGATCCTATTTCTAAAAGCCAAAATAAAATAAGAATTAAAGATTTTTAGATGGAGCTGGGCAGTGGGGGCATACGCCTTTAATCCCAGCACTGGGGAGATAGAGGCAGGTGGATCTCAGAGTTCGAGGCTAGCCTGGTCTACAAAGCAAGGACACACAGAGAAACTCTGTGTTGAAAATAAAACAAAAAAACAACAAGAAAGTTTGTTTTTGTTTTTGTTTTTAAGATTTATTTATTTATAACATATATAGCTTTTGCCTACATGTAGGCCTGCACACCAGAAGAGGGCACCAGATCTCATTATAGATGATCATGAGCCACCGTGTGGTTGCTGGGAATTGAACTCAGGACCTCTGGAAGAGCAGACAGTGCTCTTAACATCTGAGCCATCTCTCCAGCCCAACAAGAAATATTTTTAGACAGAATGTTTGATTTAGTCCACATTTATCAAATGGAACATTTCATTTATTCCAGACTTCCATATAAAACCCTCATTAGAGACAGGAATATTTGTAGATAGCAACGCTTTATACCTTTGTGAAGCATATTTTATTAGGAGATAAGTTTGAAGCCATTGAGTGCACGTGTAGGCACATCATCCAGAAAGGCTGCATATGGTAAGTTGTTACAGGGGAGGAGTAGGGATGCGCATGGGGGCCTGATCTAGTATTGCTGGGTAGAAACAGAAACATGAGAACAGAGTGTGACTCGCTTAATTTACCATTTTAAATTTATATACACCTCTCAGAAACCTCCTACTGCTTTTAGCATAATTTGATCTCTAGGGGTTTGCTTACTTGTTTCCTGTGTGTGTTACTGTGTATTTCTACGTGTTGGAGCCATCTCCCAGCCTGTTTCAATTATGTTTAAATAGATGCACAGTGCTACATCTAGTTGACATTCTGTAATTTGTTAACCAATTTTTCTGTATATAAACAACTCCTAATTTTGCCAAATTATAAATACATTATAAAAAAAAAGGATCTCCGCATACCTTTTGCATTTGCCCCTTATGCTTCTAGAGGGGCTAGAAAGGCGGCTTGGCTGGTGACGCGCTTGAGAACAAACAGAAGTGCCTGGGTCCCGAGGCCCAGCTAAGCATCTGTGGTGCTCCGGCCAGCAGTCCCTGCAGTGTGGTGCCAGCTGACCTTGTGGAGTCCATGAGCTGGAGTGAGAGCCCCATTTTCAAAAAATAAGCAGTTATGGAGGAAGACACTTATCTCTGGCCCCCGTAGACGCCTATACACACTGGTACACCAACACACTGACAACACACACAGGGAAAGAGGGGAAGACAGACAGACACACACACAAAAATAATTGAAAACAGTTGCTGTTGTTAGCATGGGGAAAGGATGCATGTTGTGACTGGTGGGCCTACTTGGGCTGTCAGGCCTGTGTGGTAGTTGAATGTTCAGCTACTCGTAATTGCTTTTAGTTGTGATAATTTTGGGTGCTGGGCCCAGCTGCTCATCTAACCTTTCAGCATAAAAAACTTGCTCTCCAACTGTAGGAGGTGCTGCTGCCCACTACCCTACCCTCAGCGAAGAGTCCTGACTCACACTGAGGTCATGCTCCCTTCCCTGGCCCTGCCTCCCTGCCTCAACTGGCAAAACCCTTTTAGATCCGTCCTAGCCCATAAGCTGTCCCCCAAGAGGCTCACTGCATCTGCATTAAAACCTAGGACTTCCTGTCCTCAGGCTCCTTCCTAGGTGCTGATCCCCAAGCAGTGCTTGCTTTCAACAAGCCCCGACTCTCCAGTGCTCTGTAATGTCTGGTAGTGCAGGCTTAACCTCTGACTTGGATTAGTTTAGTGCAGTGAGTGATTGAATTGTACTGTGTAATATCAGTCACAGTAATACACACCATGTCAGCTTACTGTTTGTTCTGAGTGCAAATGCCTCCAAAAACTGTGTATTTACATATATGAAAGAAGAATACAGTGAAATAAAATTTTCCTATGGCCAAGAAATGTAGAACTATGTCAAAGCATTTATAGTATGGAATATTTAGTTTTTATCTTTTGCTATTAAAATTTTCTATGCTAGCCTGGTAGTGGTGGCACACACTTTTAGTCCCAGTGCTCTGAAGGCAGAGGCAGGTGAATCTGAATTTGAGGCCAGCCTGGTCTATAAAGCGAGTTCCCGGACTGCCAGGGCTACACAGAGAAACCCTGTCTGGAAAACAAAACAGAATAAAGCCAAACTACACTATATCCGCTCTTAAAGTTCCTTAAATATAGACTTGACCAGATCTTACCTTTGCTTTTAACTCTCAGCCCAGAATATATTTACTATCAGGTAGAAGCAAAATCAACCAGTTTAACTTTTTTAAAAAATTAATTAATTTATTTAATCAGTTTGACACTTAAGACCTGACAGCCTTTTCCTCCAGATTCCCCCACCTTGCCCTGCCTTTGAAGGTTGTTCTCATCCTCACGTGTGCCAGACGTTGTAAAGGGAACACCCTTCTCTTCCCACTCTGTATCTCAGGAGATACAGTGATCGTGTCGGTGTCCGTGTGTGTGTGTGTGTGTGTGTGTGTGTGTGTGTGTGTGTGTGTGTGTGTGTGTGTG
>OU015742.1:30029118-30045259 GCA_907169655.1 Acomys percivali | reverse complement strand
GTGTGTGTGTGTGTGTGTGTGTGTGTGTGTGTGTGTGTGTGTGTGTGAACATGCAGACACACCCCTACACATAATTAAACATAATCAAAATAAATCTTAAAAAAAGAAAAGTATTAGGACAAAGGGAAAAGTAAAGAGAAACGTAAGGTAAAAAGGTAAAATGTATAAAAAGAAGTTGAATCATTGACAATTTATTACTATTTTTTATTAAGATTTATTTTATTTCTAATGATTATTGTTTGTGGGTGTGTGTATAGGTTTGTGCATGTGAGTGCAGGTACTCATGGAGGCCAGGGGAGGGTTTCTGGAGCTTCAGGAGTTATGAGCCACACCACGTGGGTGCTAGGAACCCAGCTCGGGTCCTCTGCAAGAACTGTATGTGCTTTGAGCTGCTGAGCCATCTCTTTGCCCCAACTTAAGGTTTTAAGAGTCTTGTAAGCGTCATTTTGACTCTGTGGTAGAGGAAAGATTCCTCCTAATTTAGAGCAGAGCATGTACCTTAGGTGGCACCTAAGTTGATAATTAATGCTTTCACGTGCCGTTGTCATCTTTTCCTCCTAGCTATGGGTCAGAGCAGAGGATTCCAAAATACGGTTCCTCAGCAGATGGGCAGTAATTGCAGAATCACTGTTTTTGATGAAAATGCTGACGGCACTTCTCAAGCAGAGTTATCTAAGCCTGTAGTCCAGCCGTGGATGGCTCCCCCTGTGCCTAGGGCCAAAGAGAACGAGCTTCAGCCAGGCCCATGGACCACAGACAGGCCCTTGGAGTACAGGGTAAGGACTCAGTACCTGTCAATCTAATGACAACTTCAGCTTGGTCTCCCTTGGTTTGTTCCTGTCTGTGTTGTTTGCTTTGTTTGTTTGTTTGAGATGGGTTCGAGTTACTTAGCGTAGGTTAACCTTGAACTTGCTATGTAGCCCAGGCTGGCCTTCAACTTTTCATGTTCCTGCCTCAGCTTTCCGTGTGCTAGCATTACAGTTGTGCAGCACCCTGCCTGGATGAATTTAACATTACTTAACTCCTTGAATGCTTAGAGATTGTCTGCGTAAGTTGTGGTAGAACGTAAAATGATCGTTTTAATTTTTTCTTCATTTTTTTAGCCTCATGGCACTCCAGCTTCTGTAGCATCTGTACCCCTTGTGCTTCCCAACTTTACTCCATACGTGGAAGAGAGTGCTCAGCAGACAGTGATGTGAGTGGCTTGCAGGTCATTTACAGGGGGAATTGCTAAGGGTGGGCAGAGGTACCGTTTACAGTCCCCAGTGCATCTTGTGGTGGGAGTGAAGGCAGACAAAGCTCTGTGTTGCCTTTGCATTCGTTTTATGTGCTCGTGAACTTGCTCATTAGGGGTACGGTCCTGTTGCTGTAGCAGACACTGTAATCCAAGTGAGATATGCTGCTTTGATGTTGACAGTGGTTAGAAAGCGTAGTTTTCACTCTTAACCCGCTCTTTGGGATGTCTCTTTTCTCCTTCCTAATCCTTAACACTTAACAAAGTTTTTATTAATGTGTATGAGTGTTTTGCCTGCATGTACGTATGTATGTATGTGTCCCACATGCATGTCTGGTGTCCACAGAGATCAGAAGAGAGCACTGAATTCTTTGGGACTGGAGTTACAAATTGTCATGAGCTACCACGTGGCTGCTGGAAATTGAATGTGGGTCCTCTGAAAGAACAAGTGCTCTTAACTGCAGAGCTAGCTCTTCAGCCCCCTACTATTTTTGTTATAAGAAAAATTAGAAGTCCAGGCATGGTAGCTCAAGCTTTTAGCCTTTAATCCCAGCACTCAGGAGGCATAGACAGATGAATCTCTCTGTGAGTTGGAAGCCAGGCTGGTCTACAGAATTCCAGGACAGCCAGGGATACACAAAGAAACTCTGCCTCAAACAAACAAACAAACAAAAAAGAAAAAAGAAAAAAAATGAAAGAAAGAAAGATTAGGCCAAATGATAGGTAAATAATTAGCCCAAGCTTAAGTCTAATCTTTTATTTTTTTATTTTTGGTTTTTTTTTGAGACAAGGTCTCTCTTTGTAGCCTTAGCTGTCCTGGACTCACTTTGTAGTCCAGGCTGGCCTCGAACTCACAGCAATCCACCTGCCTCTGCCTCCTGAGTACTGGGATTAAAGGCGTGCGCCACTATGCTGGGCTTTAGTCTAATCTTTAAAGATTGTGAGTTCTAATACTAAGTTCAATTCTGTGTTTCAGTTAAGAGTTTCCTCTTAGCGGGCTGGAGCAATGGCTCAGTGGTTAAGAGCACTGTGCTGTTCTTCCAGAGGTCCAGAGTTCAATTCCCAGCAACCACATGGTGCTCACAACCATTTAGTGAGATCTGGTGCCCTCTTCTGGCCTGCAGGCACACATGCGGGCAGAATACTGTATAAATAATAAATAAATAAATAGCTGTTAAAAAAAAGGAAGTTTCCTCCTAGCTAATATGTGGTGTGTTTTGTTTGTTTGTTTGTTTTAAGACAAAGTCTTTGTGTAGACCATGCATGCTAGCCTTGTACTCATAGAGATCCACTGTCTTTGCCTCCCCAGTTCTGGGATTAAAGGTACATAATTGTATGCCTGACTCTCATAGCTAATTTATATAACTCACACTATGTGATAGGAACCACAGGAATGCAAAATCTCTCTGAACATGAAACACAGGAAGCCATTGGAACTTTATAGAATTGATATTTAGCTCTTATGTCACTTTTAAATTTAAAAATGGAATTTTTATTATAATTTAGTTTATTACAAACAAATTTAAATTTATTTGTTTTGAGGCATGTCTCATTCTGTACCGTGAATGTCCTGAAACTTGCTGTGTAAACCAGGCTGGCCTTGAACTCATGAGATCCACCTGGCTCAGCCTCCCGAGTGCTGGGATTACAGGTGTGCACTACAACTCTGGCTCCTTTTCTAAAATTTATTTTAGCTAGGCGTGTGTGTGCTTGCACATGTGCCTGTGCATGGTGTATGTGGATGAGAATGCTGCTTGCTGTGCACATGTAGAGGTTGGAGGACAACTCAAATGCAGGGTTATATTCAAAGACCCTCATGCCCAGTCATGTTTTTCTTTATGATTTGTAGTTATTTTTCATAAGTTAAGAGAATCATTCTTTACTGGAATTTCTCTAACCTAACTGTGTTAGTCAACTTTATGTCACTGTCACATATACTGAGACAACCATCTCCTAAACAAAAAAGGTTTATTTTGGCTCATGGCTTAAGAAGTTTCAGTACATGGTCATTTGGACTTGATGACTTTAGCTCACTACTAAAAGTGGTCCTCAGAACTCACACCTCCCCAACCCATTGTTGGGGACCAAACTCTGGGACTTGATTGTTATAAGCAAACGCTTAACCCAAGAGCCCCAGGACATAATTAATGGTGATCCTTGTGAGTTAGTTTGGCCCTATTTTTATTTTATTTTATTTTTTGTTTTTTGAGACAGGGTTTCTCTGTGTAGCCTTGGCTGTCCTAGTGGCCCTGAACTCACAGCAATCCACTTGCCTCTGCCTCTCAGTGCTGGGATTAAAGGTGTGCACCACCACATCTGGCTGGCCCTATTTTTAAATGTTACTTTTTTGTTTTTGTTTGAAGACAATCCATATAATCCCTATAGCTGCTGACAATTGTCTATCTGTTTGGGCAAAATAAATTAAGAAATTAGCTCATTTTGATTTTGGCCTGAATGATGGTTGTTTTGCTTCCTCAGGACACCATGTAAGATTGAACCTAGCATCAACCACGTTCTCAGCACCAGGAAGCCAGGGCGCGAAGAAGGAGACCCCCTGCGGAGGGTGCAGAGCCACCAGCAAGGGTGTGAGGAGAAGAAGGAGAAGATGATGTACTGTAAGGAGAAGATTTATGCCGGTGTGGGAGAGTTCTCCTTCGAGGAGATCCGAGCTGAAGTGTTCCGGAAGAAACTGAAAGAGCGAAGGGAAGGTGTGTGGGTTGTTGTAAAGAATAACCCTTCTCAAGCCTAAGAGAGATTGCCTCCATTACCTGTACCTGCGGGTGTTGACGCTTCTATGGTTGTGTAGATTTTCTCTGTGTGTATGTGTGTATGTATATATATGTACATATATATATATATATATACATACACACATATGTATATACTGTTCATATGCTGAATTCTTATTGCTCCCTCCCAGAAAACCTCTTGATGGAGCAAGCAGTCTGTGCTCAAGAGTGAAAGAAGGGGCCAGGCGGTGGTGGTGCACGCCTTTAATCCCAGCACTTGGGAGGCGGAGGCAGGCGGATGGCAGTGAGGTTGCTGGTCTACAAAAGTGAGTCCAGGACAGCCAGGACTGTTACACAGAGAAACCCTGTCTCAAAAAAAACTTAAAAAAAGAAAGATTGAAAGAAGGAGGGTGGTCCAACTACAGGAGCATCCCTTGCTCAGCAGAGGACGGCAGCTGTGCCCCGGCCATGGATGCATGCAGGGGCACCCCTCCTTAAGTGCCTTTCTAGATGCTGTCTAAAATACTGGCCTCAATGTCTCCAGCACCTTATTTATATTAGCATTCAGTCATAGTCACTTAGACTAGTTATTTCTATTATTTCTCCATTATCTCATTCTGATATTAAGGGACGACTTGGGAATTGAGGGGAGCGGGAAGCAGTTCCTGCTCTGGGGCTGCTGTTCTGGGTATTAGGAGGCAGCAGATGGAGCAGGACAGACTGATACACAGAAAGTGAGTGTTGGAGACTAGGGCATTAGAACAGGAGGGTAAAATAAACTTCAAATGATATGCTGAAAAATGGGCCCTGTGTGCCTGTGTGGGAAGACGACATGGTTGCAAAGCAAGGGTCAACTAGGTGAAGCTTCTTTGGGTTTTGCTGTTGTTGTTTTTGAGAGAGGGTCTCGTCTCACTCCGTAGACCATGTTGGTCTCAACCTCCTCAGTGCTGGGCTTAATGATGTGCACCACCACGCCAGACTGAGTGCTGCCTCTTTGAAACCAGCACTGGAGGGCTGGAGAGATGGCTCAGCAGTCGAGGGTATTAGTTGCTCTTACAGAGGACCCAGGTGTGCTACCCAGCAGACACGTCAGAGCTCACAGCCATCTAACTAGTGCCAGGGTTCCAACACTCTTCTGTGGCACCAGCTACACAAGTAGTACACAAACATGTGCAGGCAAAACACATAAAGTATAAAGAGAAAAACAGGAACTGGGGGTCGGTAAACTACGTAAAGGAACTTGCTGTACAGGCCTGGTGACCTGAGTTTGACCCCTAGGACCTGTATAAAACTCTCAAGAGTTGTCTCCTGCAGCAGGCACATCACACACACCGTGTACATATACAACAACACAACAACAACAAGGGTTTTGTTTTTTTTGTTTTGTGTTTCAAGACAGGGTTTCTCTATGTAGCCTTGACTGTCCTGTACTCACTTTGTAGACCAAGCTGACCTCACCTGCCTCTGCCTCTGCCTCCCTAATGCTGGCATTAAAGGTGTGCACCACTGCACCCGGCCCATAATAATATATTTTTAAACTAGGAACTGAGCTGGAGGGTGGAGCTCAGTGAGTAAAGTGTTTATCTCATGTGTGAAGGAAGACCTGGGCTCAGTCAGTCCCTTGGCACAGGAAATGCCCTCCAGACTCCCAAAGAGCCACGTCAACCAAGAGTAGATGAGGAGGTACCTTGATGAAAATATTTCCCTAAAAAATTTCTAGTTTATCCCTACTACATAGAAGTCAGATGCATTTTCTTCTCAGAGGGCAGGCCCCATGCTGAGGGTTGGTGGGTTTGGAGAGGCACATTCAGTTTTCTCTCACGGTTTCAAGTCTTAGATCTGCAGCTCTGATTTTCTCCCAGTTCATTGAAAGAGCTAAAGCATCTCGTTTTTCATCGCCGTCAAACCTGCCATCTCTTCCCTTTGTCTTCCCTGGTGTCCCTTCTGTAAATACTGTCTCATTTCTCTGCCAGTTCTAGAGTCCATCTTTCCTTGTGCCAACTATTTGGCCCGGACACTTTTCCTTCCCTCTAGCATTTTTCTCTTTCTACTATTATCATCATATCCATGGGTTTCCATTCTGCCTTAGTTACTGTTCTGTTGCTGTAAAGAGACACTATGACCAAGGCAACTTTTTTTTTTTTCCAAGACAGGGTTTCTCTGTGTAGCCTTGGCTATCCTGGACTCTCTTTGTAGACCAGGCTGGCCTCCAATTCACAGCAATCCACCTGCCTCTGCCTCCCTAGTGCTGGGATTAAAGACATGCGCCACTACGCCCGGCCCGACCAAGGCAACTCTTAATAGCAAGCATTTATTTGGGGCTTGGTTGCAGTTTCAGAGGTTTAGTCCATTGTATCCTGGCGGGGAGCATGGTGCTGTGCAGACAGACATGGCGCTGCAGAAGGAGCTGGGAGGTCTTTATCTGGATTTACAGGCTGCAGAAAGAGAAAGACACGAGGCCTGACTCCACATGGGCACTCTTCTCCAACAAGGCTACACCTCCTATTCCCTTTTTAAGAGGTGCCACTCTCTGATGACTGACTGTTGAAATATATGAGCCTGTTGGGGCCATTCTTATTCAAAGCAGCCCACATTCTTATATGTATGTGTATTCACACATTTGTGTTAGTGACCTGAAGTTGACCCTGGGAGTTTTCCTCCATCACTTTCTACCTTCTTCCTTGGGATGCAGTCTGGATGAAAGCCAGAGCTCACCTGCAACTGGTCCGGCTAGCCAGTTCACTCTGGGGTGTCCCCTCCCCTCACCGTCCACGTACTGGAATTACAAGTGGGCCAGCATACTCACCCAGCATTACTTGACACCCTAACACTGAGCCATCTTCCCAACCACAGACTCCCTTGGGAAGTACGGTCAGTCTTCTTCATCACCGGTGTTCTCTTAGGCATTCCTCTTACTCTTGTCAAACAGCTCTGTTCACGGTCACCTGAAGCCCTTTTGCCAAGTCCAGTGTCCGTTTCTTCACGGCACCACCTACGAGCTCTCCAGCCCCATCTTTTGCTGCCTCCCTTCTTACTCTAAGTACAGCAGTCTTCCTGTAGTGACAGACTTTCCTAGGTCCTTATATGACTGATCCTCATTCAGCATTAGCTTTATCCTTGCTCTTTATCAGAATGGTACTGGCCTCCAGTAGCCATGACCTGCATCTCTTCATCCACTAAGTGCAGTTTTATACCCTCCATTTGGTGCTGCTGTTCACATTTTTTTTTACCAGACTCTGAATTAAACTTCAGGCTTGTACTCACTGTACCCAAGCACTGTGATCACTGGGCTATACCCCTGCGCCACCCCACCCCTCACTTGAATTTGATGAGTTTTTGTCTGGTTGGGTGTGGCTTTGCTTGCTTATTTGTTTGAGAAATGGTCTCATATAACTTAAGCTGGCCTTGAACTTTCTGTGGATCGAGGATGATAATGATTTTTGGATCTTCCTGCCTCTGTCCCCCAAGTGGTAAGAATGCAGGCTTGCATCCCCTTGCCTGGTTTATACAGTCCCAGGGTTTTCTGCTAGGCAAGCACTCTCTGTATGTTTATGCCATATTTGGATGCTAGTGTCACTTGGCTGAGGACTTTGTATCATTGGAACCTATTTCCCATTGTACTTGTGTTGGGTTTTGTTTTGTTTTTCTTTTGTTTGTTTGCTTGTTTGTTTATTAGATACAAAGAATCAAGACCCAGACCTCAAATTGAGGCCCTGGTTCCCTTTTCTCATTTTCATCCATATCAACATGTATGCTAAGGCTGTGAGCCCCAGAGGCAGTTTTTACAGGATGCAGTGTGAGGAGGAAATGCCTTAACAACGTAACTGTTTCTAGCTGAACTGTTGGCCAGTGCAGAGAAGAGGGCAGAAATGCAGAAGCAGATTGAAAACATGGAGAGAAAGCTGAAAGAAATCCAGACCACTCAGCAAGAAAGAGCTGGAGACCAGGTAATTTTTGTTTTTATCACTGCTTACTGTTTTTAATACAGAAAACTCAGGTATGCCAGGCATCCTACCTTTGTTGTGCATGCCCAACCTAAAAAATGTTTGGTAATGTCTTAGTTACTCCTAGCAGGAAAGTAATTTAACAAGTGACATTAAATGGGATTTATGGGATGTGAAATAAGTGATGTCATTCATTGGCTTATATTCTTGTCTTGTGAATTCTGATATTAACTTTCTAGTTTACTCAGGGTCCATTAAAATGGAGTTAATTTTTAAATTAAAAAAAATTTTTTTAAATAGTGTTATTTTTTAAAAAGATTTTATTTATTTATTTTATGTATCTGAGTACTTTATCCGCATGCCAGAAGAGGGCATCAGATCCCGGTGTAGATGGTTGTGAGCTACCACGTGGTTGCTAGGAATTGAACTCAGGACCTCTGGGAGAGTAGACAGTGCTCTTAACTGCTGAGCCATCTCTCTGGCCCCTAATTTTTAAAACTTAAATTTAAATCAGTACAAGTACTGGTTTGACTAGGAGCCTGAGTTACTGGAGAGGCCTTTTGTCTGAGTGGTTGGCAGATGTCTAGAGGTGGTGAAGCAAGTGCTAGCACTAGGCCTTTCGAGAGCCTTTTCTGAGTAGGGGGGACATTGCCTTTATTTATGTTAATGTAAAGCAGCAAGAAGAGAAGGTGCTTGCAAGGGAGACAGCCAGCCTGCAGATTGCTTCAGAGTCTGCGGAAGTGTCGGCAGTGCCTCTGCCCCAGCCCATGCGTCTGCTGAGCTCCTGCCCCAGGTAAGACCACTGTGGTGAAGGCGCATGAGCACAGAGCACAGAGCACAGAGCAAGCTTCTGGCTCTGCCCACTTGAAGTCTCCTTAATATTTTGAGCTCCCCTAAGCCATGAGCTGTACAAATCCTAACAAGGTGTCATGATATGAGGGAATATATGATACTGACTTTTCCTTAGTGAGAATGAACATAAAAAAGCAAAACTCAAAAAATGACGACACAAGATAGCTGCTGTGCACATTAAGGTGCGCCTTCTGTAGTACTGTAACTTTTGTTTTATAAAATTGATGGCTTACCATTTTGTAATCTGCTTTAACTGTTCTTGTGTTACTTATAGTGTTTTCAGTGTGTGATTGTTCCCCTTGGATAGGAGGAATAAGATTATGTTTAGTAGAAAGCCCTCCAACTTTAAAAACATTGTGACTGACTACAGAGCAGCTGCCTGTTATCCCACTTTTAGGAGACACAGTTCAAGACCATCCTCCACTGTGGTTAGTTGGAGGGTGCCTCTAAAATGGAAGGGTCTTCATGTGGGTATTGAGCACTTTAAAAAAAAAAAAAAATTTTCCCCCCCCCCCCCCAAGACAGGGTTTTTCTGTATAGCCTTGGCTGTGCTGGACTCACTTTGTAGACCAGGCTGACCCTGAACTCACAGCGATCCGCCTGCCTCTGCCTCCCAAGTGCTAGGATTAAAGGCATGTACCACCACCACCCAGCTAAAATACAACTTTCTTTTCAGGGAAATTTCACCTGCTGAAAGCATTTTGCAAGAACAGCCTGACATCAAAGGTAAGTTGAATTTGACAGCATTGTGAAAAATACTGACAACAGATACATTACATAAGAACACCAAATGTGGGCTGGGGAGGTGGCTCAGAGTTTAAGAGCATTGCCTCCTCTTCCAAAGGTCCTGAGTTCAATTCCCAGCAACCACATGGTGGCTCACAACCATCTATAATCAGATCTGGTGCCCTCTTCTGGCCTGCAGGTGTACATGTAGGCAGAACACTGTATACTTAGTAAATTAAAAAAAAAAAAAGAATAGCAAATGTCTTTTATCTTTAAATAAAGGAATTCACTATAAACACATATAATTTATTACATGTGATTTGAGAGAATATTTTCATAAGATTTCTCACTTTAAAATACTTAGTTCAGGGCCAGCAAGATATCCTGACAGGTCAAGACGCTTGGTAAGGAGCCCAACCACCTGAGTTTGAGCCTCAGAACCCACTAACCTTCACACATATGTGATGCACATGCAACCAGCTGTGTCAGTCTGCACTTAGGTGGGCCTAACAGTACCCGGCCGCTAGCTGTGAGGAGAGTGGTTCTTGGGGAGGGCGCGGTCTGAAATGATTTTATATTCAGGTGGGTGTTCTCCTCTGCTAACAATAGGTAAAAATACGAGGCTTCCCATCTGTTAAACTCTGATGAAAAAGAGCCAACATTTTCCCTCTCCGTTTCTTTTTGCATCAATGGTTATTGTTCTGTAAACGCTATTAAAGAAAAAAATGTAAGCTATGAAAAATATAAGTAAAAAAAGCAGCCCTAAGGGCTAGAGCTGAATTCAATCCCAGTGCACATGGTGGAAGGAGAAAACTGATGACCACAAGTTTTCTCTGACTGCCACATCCTTGCCCACATATATACACACAAAAGTAAATATTAAACAAAAAGACTTAAACACGCTAAAATGTTTAAAGTGGTAAAAGCATAAATATCCACTTAAAAGTAGTTTTGTAAAACAAAAATCTAGATGGCCTCTAATCCTAGCCAATAATAATATAGGGAGCACAAACCAGGGAGAAGTGTGTTGAACAACAGAGAGAAAATAACTGGCAGAACACAGCATGACGTGTCCAAAAATAACCAAACAAAAATAAAAGATCTGGGTTTTGTTTTTTGTTTTTTTTTTTTGTTTCTTCATACTTACTATTTGTGTGTGTGTGTGCTTGCACGCCATGCCTGGCATATGTGGAGTCAGGACAAATTTTAGGAGTCAATTCCCTCTACCATGTCAGTTCCAGGGATCAAACTCAGCCTTATCTCCGGAGCCACCTCATCAGCTCCAGAATGAGGTATTTGAATCATTGACGATATACAGATCCTATTATGCATTTCCAATTCAAACACATTTTAAAAAATTATAAAGTTACTAAAATGTAGAACTGGCTAGGTATTCAGAGATTGCTATATATTATCGTTAATTATATGTATATATATGCATATATACATATGTGCTTAGAAAACATACTGAAATATTTGCAGATGTAATAAAGTGTTCTGGAGCCAAACATGGTGGCTCACACCTATAATCCCAGCACTTGGGAGGCAGAGGCAGGTGGATCTCTATGAGTTCGAGGCCAGCCTGGTCTACAGAGTCAGTCAAGACAAACAAGGCTGCACAGAGAAACCCTGTCTGAAAAAACCAAAAAAAGAAAAAAGAAGAAGAGGAGAGAAACAAGTGTTCTGGATCTGTGTCAGGGCCAAGTTGTGTTGGATTTGGGGAGTGGTAGCATTGCTGGGGCACATAGATGAAGTAAGATCATGCATGTTTCGATAATTATTATGAAATGATCTCTACTTTTCTATGTCTTTTCATTATAAGAACAAATCAGGGGCTAGAAAGATGGCTCAGTAGTTAGGAGCACATGCTGCTTGCAGAGGACCCAAGTTTGGTTTTCAACACACACGTGTGGCTTCAGGGGATCTGACGCCCTTTTCCAACCTCTTCAGACACCTGCACTTCTGATATGTATGTAATGCACCCACATACCAGACATGCACATACATACATCAGTAAAAATAAAATCTATTTTCATTTGTGGTTTTCTTTCAAACAATACAGTATTAATTATTTTCTATAGTTTTCTTGAAGAATTAAACACTGATGAAACTTTTTTCTCTTTCTTTAGGTCCCAGTGTGCCTTTCTCCATATTCCATGAGTTTCTTTCAGACAAGGGAAAAAGGTTGGTTGGTTTGGTTGGTTGGTTGGTTGGTTTTGGTTGTTGTTATTTTTTTTAAAAATAGATCTTTGATGGGTGGTGGTGACTTGCCTTAATCCCAGCACTCAGGAGGCAGAGGCAGGTGGATCTCTGCGTTTAAGGCAAGCTTGGTCTACGGAGTGAGTTCCAGGACAGCTAGGGCTACACAAAGAAACCCTGTCTCAAAAAACAAACAAACAAAACAAAATAAAGAAATAGGTCTTCCTATATATATGTACACTTTTTAAACTTAAGATTTTATATTATTAAATTTTTTAAATTTAAAAAAATGTGTATTGGTATTTTGCCTGCATATATATGTGTGTGTGTGTGTATACATGTGTATGTATATACATACATACATACATACATACATACATACATACACACACACACACACACACAATTTGTGTTTCCAAGGTGACCAGAAAAGAGTGTTTGTTATTTTAATTGAAAATCTCTGATCAGGGCTGGAGAGATGGCTCAGAGAACTGACTGTTTTTCCAGAGGTCCAGAGTTCAACTCCCAGCAACCACATAGTGGCTCATAACCATCCGTAATGAGCTCTGGCGCCCTCTTCTGGTGTGTAGGCACATGCAGGCAGGATACTATATAAATAGATAAATCTTTAAAAAAAAGAAAATCCCTGATCGTTCTATTTTACCAATACTCAGGAGCCAGATGCTGTGGTGAAAAACCTGCTAGCTCAGAGAGGCAGAGAAAGCACCCAGCTGACCTTCCTACTCAGCTCAGGTCCCAATGGAGAGGGCCCAAAAAGCTCACTAGCTCAGCTGACAGCCCAGGAAGAAAGGGCCAAAAAACCCAAGGTCAGAGGCTTGCTAGTTCAAAGGCCAAGGCTCTGAAGAGCTCAGGAGCTCAAGCTGAAATCCCAAGTGCCCAAGAGCTGAATAAAAAGCCTCTTAAACTAATACATGCTCTCTTAAGTCATCCTCAACTCAAAGTCCCTCCTACTCTTTAATCCCTGTCAGCTGGTTTCCTGCTCCACCTCTTGACCTAGGGTTAACTTTATTATAAAGTCCCATGTACAGAAAGCTCTTGGATTAAAGGTGTGTGTTAGGGCTCAACCACGCCAAACAAAAGAGATTTTTACAGTTCACAATCTCGGGGATCACATTGGAAACAAATATCCTGCAACAGGTGTTGGATCCCTGAAAGTGGAGTTATAAGCAGTTGTGAGCCTCCGTGCTAGCAGTCTGACCCAGGTCCTCTGCAAGAGCAGCTAGTACTTAACCACTGAGCCATTTCTCCAGCCCCTTATCTTAAATTATTTGAAAAAAATTATATATATTATATATATGGTACATGGTACATGCCATAGCACACATGTGGAAACCAGAGAACAGCTTTTGTGAGTTGGATATCTCTTTCTTCCATTGTGTCTCTGGGGTAGAACTCAAGTCGTCAGGCTTAGGCTACAAAGCACTGTTAGCTGCTGAACTATGTTGCTTCCCAATATTCTAGACCTGTGAGTGAGGGTGGCAGAGCACTTGGGTATGCACGCTAAGGGCTGGGAACAAGGAGTGGAGAAAGGAGGATCACGAGTTCAAGGCCAAACTGGGATACATAATGCAACTTTATCTCACAAACAACCAAAAAAAGCCTGAGCCAGAGGTCTCCTGTTACATGTGTATACAGTAACGGGGTGCTAACTGGAGCGTATCTTCCCCAGTCCTGCTTCAGGTCCTCCACAGGCTCTCAAGGCCCAGCGAAGACCCCTTGCGGTTCTCAAGAACACAGAAATCATCGCCTCAACTGAGGACACATCTCCTGATGTTTGTGTAAGTTAACATAAATGGCTTAGTGACTTGCTTCACTCCAGTCTCTCAGAAGTCAGCCCTTGGCTGCGTGGCTGGCTCAGTGTGTAAAAGCCCCGTGGCCTGAGATGATCCCTGGTCCCACATAATGACTCCCACAGGTTGTCCTCTGACCATGTGACACACTCTCTCTCTCTCTCTCTCTCTTTCACACACACACACACACACACACACACACACACACACACACACACACAAATAAATGTAATAAATTTAAAACCAAAGTTTAGGGCTAAGTGCTAAGCCTGTTGAGGCATGCTTGTGATCTCAACAGACAGTGGGAGTAGAGGATTATGAGTTCAGAGCCAGCCTAGGCTATGTTGTAAGTTTGAGGCCAGCTTGAACACATAGCTAGATCTTGTTCAAAAGAATATTAGGCCAGGCTTGGTGGCGCATGCCTTTAATCCCAGCACTTGGGAGGAAGAGGCAGGTGGGTCTTTGTGTGTTCGAGGCCAGCCTGGTCTACAAGTGAGTCCAGGACAGCCAAGGCTCAAGGCTACAAAGAGAAACCCTGTCTCGAAAAACAAAAACAAAACAACAACAACAAAAAGAATATTAGGGCCAAAATGAAAATCACTAATTTGAACTAAGCACATGAAAAGATTTTCAGAATCATGTCACCAGGAAAATGCAAATCAGAACCACAGTGAGATACTACATTGTACCCATACCCAACGGGGTGTCTGGAATCAGGAGATGAATAATCACATGTGCTGGGGCAGGATGTAGAGAATCAGAGCCTTCATACACTGCGGGAACAGAGCGGAGCTCCCATGGGTGACGCACACACATGATATGCTAACTTACATGTAGGCAAAACACTCATACACATAAAAGGACAGCATAAAATAAAATAAAAATAATTACTCCAGGCAGTGGTGGTGCATGCCTTTAATCCCAGCTCTCAGGAGGCAGAGGTAGGTGAATTTTTGTGAGTTCAAAGCCAGCCTGGTCTACAAAGCAAGTCAGTGGTACACAGAGGAACCCTGTCTTGAAAAAAAGAAACATTAATAGTTAATAAACTTCAGTGTTTCCTATCCATGACATACACCCACAAGGTTCATAGAGAGCAGCCTAAGTGTTATCAGCTGATAGGTAGGTCACGTTTGTCAACACAGTGGCATATTGCCTGACAATTCAGAGGAAGGCATGGCATACTGATGAATGCAACTGCCTGAGCGTGAGCTCAGCCTCATGGCGAGGGACGTGAGGATTCCAAGTATGTGGACTCGTGTGTCTGCAGAGAGCATTGCTTTGGAAGTAACCCTGTGCTCTCCTTGCCACTCAAACTGAAAATTGAATGTTGTCTGATGTGATACAAAGAAACTTGTGGTAAATATTCTTCCATGTGTGTGAAGTGCCATAGTGAAGTGGAGCACTTGGGAGTGACGGTGAGGGTAACGGAAAGGGGCTGGGAGTGTACTGGGCTTTCTGAGGGACCCTGAGGTGCACACACACTCCACAGCGGTGGATTATATCTCAAAGTCTAAGAAGGTGGGGGATGTCACTAAAATGATGGCCTTTTCAAACTTGCAATTATTTTTTTTTATCCAACCCATATGTAAAATGCCTTTTGTGGCAATGGAAACATTATGTAGGCCAACCATTTTTCCTTCCTGTTCTATTTTTATTTATTTACATTTAATTGTTTTGTGTTTCTGCGTGAGTGCTTGCATGTGTACATAGAAGTCAGAAGTTCTCTGTTTACAGCATGTGAGTCTCGGGACTCCAGACTTGGCTGTGGGTACGTGTACTCACTCCTGCCCCCTTTCTGTTCTGTTTTAACTACTGTCATATAGTGACTTTGTTAACCAGGGGTAAAAAGATACCGCATAGGCTTTCAACTCAAACTAAATCAAAGGCATTGCGTTGGCATTTTGTTGAAACATAGGGGAAGGAAGCTCAGACATCTCTGCAGCCTTGCACCAGGTGCTTGCTGGGAGGCTGAGGAGTGAGGCACCGAGGAGCTTCAGGGACTATGCTTCTTCCACGGCCAACAAAGCAGCAAAGTCTTTGAGAAGCATTTTTTTAAAATACAGTTTTCTTTTTATTTACTTTCTTCAAATATATTTTATATCTGGTAAAGTACATAGATTGTATAGCTAGATCGATTTGATTATCAGTGCTATTTTGTATCTATGTAGAGAATTTTCATGACTCAGGAGATAGCTGTGACTGATGAAGACACTCAGGCCCCACTCCAGCTGCATGGGCTTTAAGTCCCCAGAGAAGGAATCCAGGCGTTATTTCCCCCTTGATATTTGTTTATGTATTTTATACATATGAGTATTCTACCTGTTGGTATGCCTGCATGACAGAAGAGGGCATCAGACCTCCATTAGAGCTGTCTGTGAGCCACCATGTGGTTGCTGGGAACTGAACTCAAGACCTCTAGAAGAGCAGCCTTCTCTCCAGCTCTCAGAATACTTTTTTTTTCTTTTTACATTTTTTAAAAGTTATTTATTGCTGGGCATGGTGGCATATGCCTTGAGTCCCAGCATTCAGGGAGGCAGAAGCAGGAGGATCTCTGTGAGTTCAAGGCCAGCCTGGTCTATAAAGTAAGTTCAGAACAGCCAGGGCTCCACAGGGAAACCTTGTCTCAAAAAAAAAAAAAAAAAAAAA
>OU015742.1:30007317-30029108 GCA_907169655.1 Acomys percivali | reverse complement strand
GTGTGTGTGTGTGTGTGTGTGTGTGTGTGTGTGTGTGTGTGTGTGTGTGTGTTTTATATCACATGTTTGCTGAACTATTTTAGCTAAACTGTGTTGTTTTGTTTTAGGATGAATTTACAGGAATTGAACCTTTGAGTGAAGATGCCATCATCACAGGTTTCCGGAACGTAACCCTTTGTCCTAACCCTGAGGACACTTGTGACTTTGCTAGAGCAGCTCGCTTTGCATCCACTCCTTTCCATGAGATCCTGTCCTTGAAGGGCACGCCCCCAGAGGCCGAGGGACTGCTGCAGGAAGAGGATCTTGATGGAAAGAGTGCTGAGGGTCACCACACCGTGGGGGCTGCTATGTATAACCAAACCCTCAGCGTCAAGAAGCTGAGGTGAATGGAGGGTTTGCTGTCTTGCTCTGTGGGCTTGTTATCAGTTCCAGTCTGTCCCAGGTGTAATGTCACTGGAGTTAGCTGATTGGCTTGGATTTGAGGAACAGAAGAAGTAAATTTGGATAGTTATGAGACTCAGAGGTACAGAGGGAGCAGTGGCTCAGCACTTCAGAGCACGTTCTTGTAGTGGACCTGGCTTTGATTCCCACACAGCAACTCACCACTGTCCATAATTCCAGGACTTGGGGATCCATTGCCCTCTCCTGACCTCTGCAGGTACCAGACACACGTACACAGGCCACAAACCTGTGAGCAGAATGCTTGCATCCATACATAAATAAATCTAAAACTTTTTATCTGTTTCTGATTTCGGAAAATTATGTCCTTTAAAAAAGAGACTAATAAAAATCATAGCAACTGTTAAACTAAACTATTTTAAAATAAACTATTACAAGATGAATTCAGTATAAAATCTGTCATTTAAAAACGTATAAAGTTGTTGGCTAAAGAAATGGCTGATTAGTGGTTAAAAGCACTAGCTGTTCTTGGAGAGGCCCCAGGTTCAGTTACAGCAGCCACAGTGGCAGCTCACAACCCTCTAACTCCGGCTCCAGGGCATTTGATGTCTTCTTGTGGCCTCTGGGCTCTGCACTCACATTGGTGCCCTGACATACATGCCGGTAAACCCTCGTAAAAGTAGATGGCTCTCTATTAGGAAAATAGATAAGGCTCTAACAAGCTGGTGTACGTAGCCCTGAGGACAGGTTCGCTTTTGTTTCTTGCAGCCCAATTATCGAAGACAGCCGTGAAGCCACTCAGTCATCCGGCTTCTCCAGCTCCTCAGGTGCAAGTACATCCTCCATCAAAGGCCTTCAGATTCCTGAGAAGCTGGAGCTGACCACGGAAGCTGCAGGTAGATCTGCCTGGTGACCGGTTACGCCCCTCAGAGTCTGTACTGTAGACCAGCAAAGCTGCCACACCTGCATTTCCCAAATAAACCAGCGCTAACTCAACATAATTTCTTAAGTACCTGAGGCAAATGGATGTGGTCAGATTAGCAGTGTAGATTTTTGCAGTGCTGAAGTGTCTCCCACCTCCCTTTTTGTTTTGTTTTGGTTTGGTTTGGTTTTCTGAGACAGGGTTTCTCTGTGTAGCCTTGGCTGTCCTGGATTCGCTTTGTAGACCAGGCTGGCCTCGAACTCACAGAGACTCGCCTGCCTCTGCCTCCCAAGTGCCACCACTGCCTGGGCCCTATTTTGTTTTTTAAAATTCTTGTTTATATGTGTGTATGGGGTGGGGAGTAGAGAAAGGGCCCCCAGCCCTCCTGGAGCTGGGTTACAGGCAGCTGTGAGCAGGGACTGGAGCAGATCCTCTGGAAGATCAAGAAGTGCTCTTAACCACCAGCCCTTCTGTCCAGCCCTTTAGCACCATGTGTTAAACAGTAGTTTTTATGTTTTCTCAACAACTTCCTTTCTCCACAGAAAATGCTGTTCAGTCACCCTGGTGTTCACAGTATCGCCTGCAGCTATTGAAATCTTTACCCCAGTTAGGTGTTTCTGCAGAGTTGTCTATGGAAGATGGACCAATGCCTACACTGGAACTAGGGAAGGAAATCGAGTTTGGTAAGTACTGTTGAGTACCTGGCCTTTTGCTTGTGACAGCATACAGATAAGTGACTTGAGCGCCCCGAGCCCTTGAACACTGATGGTTTCTAGGTTAGTGTTACAGAGGTTAACACATTGACAATGTCCTGCCACGGTAGCAAGAGCACTTTTATTTGCCTCTTTTTTAAAAGATATTTTTTGAGGTTTATGTAATTTACTCTATGAGTGTTTTGCCTGTGTGTATGCGATGCCTGTTGGACTGCAGGTGGTTGTGATCCTCCCTGTGGTGCTGGGAATTAAACCCCGGTCCTCAGCAAGAGCAGCAAGTGCTCCTAACTGCTGAGCCATCTGTCTGGCCCCCCTTGGAGTTGTAAGCACATGATTTTAAAAAGTATTCTAATTGCCATTTACTGACGAAAACAGCAGCACCTCTCACCCCTAAGCCAGGTAGGTGAGGTGTAAGGACCTGCATCTGTTCACAGATTTAAATGGCCTCAACCCTTTCCAACAGGTGATGAAGATTACTGCATTAAACACGAGCACCTACTCTGTGAAGATTACAGGTTATTCTGGGTGGCACCAAGAAACTCTGCAGAGCTGACCATGATAAAGGTGAGACTGACCCTAGTAAATAAGCAAAGGAGGTGGTTGTGTCCCCATGGCACTGTTAAACCTGCTGGCTTCTTTACTGGGAAGTCAGTGAGCTGTCCAAAATCAGTCACCATACCAGGTCACCATCAGAGATCATACACGAGGGGCCATTATGTGAAGACTTCTGTGTCCAGGCATGCTGAGTTCTTTATCTTCAGAAGAAATGTGCCCTGGAGTATGTGGACTGCTCCCCTGTGGACAGATCACATTCTAATTGTGTGTCACTGTGAAATCTCCATTCACCATTACTGTAAGGAAGTCTCATTATGGTTTTCTTATATTGGACACCCAGATACCTTTTCCCTCTGCTTTTTCCTTGGCTTAATTCCTCTAATTTTGGGAAAGTGCATCCTTTAGTAGCTTTCTGAGGAAAGGGAGGCAAAAGTTTTTTAAGTCCTCTGGATCATAAAATTCCTTATTCTGTGTCTTCTCTTGATTGGTACTTTGATTGGATATAGAATTCATTCTTTCTTTCTTTCTTTCCTTTTTTTTTTTTTTTTTTTCCAAGACAGGGTTTCTCTGTGCAGCCTTGGCTGTCCTGAACTCACTTTATATACCAGGCTGGCCTCGAACGCACATGATCCACCTGCCTCTGCCTCCCGAGCCGAGTGCTGGGATTAAAGGTGTGCGCCACCACACCCAACTTTTCTTTAGAATTTTTTTAAAAAAGAATTATTTATTTATTATTATGTTCACAGTCCTCTGTCTGCATGTACACCTGCAGGCCAGAAGAGGGCATCAGATTACATTGTAGATGGTTGTGAGCCACCATGTGGTTGCTGGGAATTGAACTCGGAACCTCTGGAAGAGCAGTCAGTGCCCTTAACCTCTGAGCCATCCATCTCTCCATCCCTTTTTCTTTAGAATTTTAAAGCCTTCTTTTGTAACCTTGCTTGGTTTTGTTTGTTTTCTCTGTTGTTTGGTTAATTGGTTTTTGGTGGGTTTTTTTGTTTTGTTAACTACAATTTTAGAAACTGAATATAGGCATAAGCAAATGTCACACCACTGAGCCACGTCCTCACTTCCTTCCTAACCTTACTTTTGAATTCGCTTGCCATCCTAATCTTTTTTTTTTTTCTTTTAAAGCTCAGTAATGCAATTTTGTTTGCAAAAAGAGTATACTAGAACCCAAACCAAGCACTCCTGGGCACAGACGTTCACTTGTCTTTCATTCTAATGTATGTGGTGTCTGTGACTTTTCCCTGTTGGCTAGGGTCTAATGTCACAGTCTAGCTTTTGGATAGTTTTAGAAGAATCAGCATAAAAGGAGTGAAGGAAGTTGTCAGGGATCAGCCACTCCACACCATCAAGTTCTAGAAGTGCAGTGAGGCTCTGAGTGAACAAGAGTTATACTGGTGGGAGTTGGTTGATTTCGTGTTTTAAGATAAAGGTCCTGCTAAGTAGGCCTGGTTGGCCTCAAACCAGTAATTCTCCTGTCTCTGCCTCCTTCATACTTGGATTACAGGCATGTGTCACCATGCCCAGCTGTCATTTTAATTCTAGTAGACCCTGGAAAATCTTTTGTCTCTGGCATGTAGCAGTTACTCGCTTTGATGTACTAAGTCTGCTGTCACCTATGTGCTAGGCAGATGGTCAGGAGACACTGCAGTATGCAAGTTCTGTCAGTCCTGACATTTTCTTTGAAGAAAAAAATTGTTTCTTTAATTTTCTGCTTTCTCAATTTGTAGTTTCTCATATTATGGTATAGGTTTTCCGGTACAATTATTTTTTTGTTTAGCATTTATTTATTTGTGTTGTGTATGTGTGTATAGATGTGAGGATGATTTGTGGGACTGTTTTCTGCCATCATATGGTTCTGGGCACCTTTACTCACTGAGCCATCTCACCAGCCCTATTTTGTAACTACTTTTTGGTTACTTTATTGGGTTCTTTTACCTATTGCCCTTCTCCACCCCAGTTCCTCCCTGCCCCCCAACACTAGGAGAGAAAGAAGGGTAGAGGGAAAAGGGGGTGTTAGACCTCTTTAGACTACTGCCTGCTAATTAGGGCCGTCAGGTTCTTTGGGGGCAGGTCTAGTCTTCGTCATCAGTATATCTCCAAGCAGCAACCAGCCTTACTTGGGGCTCTGGCGTTGACATATCCCCTGCAGAGATCCCAAAATTCCAAACATAAACTATCTTCAGCTGATGAAATCACGCCCCCACCAGGGCCCAAGGCAAGTCATTTAGCTGCTGTGGACAGTCTGGAGCAGCCCCATATTCCACACCTGGGATTAAACAAAAGTATCATCACATAACATAACTGAGCTTATTAAAGAAATCAAAATTGCTTTCTCTCTCTCTCTCTCTCTCTCTCTCTCTCTCTCTCTCTCTCTCTCTCTCTCTCCCTCCCTCCCTCTCCCTCTCCCTCTCCCTCTCCCTCTCTCTCCTCCTCTCTCTCCTCCTCTCTCTCCCTCTCCCTCCCTCTCTCTCTGTCTCCTTCCCTCCCTCCCTCGCTTTCATTTACAGCTCTTGGAGAGGACCAAGTTTGATTCCCACACCTACACTGGCCAGCACACAGCCACCTGTGACTCCAGCTCCCTAGGATCTGAGCCCCTCTTCTGAGGGAACTTGCCCTTCAGTGTACATAACCGCAACACAGACAAACAAAATTAAAAGTAAAATACTTTTATTCCTCCCCTAGCCTCTCCTTTGTCTTACTTTCTGTAGTGCAGTTGTCTGTTGGTAGCTTCAGGGGATTGCTTCTGAGACACCTCCTACCCATGCCAGACACCCAGCCTGATGTGTTCAAGTCCTTTATATAAACTGACATAGTATTTGCAAACAGCCTACACACACTCCCATATGCTTTAAATCATCATTATGTTACCTATAATACCTGACATAATATATATACTATGTTATTTATTGTGTGTTGTTCTCCCTGTCCCCGCTACCCCAAGTATTTTCTATCCATGGTTGAGTCCTGCGCTGTACAACCAGTAGATTCAGACTTTTTTTTCTGTGTCCCTCCCTCCACCCCACCCCCAGCTGTGTAGCCCTGGCTGTCCTGGACTCACTTTGTAGACCAGGCTGGCCTCAAACTCACAGTGATCTGCCTGCCTCTGCTTCCAAAGTGCTGGGATTAAAGGCAGGCGCCATCACGCCTGGCTAGATTCAGACTATTTTGTAACCATAGTTTTAATCTTTTTATAGGTTTTATACTTCTTACAAAGGGGCGATATTTTTTATTTCACTGAGATTATTAATGAAGATTTAAATTGGGGGGGGGCAGCAAGATGGGCCAGTGGATAAAGGTGCTTGCCGCCAAGCCTGACAGCCTGAGTTCAATCCCTGAAACTGGCATGGAAGAATTTTGCAAACTCCTATAAGTTGTCCTGTCGTACCCATGCCATGACACACACACACACACACACACACACACACACACACACACAGAGAGAGAGAGAGAGAGAGAAACCAGAAACACACACAAACTATAGAGGTGGTTTTTTTAAAAGAGGGAGGCAGAAGTCTGTGCCCTTCCCAGGGTGCCCTCCCCTATCTGTTCTCCTTTTGTCTACTTCAAGCCCTGTCTTTTCATAGCAGCAGCTTTCTGAGTGTTTGGCTCTCTTTGGGGTTGGATGTACAACACTCACAGCTAATTGAAACCTGTGTGTATTCAGAAAAGACCTTGACAGCCGTGGGGCTTCACCGTAGATGATGCACTTTTGGCATTTTTCTCAGCAAACCCACCGGCTGTTAAATCTTTTCTCCTGAGCGGATTGGATCTCTGAAAGAAGGCTTCTCTTCCCTGCCCAGAGAACATGCCTGACTGCTGGAACGAGAAGGACGTAGTGTGAGAGAGGCAGGACAAGGAAGGCGCCACATGTGGCACATTAGCTTCTTCTTAGTTTCCATTCTGTCCCCCATGGTGCCTGGCATCTTCTGGTCCAGGCTGTTTGCTCTGTACACCTTGAGAGAGAGGGG
The DNA here is from genome assembly GCA_907169655.1 of Acomys percivali. NCBI lineage: Eukaryota > Metazoa > Chordata > Mammalia > Rodentia > Muridae > Acomys > Acomys percivali. Next base: position 30,022,542 of record OU015742.1, on the reverse strand, counting down.
AGAAGCAGTCATGGAGCTGGGCTGCAGGGACAGGAGTGAGAGACGGGTCCCTCTTCAGTGTAGTCTGGGCACTCTCGTGGCTGCATCCAGCCTTCCTCGCTGAGCAGATGCTGCTGGGTGTACGGATGCAGTGGCACCTGTGTGCACGGCTGCTCTGCAGTTTCCTCTGTTGCCAGGACAGCACTCCATGTGTCCTCTAAGTGCACCGGCTCTATTCTCTTCCAGCTGCCAAAACTGTACTGCTCCTGTGACCTTCCTTATAGGTTATGCTTTGGTTTTTGTTGGTGGTAGTTTGGTTTTGGCATTTTAGACAAGGTCTTACTATGTAACCCTGCTGGCCTGGAACTCACAGTGTTGAGTGCTGGCATTAAAGGGTGCACCAGTATGCCTAGCCAGATTATGCATTTTTAATTACAGTTTACTTTATATTTGCTGGAGTGTCCGAAGGCCTGTGTGGTGGTTTGAATAAGGATGGTTTCCATAGGTTTCTGTATTAGACTGCTGCTTAGTCACCCGGGCATATAACTCTGATAGGATTAGAAGGACTGGGTGTGGTCTTGATGAAGGAAGTGAGTCACTAGGGGTGGGCTTTGAGGTTTCAAAAGCCCAGGCCAGGCCCAGAGTCGCTCTCTGCCCAAGTATCAGGATGTAGCTCTGCCTGCCTGCCATGTCTGCCTGCATGCTGCCGCCATGCTCCTTGCCGTGATGATAATGACTAAGCCCCTGAAGCTGTAAGCCAGCCCCAGTTAAAGGCTTTCTTTTATAAGAGTTGTGTTGAAGGTTGTGGTGTCACCTCACAGCAATAGAACAGTGACGAAGACAGACTGGAAGGAATGTGCAGGGTTTTGTTGGTTTTAGACAGGGTCTCACTCTGAAGTCCTGGGTGGTCTGGAACTCAGTGTGTAGACCAAGCTAGCCTAAACTTGCATTTGTCCTCCTGCCTCTGCCTCCTGAGTTCTGCAGATTTTGTTGTTGTTGTTGTGTTTAGGGTTGGTTTTAGCTAGCGTACAAAATAAAAGGCCTTTCTATTACAACACAGTATACATGGTTGTTCTTTACTCATATTCGCCCCCTTCCGTCACTCTCCACTGTCCTCCCCAATGCTCCTCCTCCTCCTCCTCATAGTATACATGGTTGGTCTTTACTCATATTCGCCCCCTTCTGTCACTCTCCACTGTCCTCCCCAATGCTCCTCCTCCTCCTCATAGTGTCCTCTTGCTTCCACGCATATATAATTGAATCGAGACTCTGTGTATGGTAGAAAACACAGAGTGTTTGTCTTTCTGTGTCGGGCTCATTTCACTTAGCATAATCCACTTTCTTACAAATAATGTGATTTTTTTATTCATGACTACGGCGTGTTTTCCAGTTGAGCATGATAGAACACACTTTTCTAGGAGGCAGAGGCAGCTGGATCTCTGAGTTCAAGGCTGCCCTGGTCTATAGAGGGGTTCTAGGCCGTCCCGGGCTCTGTGGTGAGACCATGTCACCTACTGGGTTTTCAGTCTGCCAGGCATCACTGTTTATCCTACTCATCCTTGCCTTTTCAAATTGTCTCTCAGGCATCGTCTCAGCCTGTCCCGTGGGATTTCTATATCAACCTCAAGCTAAGGGAGCGTCTGGGTGAGGACTGTGACCACCAGCCTTGCAGCTATTGTCAGTACCAAGATGGCCACATCGTTTGGTACCAGTACATAAGTTGTTGCACCCTTCAGGTTTGTGGTAATTCTAAAAACATACAATTTTAAGTTAAAATGAGAAATTCATATATTCATGAAAGACATTTAATACAGGAATTATGGAGCTGGTGAAATGACTCAGCAGGTGGGGCACCTGCTGCCAAGTCTAAAGACCTGAGTGTGACCCCCAGCGCCCAAACTGTGATGAGAGAGAATTAAATCCTATAAATTGTTCTTTTTTTTACCACTCTGATATCATGGCATGTGCACATATGCATGCGTGCTCCTGCATTTACACACAAATTAATGTATTAAAATTTTAAGAGGTTTAATACAAAATTCCTTTCAATTATCTAGACCAGCAGTAGTGGTGCACACCTTTAATCCCAGCACTCTGGAGGCAGAGGCAGGCAGATTTTTGTGAGTTTAAGGCCAGCCTGGTCTACAAAGTGAGCCCAGGACAGCCAAGACTATACAAAGAAAAACCCTGACTCAGAAAAAAGGAAAGAAGTAGACCAATTGTTAATTCTTACCTATTTAACATTTACTGTGTGCGCGCTGTGGTGTACATGTGGAAATTTGAGGATAATTGTAAGTCATTTCTCCTTCTGACACATGCATTCCAGGGATCACTCGTAAGTCAGCAGGCTCCGTGGTTAAGTGGCCTTGAACTCCTGGAAGTGCTGGGGTTACAGGTGCACTCCAACACTCTGTCTCTAGAGAAAGACCAGTTCAGCTAGAGTCGTCAAGTACTGATGACCAACCCTTCTCAGGCAATGCTTCATTGATGGTTGGTGTAGTGCTGCGGCTGGAGCAGAGCCCGTCCAGGCTAGGTCGACGCTGTCCCGCGGGGCTGCATCCCCAGCCTCCTTTCCAGGCAGCCTTGATCAAATACCTATTTGACAGAGATGGATGAGTGCGAGTGACCGAACTAGAGTAATTTCTTAGCAACTCATCTAAAGCTAAATGAAACTTTTTGTGCCTATGCCACCTCCTCACATCCTTTTTACAATACAGATATAATATATCAGTTTATTCTTTGCTGTGTTCTTCGGGCTTTGCTACCAAAATAATTTTTTTAATGTTTTACTGTGTGTGTGTGTGTGTGTGTGTGTGTGTGTCCACATGGACATGGATGTGCATGTGGCTATCAGAACAACTTTCAGGAGTCCTTTCTCCCCATCCACCATATAGATTCCAGGAAAGGTCCTCTGGCTTGGCAGCAAGCACCTTTACCTCTCCTTCATGCTCTTCATCCAGTCTCGTTAACCCTGTACAGTCTTTATTTAGTTATTTATTTATTCATTATGTATACAGTGCTCTGCCTGCACGTGCACCTGCACTCCAGAAGAGGGCACTAGGTCTCATTCTAGATAGTGGGGAACCACCGTGTGGTTGCAGGAAATTGAACTCCGGACCTCAGGAAGGGCAGCCGGTGCCCTTAACCGCTGAGCCATCTCTCCAGTCAGTCCTTACAATCCTAAGGAGACCCCAGTGTTAAAGCTGGGGCAGGGATGCAGCCTGCATCCCAGTGGGGAGCAAAGGAAATGCCAACCGCTGCCATCACAGTGGATGTGCTGCAGATGTGACAGCTTGAAGGAGTAGTTTTCTGTCTTTCTGATTCCAGGATCTTCTCCAACACAGTGAATTTGTTACTCATGAAATAATAGTGTTGATTATTCATAATGTCCTGACCATAGTGGAGAAGCTACACAAAGCTGAGATAGTTCATGGAGACTTGAGTCCAAGGAGTCTGATCCTAAGAAACAGGTTGGTCCTTTCCGTTTTCCTACAGTGGCTGTCTTGGTTTTTGTTTTGAATAATTGTCATATTTATGTCTTTTTAAAAAGTGTGTCTATGGGCTGGAGAGATGACTCAGAGGTTAAGAGCACTTGCTGTTCTTCCAAAGGTCCTGAGTTCAATTCCCAGTCAACCATATATAATGAGATCTGGTGCCCTCTTCTGGTGTGCAGGCACACACGCAGGCAGAAGTGTGTGTAGCCAGGCGTGGTGGCGCACGCCTTTAATCCCAGCACTTGGGAGGCAGAAGCAGGTGGATCTCTGTGAGTTCGAGGCCAGCCTGGTCTACAAAGTGAGTCCAGGACAACCAGGACTATTATACAGAGAACCTTGTCTCTAAAAAAAAAAAGTGTGTGTGTGTAAGTTTGTGTCTGCATCATGTGCGTTCCTGGAGCCCACCAAGGACAGAAGAAGGAGTCAGATGGGACTGAAGTTACAGATGGTTATGAGCTGCCATGTGGTGCTGGGAACATATAGGTGACAGGGTGCTTGCCTTGCATGCGTAAAGCCCTGGGCTCCAACTGAACACCAGGAAAAATATAAAAGGACATTATCTTTTATTTAACAAATTTGACAGGAAATATATAGAACCTTAAGATATTAAAAGCCAGAAGAGCCTTTTTATTATTGTTATTTTTATTAGATATGTGTGTTAGATACATATGTTTTATGTATGTTTGCATATACGTTTTTGATATGTGTTTGTCTACATGTATGGGTGTGTACCGCATGCATGCTCGGTGTTGTGGAGGTCAGGACAGGGCGTGGCATCCCTGGAACTGGAGTTCTGGGTCAATGTAAACCACCATGTGGACTCTGGCTTTTAAGCCCTGGTCCTCTGCAAGAGCAACAAGTATTCTTAGCCTCCGAGCCACCTCCAGCCCCCAAGAAAGAGACTTTTGAAGTCACTTTGTTTATTGTGTACATAACTCATGAGAAAATGAGACCAAGGAGAAGGGAGAGCGCTCACTGGAAAAGCAGTTGTGACCTGGGAGAGGGAGAGGAGCAGAGGTGTTGCTCAGGGCTGGGTTAGCAGCTGAGTGCAGAGCTGGAGAGGGGCTTCTTTAAACTGCTGCAGAGGGGGTGGTCCAGGTCCCGGAAAGCCTGGGTGGAAGGCCTGCCTTCCTGCCCCTGGGGAACTGGAGGGGACTGACTGAGAAAGAAAACAAAAGGACCACATGAAGAGTGTTTCCCTCTCGGGCCAATTATTTCTCCATAGTCATAGCAAATAACAGGAAACATTACAATATAAATAGCAGTTCACTGGAAAACAACCTTACAAGTTGTCTTATTAAACTTCAGAGGTGTAGATCTTTTGCTATGTGAGGAACCCACCTGTTACAGTAAACAAAAGGGCTATGGCCCTGTGTGTGCACAGCCTGCTTCTAATGCCCATCCTTACTCCATAGTGCAGATGGCTGAGAACGGTCTGTGCTTTAGATTAGTTAGTCTGTACGCTTCGGGCTGGCATTGCCTTTACTTCTGTGTGTGTATTTTCATAACTAACCACTGGAGGGCACTGTTGGCAAGGCTAAGACACACCTGTAGTCCTTAAAAAGGGGAAAAACGAAAAAGACCAGCTATGCAGCTGCTTTCACAGCCTGTTTCTGTGATCTCTTCTTGAACCTGGCTACAGAATCCATGACCCCTATGACTGCAGTAAGAGCGATCACGCCGTGAAGATAGTGGACTTTTCCCACAGTGTCGACCTGAGGGTGCAGCTGGACACTTTGGACTACAGCGGCTTTCGGACCGTGCAGATCCTGGAAGGACAAAAGATCCTGGCTAACTGTTCTTCTCCCTACCAGGCAAGTGGAAGACAAGCCTGCACAAACACAGAGAGCATTTCCTAACCTCTTCCTTACCTAGACAAGCTGTGTAGGCTGCTATTTACTGGCACTGACTTGCCTAGAAAAGATGGCCTAGTTTTCAAGTAGTGCATCACCATGCAGCTTAGAGTTAGCCATGTTCCTGTCAAGAAGATAAGCGTACACACGCAGATACATAACACAGTAACTTGAGCGCTCAGCCGTTCCTAGTACTCGCCATCCGTGTCATCTCCTATGGACTATTCTCCTTGCTTTTCACTCAGTAGTGAGGATAATATAGTCTCTGCTCTTTAACCATCAGACCTGCGGAGATTAAATGCAATGATAGACTATAAAGAACACCAGGACAGATGTGAAGTGTCTTACATGACTATGTATATGCACACATATCTCTGACTTAGCTCTAGACATAGGGCGTCTGCCGACTGGGTTATGCCATGTGTACCTGGCGTGGTCGTGTGGGCCACAGGCAATCACAGCTGGACTCCATGCAAATATAGTGGCTGTGCTGATGTGATTTGATCATCCAGTCATCTGTTGACTTTGACTCTTCGCTGGGCTGTAGTGGCACACACTTTAATCCCAGCCCTCTGGAGGCAAGGGCACTCTGTGAGGTTGAGGCCAGCCTGGTCTACAGAGCGAGCTCCAGAGCAGCCAGGGCTACACAGAGAAGCCCTGCCTCAAAAAACCACACAATAATAATCCCTTAAGTTACCTCTGATCATTTCTTTGAGTAGCTTTCCCCATCCTGTAAAGATAAAGGAACATCTGCTAAAATATGCTTTTCAACTCATAATAAATAGGTTCATAATAGAAGCAGAGCCAGCTTTAGCTCACGGAACGCTTTGTGATTTCAGGTCGACCTGCTGGGTATAGCAGACCTAGCACACTTATTCTTGTTCAAGGAACACCTGAGTGTCTTCTGGGATGGGCTCCTCTGGAAACTTAGCCGGAACACTGCTGAGTAAGTACAGGACCCTGCAGGCCCATCCTGGTAGTCTCCCCTCTCTTTAGCAACCTCTGCTGTGGAAAGTAGCTTTAGTTTTCTAAACCAACTACTGTGATTCCAGGGACTTCTCTCTACAGTCACCTTAGCATCTGCAGAGGACCCGTGACAGGGCATAGGAATTGCCAACTGAAGTGAGACGTAGACCTCGCGGACCTTAGGGCTTTCACATGGAGTATGGATGTTTCTTAGTTTAGAAATATTAGAAATAAGCCAGGCGTGGTGGCGCACACCTTTAATCCCAGCACACAAGAGGCAGAGGCAGGCAGATCACTGTGAGTTCAAGGCCAGCCTGGTCTACAAAGCGAGTCTAGGACAGCCAAGGCTACACAGAGAAATCCTGTCTCGAAAAACCAAAAAAAAAAAAAAAAAGGAAGAAAAGAAAAAAAGAATATTAGAAACATTTTAGTGATTGATTTTCTCACCAAAGTTAATTGTCTTTTGGAGGAGAGTTAAGTTTCCAAATGATATACTGCTTTTACACTATTATGTATTTAATGAGTCAGTAGACCCAAACCATAGCGCAGAATCTCCTGGTGTAGAAGTGGGGACCCCTGCACGCCCCAGCCGCTCAAGGACCTGTTAGATAGCTCACTCGCTATTGTAACTCATTTTTGCTGATGATGTTTCAGCTGAAGCTCACCAGTAACAGTTTACTGCCTGTTCTTAAGTTTGTTTTCATTTTAAATCAGTGTTGAAGATTTAATGCCCCTCCCTCATTCTCTTCTCCAAAACATTAAGTTGTATGTTCTTCTTCATTTGATTCAGAACTTGGGCAACCACATTTGTCTCTTATATGTATTTTTTAAAATAGGTTGGGCCTGACATGGTGGCTCATGCCTTTAATCCCAGTACTTGGGAGGCTGAGGTTCAAGGCCAGCCAGGACAACTACACAGTGAGACCTTGTCTCAAACAACAACAACAATAAATACATAAATACATTAATGAAATAGCTTGAAGCATGCTTTCAGATGTGCAGGGTTAATAGGCATCTCCAGTTGGCTATGGGCCTGCTAGGTGTAGCTGCCACAAGCAGAAACAGATGGCGTGCGCTGGCCTTTTCTCAACACCTCTGCACGCTGCAGCAGTATTTTCAGATAAAAGACAAGAAGAATAAGAAAGCAAGGTGTGTTAATCAAGTTCAGGATTCAGAGAACCGTGAGGGTGACAGGCCCTGACATGGGGGTGACGTCATTTCGTGACATGCTGTCGAGGAAAGCTAGCAGGTACCATTTGTAGAGGAGGAGTGCTAGCAGGTGTCACTGCGTCATAGTGTACAGATGAGATCTGTGGGCTCAGGTGAGAGGATGGCGTCCTCTGTCTTTCCGTGCCTCAGCACCACCATGCTAGACTTATATTTGTAGTTCTTCCCTGCGCTTTCAAATGAGTGTTTGAATGATGGCCAGCCTTAGACTTCTTGGTCTTACCCCACATCAATTTGGCACATTAATGTACCATTGAGTTAAACTGAGAACAAATTCTAATTTTCACATGTCTGGTCTTGATAGAAATGGTTTTTATATTTTCTTAGGCTAAAAGACGGTACACTGTGGGATAAGTTCTTTGTGCGAATTCTGAATGCCAGTGACGAGTCCACAGTGTCTGTTCTGCGGGAACTTGCAGCAGAAATGAATGGGGTGTTTGACACCACGTTCCACAGTCACCTGAACAAAGCCTTGTGGAAGCTGGGGAAGGTAATTAGTCCTGCAGCTTTGCTCATTCAGCCAGACAGGCAGTCAAGGCTCTCACAGATCCCTGCCGAAGCCTCACTGCCTGTGGAGAGCAGGCCTGCAGACACTGTGTTTAATTTAGGGCACACTCAGACACGTTAGCAGTCTGTTTCTACCAGAGAGTACTCTAAGGCTGTATCCTGGCAGCCTCACCTGTTTTATTCAAAATGGATTCCATACAAATGGGTACTTTTTAACCCTTTGGTTTCTGCTTTCCCCTCTGTTTTTCTCTTTTGTAATTTTGTAACATGTACTCTCCCACTCACCATGTATTTCATAATAAAATAGTTTTTGTTAAATTTGCTCTTCTGGTATTTCATTTTCATTTACATTTGCAAACTAAGGTGATAAACAGTTTAATTTTTTAGCGGGTTTATTTACTATGGAAACTTGTGTATTCTAGATTTAGAGCAGCTGCCATCGGGTTATAACAAGCCAGCTGGCCGCCATTTCTTCGGGGGTCTCTGGCTCAGCAGGTATCCAGCTGGAGGGAGGTAAAGGATGTACACAGGACAGACTTCCTTAAGGTCACAGTTGTTGTTTCGTATTTGGCTCACATGTTAGTAGTTTCAGTTTTATTTGATAGTTGCCAAAAGCCCTTACCAACCTTTCGGAATGGAGTACTAAGTGTTCTGTCATCCCACGCAGAGGGAAGTGAGGGTCACTGAGGGGATAGGAGGCGGGAGGAAGCAGTCAGAATATCAGGTGTGAACCGATGGAAGACAGCAAGCCTGATGAAACCCTGGACACGCAGAGGGCCCTCGCTGCAAATGGCTGGGAGGGTTTTGTTTTCTTGGTAGGGGTAGGTAGTACAAGTCACCTATTTCTTTCATAATTAAAACGTCAGTTATCTAATGTCACTTTTGCTGGTACCTGATTTCCCCTCTACTTGCAACTGGCATTGCTCTAATAGTGCTAGAAAGGAGAATATCCTAAGTAAATGGCTCAACTGAAAATGTTAAGCAAACTGTACAGATTACCCAGAAAACATGGTTTGAATCTGAAAGACAGTTAAATATCTTCTCTCACCCAAAGTACAACTCTTCAAACCCCCTCGACTTGCTTCTATAGAGGTGTGAATGGTGAGGCTGACTTTCTGTAGTCACACCTCTCTCTCTGCTCCCCGAGCTCTCACTTCCCTGCATTGACCCGGGAAATCTGAAACCTTTTATTTATGTAAGCTTCCATCTAGCGAATTCTTCAGCAGTCTGGGCAGCCAAGTCCCTGTGTGGACAAACCTTTGTTTCTATAAGTACAAGCAGGAGTTGGGGGGCGGGGAGATTCAAAACACCTTGTAACTGTGTTTTTGTCCCCCTACTCTCCGACCTCAGCCAACTCCAGCCTTTGAGGAAAGGAGAGAATGTCACCTTACCAAGAGTGCCTGTCACCAGTGCCTGTCACCGCTTAGGTTGTCTTTACAAAAGCATAAAACCACAAAATAGGATCCTTTGCTTCCCCCTTTTGATTTTTCTTTATTTTGAGATAGGCTCACTAATAGCACGGGCAGACATCACACTCCAGGTCCACTGGTCCATCCCCAGCTGGGCTTTCAGGTGCCTGTTGTCTGGGAGAAGGAAGCCTTTGTTTTCCTGCAGAAGCTTTGAATGGCTTTCGATCTGGTCTCACTGGGGCATGATGAAAATGCTGGGCCTGGGAGAAGGAAAAAAAAAAGATAAACTACTGAGAAAAATGGAACTTTCACTTGTTTGAAAAAACCCTGTGGAATAAGGTCTCCCCATTTGTGAAGGAGAGAGAAACCTGGTTTTGTTATGACCCCAAGTGTGGGATGGGGAACAGTCTTGTGAGAGAACAGGTGATGTTAATCCACTAAAGAGCTTGGTTGTTGCCAGCTAAAAAGATCCGTGAACAGACTCTGGGAAGATATATATATATATGTGAGCCAGAAATAAGAGGCAGGGCTTTTGGAGACTTGGGATAGTTTTGGCTGTTCATCACTCCACTTCGAGACGCTCCTAGAAAAAATCCGCTCGAGGGAAGGCTTTGGGGCTCTGGGCTCCTGCTGAGGTTCTGGGTTCTGGTTACTCCAGGTTACAACAACAACAAAAAAATCCTGCTGATTACGCCAGGAGAATCGTTCCTCGAAACTAATATCCTTATGGTTTTATTATTGTATTCTTTAATCTCCTTTTCCTATCTTTTTGGTTAGTTGGGTTATAAGTAACGTACTTTTGGTTAATAAGTTCGTAATAAAATATATTTGTTAAAACAATTAAGCCTACATATTTGTGCCCTCACTTGCTCTGGGGCCTGCTAGAGGTGTCCTCCTGAGTCTGGGTGCTCTAACTGGTGCCAGACCTGAATCTAGAAGTGCAATCTTTCCTACAGGAGGAAGACTTGGACTATTGCTTGTGCTCTTAGCTCAGGTAGATAGGAATGCCTTTCAGGGGTTAGCATAAAGCACTTCAAAATAACTTGCTGATGTTTTCAGGTCAAAAGCTAAGCAAAGACGTGCTTTTTATTGTATCTGAAAAAGAGCAATTCTTTCTCTGCCAAAGGCTGTTCTATTCTGACTTCAAACACTGAGTTCTCTAGTGAGCAGGGTGCATTTGAAACATGTTTTTAACATGACAAACTTTGGCCTAGGGGCTGGAGAGATGGCTCAGTAGCTAAGTGCACTGGCTGCTCTTCCAGAGGTCCTGATTGAATTCCCAGCAACCACTTGGTGGCTCACAACCATCTGTAATGAGATATGATGCCCTCTTCTGGCCTTCTGGTGTACATGCAGGCAGAGCAGCGTTCACAGAAAATAAATGAATAAACCTTTAAAAACAAACCTTGGCCTTAATGAGGTCAGAGGCATAAAAGCTAAATATTTAGAGATAAAGATGACACAGTGGCTAAAAGCACTTACCACTAAGCCTGATGACCAGACTCCTACCCTCTGCATGGTGCAAGAGCGAACAGACTCCCCCAAGTTATCTTCTGACTCCACACATGTGCATGTCACACGAGCCCATACAATACACACAGACCCACAATAAGTAAACAAAGTTTGTTCATTTATTTTGAGACAGGTTTTCTCTGTGTAGCTATCCTTGGCTGTCCTAGACTCACCTTATAGGCTCACAGAGATCTGTCTGTGTCTGCCTTCCGGAGTGTTGGGATTACAGGCATTCCTCCACGCCCCCAGCCCCCATGCCCAGCTATAAACAAAATTTTTTTAAATTTAAGACTTAAAGCTTGAAGCTGGGTGTGGTGGCACATGCCTTTAATCCAGCACTCGGGAGGCAGAAGCACTGTGAGTTTGAGGCCAGCCTGGTCTACAAAGTGAGTCTAGGACAGCCAAGGCTAAACAGAGAGACCCTGTCTTGAGAAAAAAAAAAAAGACAGCTTGAACTCTATCTCTAGAGCTTGCTTAGCTCATATAGTGCCTTGATGCAAGTTAAAGGTTCTTTGCCCCAGGGTTTCACAATATACCACAGTTCAAGTGCATTTCCACCCCTCTTAGCTCCTCTGGTGTCTTGTACAGAGAATATACCTCATTTCCTTATGTGGTGGTCTTACCTGTTGTATGCCTTTGTTTCCCAAACCAATTTGGATATGTCAATTTAAAAAAAAAAAAAAAAGATAAGGTTTCATGTCGCACAGGGTGGCCTTGAACTCCTGCCTTCTCCCAAATGCTGGAATTACTGGTGTGTTCTACCACAACCAGTCTCAGATGATTTTGGAATGCTGTGCTTGATTGAGTCCTTGGTTTTGTTTTTCCAGCCCAGGATTAGCTGGATCCGCAAGCATGGAGGGTCTTCTGTTCTTCAGCAATTGTTCATTGCCTGTCCTCTGCTTTACCTCAGATTCTAGTGACTTCTCCCACATCCTCCAACCATCCCAGAACCCCTCGGTACTCTCCCATCCCACATGGCTCTAAAGCTAAAGAATTTGTTGTGGACCTCAGAACACTTCCTGCCCTATTCCCCTTCCTTCCTCAACACGTTAACTCATTTATCTTGCCATTTTTTTTCCCCCTGCCTGGAATTCTTCTCCAGTTCTGTGGATCATTTATTTACTTCCTTCAAGACTTGAAGCTTGAATTCGGGTATGGTAGCGCACGCCTGTGATCCCAGCACTCGTGAGGCAGAGGCAGGTGGATCACTGAGTTCAAGGCCATTCTGGTCTATAAAGTGAGTCCAGGATAGCCAAGGTTACACAGAGAAACCCTGTCTCAAACAAACAAACAAACAAACAAATCAAAGAAGATGCTTCCTCAAATCTCTTGACCAGAGCAGTCCAGCCTGGCTTGCTTATGCAATGGAGCATCCCCTGGGCTCACTGTTTCTTCCTGTCCCTTTTGGCCCTTTGTATTTTTTCATAGTACCTTTCACCATCGTGCACATGGGAGTGGTCCCACATATGCTTGTATGTGCAAACCTCTTTTCCGAATCCCACTACAGCAATTTAAACTCTAAAGATGGGTTTATGCTCTTAACTCTGATACCTAGAACAGCACCTAGGTATAATAAAACCATTTACCAGAGTACTAAAAACCAAGAAAAATGGGATAGAAATAGACAGGGCATGAACAGCCTACTAAGACATTTAAGTGAGAAGTTCCATGTCACTCTAGTAAAATGCAGTGAGACTACATCGTCATTTACAAGAATGAGAATGTGCTGGTGAGAGGCTGGACAGATGACTCAGAGGTGAACAGCATCTGTGACTGTTCCAGAAGACCTAGGTTTAGTCCTGGGGCCCAGATGGTGGCTCAAAACCATCTGTTCCTCCTGTTCCAGGGGATCCAGCACCCTCCTCGTCTGACCTCTGAAAATACCAGGCATGCATACATGCAAGCAAAACACTCATAAAATCTAATATGTAGGTTTTAAATATATATATATGTATTTAATTTTTTAAAAAGAAAAACTACATTACTGAGATTAAGGAAACAATCACTCATTAGCAGGTGACTTATACATTAATTAGTTCATTCTTAGAAGCCAATTTGGCCATCTTCTCTAAATTTGAAAATTTCTAGTTGAGAAATTTCTCTAAGAATTTATATTGCCAAAACATTGCCACAGTGCCTTAACTCTGCTCTCACTTCTTCTAAGACTCATTTCCCCAGTGGGGATATCCACTGTCACACCCAGACATCTTGCCATTAGCACCATTAGTTTGTCATGAGGCCTCCTTAGAGATGACAGAACCTGAGGCAAGCAGTCACCTCCAGCCTGTGTTTTAAAAGAGCTAGGGTGCCAGGCATGGTTGTACATACTTAGAATCCCAACACTCTGGAGGCAGAGACAGGTGGGTCTGTGTGTGTTCAAGCCAGCCTGGTCTACGTAGGCAGTTCCAGGACAACCAAGATCCTGTCAAAAACAAAAAACAAAACAAACAAAAAAAGAAAGAAAATATTAAGGAAGCGCTATCATTTTTGTTTGTTTAGTCTTAAGGATTTGTTTATTTTATGTGTATGGGGTGTATGGTGGTTTGAGTATAGACTATTGTATTTGAATGCTTGGCCCTTAGAGGGAGGCACTGCTAGGAGGTTTGGCCTTGTTGGAGGAAGTGTGTCACTGTGGGCGTGGGCTCTGAAGTCTTCTATACACCTGCTAGGCCAAGTGTGGCACACAGTCTCCTCCTGCTGCTTGCAGATCAGGATGTAGGACTCTCAGCTCCTTCTCCAGCACCATGTTTGCCTGGACTCTACCACACTTCCCACTATAATAATATTGGGGGGGAGGATTCACCACACACGCACCCCTTTGCTTATAAATAACTATTTGACGTTTCTATCCCACTTCAGACTGTTTAGTTCCTGAATAAAAGACACAGCGACCTTTTAGATTTATAAAAGCATTAAAGTACCATAGCTGGACAGGTATCAACCCTCTAAGCTATTTTGCTATTTCCCAGGCTGTATACCCCAAGTTACGTGCCATAATTGTTCCTGCCTGGGCTGCTTCTGTTCCATCAGACCAGCCCTCATGGCCACGTGCTCATGGTCCATACTGCCACATGGCGACTCCTTATCTTCAGCTCCTTCTCCTTGTGGTCCCCATCCGACCCCAAGCCCAGGGACCTTAGCTCTGCCTACTTCTCTTCTGCCCAGTTACAGGCTTCTAGCTCTTATCTTTAAACTAGGTAGAACAAAGTTTACACAACAAAGACCAGTGTACGTGAGGATGTACTCCTCTTGACGGCAACCAGATCTGGGGGGCCAGAAATTAGCACATGAGTGCATAGCAGCAGTCCAACCCCCAACATCCCACCATGATGGTAATGGACTGAACCCCTGAAACTTTAAACCAGCCCCAATTAAATGTTTTATTAGAGTTGCCTTAGTCATGGTGTCCTCACATCAATAAAACCCTAACTAAGACAGAACTTGGTACCAGGAGTGGGGTACTGCTGTGACAGGCCTGACCATGCCTTTGTTTGGAGGAATATGGATTGAGAAAGAATGCTTTATGTGAGGCTTAGTGGGCCAGCCTAGTAGAAGCATGGAAGACGTGCTGCTGAGGGTGACTTGAACTGTGGTTTCAGGGGTTCAAGAGGTTTCAGAGGAGGAGATTTCTAGTATGTCCCCTAGGGACTGTTCTTGTGATATTTCAGTGAAGAATGTGACTGCTTATTACCCTTGTCTGAAGAGTCTGCCTGAGGCGCAAGTGAAGAGATTTAGATTAATTGCATTAGCAAAGGAAATCTCAAAACAGCCTCATACAGACTCTGTGTGGTGAGATGGCTTGTCAGATAAAAGTCCTTGCCACCAAGCCTGGTGATTTGAGTAGATTTTTCAGCCCCGAGGGGTGGAAGGACAGGACTACCTCTTGCGCGCGCGCACACACACACACACACACACACACACACACACACACACACACACACACACACACACATTTTTAAAAATGTAATTTTAAAGTACTGTTTTTGAGTAAAAGCTTGAGTTGTCACAAATTGATTTTGTATGATTATGAAAGGCTCATTGATGGACATCAGGGGAACATCTGTAAATGTGCTGTTCCCCCCACCAAAGCATCAGCTTCTGCTAGTGCTCTCCCCTCTCCCCTCTCCCCTCTCCCCCCTCTTTCCCCTCTCCCCTCTCCCCCTCTCCCTTCTCCCCTCCCCTCTCCTCTCCCCTCTCCCCTCTCCCCTCCCCTCTCCTTTTTCCTCTCTCTCCTCTCCCCTGTCTCTCCTCTCTCCCCTCCCCTCTCCTTTCTCCTCT
>OU015742.1:29977794-29998156 GCA_907169655.1 Acomys percivali | reverse complement strand
ACACACACACACACACACACACACACACACACACACACACACACACATGTTTATAGATATCTCACCACATCTCCCAGACATGCAACGCCCTAGAGGAGGACTGGGTCTCAGTCCGTGCAGGCCATCAGTTTTCAGAAAGTCCCTAAAGATACGAGGAATCTAAGAGTCAGCAACTGTTGACTGTCACACTCAGGAATTGACCTTCATTAGAAAACATGGTGGAGAGCTTGGGATGACCCTGGCTCGTGTATTTGTTATTGCTGAGGGCAATGTAGCCTGTCCTCCAGTTCTCTTTCCTTTAATGGTAGCACACTAATTTTCCAGCCCACGTCATGTGTGGTAGCAAGTACTGTCTCCTCAATCTCCCTCCCCTTTGTCAGAGTGAGAGGTGGGCACATGACCTGAGCCAGCCAATCAGAATCTCCTCGGTCCCAGTGCAGGGCTGCAGTAGGTGTTTCCCCAGCGCCTTTTGTCCAGGTGTGAGCCGGTGTGGATCTGGGGTTAGTGCTGGCGCTTAGGGGCCCTGACCCTTCGGCTCTGTTCTGGACTCCCGGGCTGGTATTTAGAGAATGCTGATCCAGAGAGGGAGGGGAAGGGGAGAGGGAGGGGGAGGTGGCTTGTGGTGTTCTCTTCTTGCGACTGCTGGGATTTGTAGCACAAGGCAGGGTTGTCAGGGTCACGGCTGCTGACAGCTTCTTCAGAAATTTCTGTTACATTTTATAAACCGACGGGAGCTTCGAAATGTTACATTTCCTAAAGAAAGTGACTGTAATTGTTAGCCCAATCAACTATTCTTTCAAATTTAGCACAATAAACATCCCACCTTCAATCTTTATGGTGCGCTTCCTGCTAAAAACATATCCTCTCTGGAAATTTTAAAGAAGTGAAAGAATTTTTTCACATACCCACATTGCCTTAAAATGGAATTGTGGGGGAATGTTCAAATATATGTGTTTTAGTACCCTTTACAGACTATGGGGTTTCTATGTTAGCTTTGCATTCTGTATTTCAAATTTTAAACTCTCGCTTATTTCTTTGTAGCTTTATGTGTATGGATGTTTGCCTGCATGTTTGTCTGTCCACCGTGTGTGTGTGTGTGTGTGTGTGTGTGTGTGTGTGTGTGTGTGTGAGAGAGAGAGAGAGAGAGAGAGAGAGAGAGAGAGAGAGAGAGAGAGAGAGAGGAGGGCATTTGGATCACCTGGAATTAGAGTTTCAGATTGTTCAAGCTGTCTTGTGGCGCTGGGAATCAAACCTGGGTCCCCCAGAAGAGCAGCCAGTGCTCTTAACCACTGAGATATCTCTCCAGCCCTTCTTGCTTTTTAAAAAAAAAAAAAATTTTTTTTAATTTTGTGTGCATTGATGTTTTGACTGCATGTATGTCTGTGTGAAGGTTTCAGACCTTGGAGTTACAGACAGTTGTGAGCTGCTATGTGGGTGCTGGGAACTAAATCCTGCTCCCCTGAGAGAGCAATCAGTGCTCTTAATCTTTGAGCCATCTCTCCAGCCCCCTTTTTTGCTTATTTTTAACTTTACATATTTTTTTAAAAGATGTATTTATTTATTTATTATGTATACAGTGCTCTGCCTATATGTACACCTGCATGCCAGAAGAGGGCATCAGATCCCATTATAGATGGTTGTGAGTCACCACGTGGCTGCTGGGAATTGAACTCAGGACCTCCGGAGGAACAGTCAGTGCCCTTAACCTCTAAGCCATCTCTCCAGCCCCTTAGCTTTATATTTTTAAAACTAGAAAAATATACTCAGTGAAAATTTCAGATAGTGCAGAAGTTAAAATTAAATTTTAAAAAATTAAAAGAGTCACTAGATCCCATCTCAGGGTAACAGCATGGGGGCATTCATTGTTAAAAACAGGTGTAGAAATATCTTTTGCTTTTCAATGAACATGAGGTGATGTTTTCTAATTGTCTTGCAGAAATTTGGTGTCTTTTTTTTTTTTCACTCTTGTCACTGCCATTCTTTCCCCTCATGGAAACAGATAAAATTTTAAAATTTTAGTCTGTGTGTGTGTGTGTGTGTGTGGGTGGGTGTGTGTGTGTGCAAGGCCACACACATGGGGATCAGAGGACAATTTCCTTCCCTCTACCATGGGATCTGGTGCCCTAACTCAGGTTGTCAGGCTTGTGTGGCTAGCATTTCTACCCACTGAGCCATCTTCCTGGCCCCAACTCCATCTTTCTTAAGGATTCTGGTACTTGGTTGTATGAGAAAATACCATCCTATACTAGTGAACCTTTTTATGGTTTTAAATTTTTCTGATCATAAACAATACAACTATAAGGGGGCGTGTAATAGAGTGACATCAGCTTCTCTGTAGCCCTGGATGGCCCAGAGCTCTGTATGCATCCCAGGCTAGCCTCAACCGAACAGTGACCCTCTTGCCTTAGTTTTCTGATTCTGGAGTTACAGGTCTGAGTCACCACAGATTTGCTTCTGCCCGGAGTTTAGCATCTATGTGGATCATTTACAGCTGTTTTCTCACAAAGTTATGATGAAGAACATAAAGGAAACACGGAGTTCTCCAAAAGGAGCTGCCCTCCTGGTTAAAGGGACAATGTTTCCCGTAGCTGGTCTTTGCTGCTTTGTGGGTTCTCTTTTTTCCCTCCCTTCAGTGCCCTGGTTTTACCCCCAACCCCTACATAGAAGAAAAAGAAATGGGGAGAGAGAGATAGAAAGATCCTGGAATCTAATTTCTTCTTTTAGCATGACTACTAACATATGGCAGCCAGCCCCCTTGAACTACCAAGAACCACCTCCCCTCACATATCAAGGCTTTAGCATTTATATCCCCTCTGAAAAATTTCCCAGAATTCCAAACATACAACCTACAGAAACTATCTGTAGCTGGCAAAACCACTCTTCTGCTAGAGCACGAGGCAAATCATAGTCAGCTGCTACACAGCAGCCCCGTTTCCCTACATCTGGGATTAAAATAACATATTCTTATAATATTTCTGTTTTTTTTAAAAAAAAAAAAAAGAGAGACAAAAATTCCCGAGTTGTCACAGAGCAGTTTCCTGCTGGCCCCTGAGTGACATTTGTATTTTGATGTCCTTGATGTGGGACACTAAATTGTCCTTGTGTGCAGCCTGAGACCTTTGCACAGGCAGTGGCTGGGAGTCATGGCTTTAGAAGATTAATTTGGTGGCTGGCTGGATAGAAATGAGCAATAAATGACATAGGCCAAACAAGACGAAAGCAGATGCTTATGAGCTCTCAGACAAACAGTCCCTGAGCCAGGAGCTTTGTTCACTGAATTCCCATAATCCTGGGAGGCAGGTGAAATTATCTCCATTTGATAGATGATGACACTGAGGCTCGGTCAGTTAAACAGCATGTCAAAGTCACTCAACTAACAAGCTATGGAGCTGAGCTGAGATCTCAAGGGTGGAAATTCAGAGCTTAGGATGTTAGCCAAATTTTAAGAATGAATGTTCAAAAATAATACGTACACCTCAGTGCCACCTTCAGCATAAGGTGGTTAGAATCAAGAGTGCCCAGCTCTATCCTGTCGGTACTTGTGGGTCTAGAAACATGTTTTGGACAGTGGTGGTGGACCACATGTGTTGGGCAGCTGCTACACAGGTTTGAAGCCAACCTTTACTAGATTTTAGTGGAAGCACCAGAGAGGAGGTGTTTCCATGGAACCATGGATAAGAACCGGGACAAAACAATTGGCCGAGACCTGAACTTGGGCACTTTGCAGATGGACATGAGGAAAAAAAGCCAGTGAAGCAAGCTCAAGGCTGGGAGGGAGTGGCCAGGCTCACCAAATGCTCTCCAGGGAAGCGGCAGGTGGATATCCTGAGAACCCAAGTCTCCCAGCTAATGCAACTATTTCTAGTCATGGGAGGGGGAAACGGAAGGCTGGTCCCCACAGGGCTGAGTACCCCACCTTCCATCTTCACCTTTTTGCCCTTTAGGGCAAAACCAGATGAGCACTAGTAAGGGGTGTGCAGCCCAGCTGTGGCCACGCCTGCCAGGCCTGAGACTCACAGCTGCAAACCTGGGGGGGGGGGGCGGCTGGCTTAGACTTGGCGGTGAGCCAAGAAGGTCTGGCTTCTGGGGAACAACCGGTGAGGTGAACTACAGTAGGCTTCTTGCGCCCCACCCCTCAGTCCTTCTTCGCCCTCCCCCTCACCAAAGGAAGGCAGTGAGAAACGTGTTTTTATAAATAGCTCCAGCCCCAGCTGATTTGTAAATTCAGTGGGTTTTTTGTGTCAATGACATCACCCTCCTCCCCATGGCAACCCCCGACGATATCAAAATTGCCAGGCAACGTTGGAGCTGCTCGCGCCCTAAAGGAGCAGGTCGCTGCCTGAGGATCTAATGGAGAAATCCCTAAGTGAGCTGGGGTGCACGGTGGAGGAGGGGTGCACAGCGGCCGGGGCTGCCGGGCCCTAATCGATTGGCCAGAGAAAGGCGGGAGCGGCTGCCGCTTGCTCCGCAGCCTGGACACGTAGGGGGCTCCAACGCCAGCTCCTCCTGACAGCAGCGGCGGACCACAGCAGGTGGGGGGAGGGCACTGCTCGGTTCCTGACGTGCCCGGAGCAGCAAGCAGCCATCCAGGTGACTAAGCCGGCCCACAGCCACTGAGTCACCCACCCGCCCAGGCTTTTCTTCCTTCCCTTTTTGCATCTGATTATTTGGGGAGCTGAAAACTTGGAGGTGTACCTGAGGCCCGCCCCTTCTAACTCTCCCCTCCCTACCTCGGCTTGGAGGAAGATGGAACTCGCTGGGAAGCTGCCACTACCCTCTAAGGACATGGAAGGCACGGAGGGAGCCAGAGGTGCCCAGGGAGAGACCGCAGCTGGCAGAGTACAATAGCAGACATGGTGATCTGGCTGCCTGGCGGCGTGTCCTCTGGAGGTGCTGGGAGAGAGGGGAGTCTGGTTCTCACCGACTGGAGTCCTTCTGGGCTGGCTTTGAGCTCACCTCTCAAGGGGATCTTTCTGTAAAACGTGTGGCTTCCGGGGTCATTGGTATTTGGAGAGCAAGGCTGGATTGGCATAGGCAGGCCTGTGCAGGTACGTGGCTCTGTACTGGGTGTGGACCCACGTGTGTGTGTGTGTGAGAGAGAGAGAGGATGAGGGTGTGTCACGGTGTGTGCTCCTAGCCCAGATCTGAGGCCAGCCGCTGGTCAGCAGAGAGCTGGGGAGGAGGACTTGACAGCAGTTGATCCTGACTCACGCTGGGAGGGCTTGGTCCTGAATGCATGCTGGGGAGAAGGGAAACCTAACACATGGCCTGAGCAGACTGAAGAACAGCTGGCCTGCTCAGGCAGGCCCAAGCCCTTGCTGGGTCCACAGGACAGAGACATGGCCAGATGCCAAGGTAGGAAGTGGTCCTGAGGCCTGGCCAAGTGTAGGAGCTAAACTCATAAGGTGTGGGACTGCAGGTCTGTTGTTCCCGCTTCCGGACAGCCCTGGGTACTCAGGGAACAGCTTCCTTGTCACGATCTTGTCACTCCCATGCAGAGCTGCTCAGCACCTATATGTGTCCTGCTGAACTCATAGACCCGTTCAGTGGGTAGGCTACAGTCTGGGACTCAGCTGTGGGGGGGTCGCCCTGAAATCCCCTTCCAGGCATATCCAATGTATGTCAGGCAGAGGAGGGTAGGCCCCCTGCCTCCCCGACACCACCGGCAGGCTTTCATGCACATTGGTGAATAAGCTGCCGCCCGGCAGGCAGGTTGTGCCCACAGTGACAAGATGACACCAATGAGGGACCTTCCAGAGAAAAGAGGCTGAAAGGGAAAAATGACTGAGGTTTTTTTCTTTCTTTCTTTCTTTCTTTTTTTTTTTTTCTTTCCTTTTCCCCCTGAAGGTAGAAGCAGCTTCCTGGGCTTCAGACAAGCACCAGCCTGCAGTGGGAGAGGGTGAGGCCGGAAGGAGTGCCAAGGTAAGGTCTCGCGACTGTGGCAGCAGCTCTGGATTCTCGAGCTGGGGACAGGGTGTCCATACATTGAGGTCCCTCCTCACATAGGCCAAAGAAGCTAACTCCATGTTCACACATAAGCTGTGAGGGCCTGCTTAGCAGCCGCCACCCACCTACCCCCACCCCCTTCACGTAACAGCTCTGTGGAAACCTGCTTGGGCCTCTGGGCTTGTTTCTGCAATCCATGCCGTTTGCTTCCTGCTCCTGCCAGGCCAAGCCAGGGTCACCAAGACTCCTTCCAAGAAGCCCTCTCACCTGCCCCTCATGTAGTCATTCCACAAATATTTATGGTGCGTCCTCTGCCTACTGGCTTCCTGCCCCTTATGAATGCCCTTTCCCTGAACTTAACCTGGCTCTGAAAGTCACCATGAGGCCAGAGCCGGGGAGCCTACGTGGGGGCACGCTAGTGCTACCCTTAGTCCTCACTAGGCTCTGAGCCTCTGCTCAGGAGTCTTGGCTGGTGGGCTCCATCACGCCTCAGGAACTTAGGTTCATGCTCTGCGGACCAAGGCTAAAGCAGTCCAGCCCCTGGTGTGGGCTGCCAAGGTCAGAGAAGTCTGCATTTCTTCTCCAGTGTGTCTGTGTAGGGGGGCGGGGTCCAGGGAGGAGTGTCTTTCCTTAAGTTTGTTCTAATGGAAACTGCGTTCCCAGGGTGGGCTTGGGGGCCTAGTTAAGATTGAGGTTCGGGCTGGGTATGGTGACATATGCCTTTAATCCCAGCACTCGGGAGGCAGAGGCAGGCGGATCGCTGTGAATTTGAGGCCAACCTGGTCTACAAAGCGAGTCCAGGACAGCCAAGGCTAACACAGAGAGACCCTGTCTCAAAAAACAGAAGGAAAAAAAAAAAAAGAAAAAGATTGAGGTTCAGCCTTTGGGCCAAGAAGGGTCCCCCTCTGTGGGCAGTTTTACCCACATTTTTTTTTCTGGTGGTAAGCCGGGAACTCTAACAATGGCACCAGAGAAGTTGGCACCAAGAGCAAACCCTTCTAGAAGTGTTTGACTTGGGTGGAAACTCTGAGCCCCTGCAGGGCATATGGGAACTGCAGAACCTTCCTGGTGACCCCTCCCCCCATGACATACACTGACTGAATGTGTGTGTTTGGCATTTGCCGGGCACAGGGAAGGTGCAGGCTTGTGGGGCTCCAGCATATTCTGCGTACCGTTCCTCAGGATGGCCGACCCTAGCCGCTGTTCTGGGAGAGAGAGTACATAGGCTTCAACATCTGGCTCCAGAATGAGGAAAATGACCCGGCTGTGAACGGGCTTCTTGCTTCCCCCCAGAAGGTGACTCTCAACCTTGGGAGGCTCCAGGTCTGCAGAGCTGAGCAGAAGCCAGAAGCCAGCTGGGGACAGAGTAGCAGAAGCTAGAGAGTACCCAAGCAGACAGTGGTCCCTTGGGGAGGCCGCTGGCTTGGAGGAAGCCTCAGGTAGAAGCCAGGCCACTGGGATATGGGAAGGCTGCTGGGGGCTTAAGAGGGCTAAATAAAGCCTCTGGGCTGGTTTCTGACCATATCTGTCCCTGTGGAGATTCTTGGCACAGAGGACTGGCAGAGCCAGTCAAGGAATAGGCCAAGCTACTAGAAGATGATATTGCTTACCCACACGGCCCAGAGGTACCTCCAAGGCAGTGAGGCTCCTTTGCAGAAGGCAGAAAGGGCTCCTGGGAAACCTGTGGCTGAAGACCCAGTGGGTGACGAGGTGGTTAAGGGCCATAGTGGGGCCCTGCAAACCTCATTGTCAGGCATTTTGTAGCCAGCCTTGGAGGGAGGCGGCTTGGAAAAATAAAAAGTTCATTTTTGTGAGTTTCCTTGTAGAAGTGGGTTAGCTAGCAGCTTGGGCGGCCACGGCATAGGAAGTGGAAATGTCTTAGAAAAAGCTGGCTTTTCTGTGTGTATGAGCTATGTGCATGGCCCGGGAAGCTGTTTCCCCCACCAAACATACACACCCTCTGCTTCTATTATGACTTAGACTCTGGAGCCCGGAAGGGGTAAGCTGAGAATGAGACGAAGGAGGCCTTGCCTTTTCCGGTGTCTCAGTCTGTTGTGTGCTGCTACAGTGTTAGTACGTACAGCTTAGTAGCTCACACACAACGGAACTTTATTTGTATCACGGTTCCAGAGGCCAGGAAGTCCAAGGTCAAGCTACTGATAACAGTTCCTTCTAAGGTCCAGAGTTCAGGGTCCTGAGGATTTGGGGTGGGCTGTGGCCATGTAAGTGATGGAGAGGTGAAGTGAATGCCCGGGACCGCTCCCCTCTGGGCCCGATGCCTTTTTACACAGTGGTTGTAGTTCTTGAAGAACTGTGTCCTCTCCATCTGAAACCCTGCATGCAGACAGGACCACCCTGATGAAAGACTTGGGCATGCTTAACCCTAGAACCTTTTAAAAACTTTTCCTACCAGATGGTTATCTGTCCAAGTAATTTAGAAAAGATAACCCCCACCCACCCACCCACCCACCCACCAGGGCTCTGATTTCACCTAGAAACAAAGGCAAACCCAGGGCATGACAATTCTTTTGCTAAGTTGGGAGAGATCATGTAGGCTCCGTCTCTGGACAAGAGGCCACAGGACTTCAACCCGAGCCAATGAGCACTAGCACTGCTCAGTAATGTCTATAAGAGCTCCTTATGGCATTGTTGCAGTACAGAGACCCAGGTATTTGCAGAGGGATGCTGATGAGAACTTTTGGACAATCAGGACTTCTCTGGGGCACTGATTCTGCTAACACCCTGTGTAATCAGACAGGGCTGTCCCGGGGATGCTCTGCTTGTATCTGATTCCTAGGGCCCCAGACCTCTGGTTAAGGAGGGCGCATCATAGCTGGGTCCTTCTTCCTCACTTCAGGCTGCCCAGAGCTTGGAAAGGGCTTCCCTGAGTGCTCAGAGAAATAAGGGCAGAAACCCCAGGTCAGCCATGCATCAATTGTTCTGGCCTCTAATTTTAGTGCAGGTGTAGCAGGGGCCCAGCCTACTGTCCCCTAGGGCAAATAGCAACAAACCAGTCACCTTGCTCAAGGCTTCCTGCGTGACACCAACACCGGAGGACTCCCAAAAGCTACGGCATCAGCAGAGTTAAAACTGGGAGGACTGGTTCTGTGGTTTGGTTTCCTAGCCTGGAGCACCTCCTGCTCCATTTTCTCTCCTTCAGCTTCAAATGAGGCATCCTGTGGACTTGTACAAGAAGGTGCTGGGGTAGAGGGAGCTAGGGGACCAGTTAGACCACAGCAGTCCAGCCAGAGTACAAGTCGCCCAGGGGAGGACCGGCTATCCACAAACACGCTGGCCCTCTTAGATGCTGTGGCACCCTCAGGACAAAGGAGGTTCTCTGACAATGGTTAATCTGGCTCTCACTGATTTATAGAGGAAACCAGGCCTGAGGAGAAAAGGTGGGTCCTGAGGTCACCCAGCTAATTTGACCTTGCCTCCCTGGACCAGCAGCAGGCAAGAATGGCTGGTAACTTGATGGTTTTGAGAGAGGTGGTTTGGCATGACAGTGGGAGGCTGGGCAGGTCCCTAGACCTCCTCTTCTGTGTATGCTGTTCTCACAGGGGCCTGCGCTGTCAGCTCACCATGCATTCTGCTCATCGTGGGGGCCAGTCTGGCCTGTGTTTATTAACCTAGTATTCCCCCGAAGGACAGACATCATTCCTGGGCACTGCACTAGGCCACTGGCCAAGAAACAGATCTAACTCATTTGTAAATGGATTGACTCAAGTCCCCTGTGTCCTAGGTAGTATCCCAGGCTGTGAAAGCCTTAGGCCAGCAAGGAGCCATGATAAGAGATTGTGGAAATGAGAAGATATGGGCAGAGGGGAGAGCGGCATCCGGGGAGGGGTATCTCAGATCATCTTTTCACCAGTACATATTTTCCTTTCTAGCAAGGAGTGTGTATATGTGTCTGTCTGTCTGTCTGTCTGTCTGTCTGTCTGCGCATTATATTATATGCTGGTGTGCTCCATGAGGAGGCCAGAAGTTGACATCACTGTCTTCTTCAATTACTTCTCATTATTATTATTATTATTATTATTATTATTATTATTATTATTACTATTATTAAGAAATTTAGTTTTGTCTATGTATGTGAATGCCACATGTGTGCACAGGCCAGAAGAGGGTGGTGAGTCCTCCGGAGCTGGACATGCATGCAGATGTGAGCCACCTACTGTGGGTACTGGGAACTGAACTTGGGTCCTCTGGAAGTGCAGAAAGAACTCTTTAAGTGCTGAGCCATCTCTCCAGTTCTGCCCACCGCCCTTTTTTTATTTTTTTATTTTTTTGAGATAAGGTCTCTCACTGAATCTGGTGCTCCTTATTTCAACTAGGTTACCTGGCCAGTGAGCCCTGGGGTCTATCTGGGCTGGGCTTATCCCAAGAGCTGGAGACACGCTCTGTGCTGGACCGTAGACGGCCTTTCATGTGGGTTTTAGCAGGGAAGAGGGATGAATTCCTGTTCTCATACTTACTTACACAGGAAGTACTTTGCCCACTAGGGCTGTGCCATCTTGTTAGCTCCCACCCCCCACAAGGAAGGGATATAAGTGTATAGCCGTCACCTCAGAGGCAGGTCCCAGGAAGAGGAGGAGGATGGCCCCACGTCAGCAGATCTGAGACAGGCAGAAAGACTTTAGGGTGGAACTTGCTGGGAGAAGATGGTGTGTCCAATGTCCAGAGAGGAGAGATGAAGTAGAAATGTTAGCCTCCCCCGACACCCCCCGCCCCGGGAGGTATGGAGCCAGCCTCATGGCAGTTAGGGCCGAAAAGGGCTCTATGTAGCATGTAAGAACAATGCTAGCAATTCCCGAATCCACCAGCTGAGCAGGGGCACAGATATGGGTGTGGCAATGAGGTGACCAGGACCCACCCTGAGAGTGGTCACAGGAATGTTCCAGTAAGAAAACAGGAGTTTTGCCCAGTATGTGCCAGAGGGCTGGAAAAGGAAATACCCAGAGAGAACTGACAGTTAGGCAGAGACCGGCCAAGCGGCAGTGAAACAAGTCATGCCTTCAAATATCAGCCCTGTGGTCAGAGCTCCCTAGAGGCCACATAGCCCAGACCCTATGACTTTCATGCAACTACACCTAAATACGGTCTTCTAGCCAAAGAATTGAGGCAGTACTTAGAGGGCCAAGATCATACTTTAGTCTTCATCTAGCCAGGCACAGGTCTCCCCCCACCCCCATCCAATCACCATCTGTCGATCCCTGAAAGTCAGACCCAAGGGTGCCACAGTCACAGCCCTGCCCCAGCTTCAGACCTAGGGCAGCAGCTGCAGGTTCAGCAGAGAAAAATAAAGACAATGAAGGGGTTCTATTCAAGGGGGGCTTCTAGCTGTTCGTTCAGCCTGTAACTGCAGCCAGAGGGCTGAAATGCCAGCAAAAGACATTTGGATGGAACTTTGGCGGCCATTAATAGTAGGGCCCGCAAAGCAGCCATAGCAAAAAGATATTAAATGAATTCATCATGTGTCTAAAAGCGAGTGACCTTAGTGCAGAGATGGCTTTGTCTCCCCAGGCCTTCCCAGGATGCCTCAGCTTATAGTTCATACACCAGGGAAGGGTGCCACGGTCTGCAGAGAGGCCAGTGTTCCTGAATGGCTCATCTCAGGTTACCAGGCCCCTTGGGAAGATTTGGCTAGTTGAACACCCACTGACAGCTTTTGTTTGGAGGGCAGTCTAGAAAGGGTTAGAATTTGAGAAAAAGTAGTCAGAGAGAGACTGTTGTGGGTGAGGCTGTTTCCCTCTGCTGAGGCCAGTATGCCTTGTCCCATCAGCAAACGAATGGATGGTCCCATCAGATGTGTACCTATGGACTTTCCCCAACACCAACTGGACCCTAGGCAGGGCTGGGTTCTTTTCTAGACTGTGAAGTAGACAGACCTGTTGAATTGGTTGAGTAGCCGGCAGTTTATCTTCTGGAAGAATCCTGGATTCTGCTCTTTGGCATACCACATGGGCTTGACTGCTCTTTAGGGAAGATATGTGAATATTGTGTGCACACGCACGTGCGTGTGTGCATGCGTGCGTGAGTGTGCAGTTTTTAGTCTCCTCACAAGCAGCTATTTGGAGTTTTCATCCTATTTGGAGGTACTAGACTCGTCACTTCATCATCTTCCCAAGGGAAGAAAGCAAAGTTTCCCCGTTATCCACATCAAGAAACCAAGGCTGAGGTCATGTTGAGCATCCAGACAGGGCAAAGGGCTCCAGTCCTGCAGGAATCCATGGTTTCTACAGCTAGACTCTGCCTGCCTCCTCCTGCAGGATGACCAAGGGGGACAAAAAAAAGCTCCCCCAACTCATGCTGCCAGGCCCTTAGAGCCTGCACTCTTGCTCCGTCAGCAAATGCATGGATGGGTTGTCATGGAAAGCACACTAGTCCAGAACCAATCCCAGAGCAGATAGAGACATATGTGGGGCATCCTAGAAGAGACAAGTGGAAACAGATAGTCTCCAAAGAGCGCCTGTTTCCAGGGAGCAGGTACCCAGTCTCCACAGGACCTGTCCTGCTGCCTGCTGTGTGCAGATGTGTCAGTGGCCCCCTCCTCAGTCATCTCTGAATGTAGGCACTCATGTCCATTCTGGCCTGTGATGGACAGCTAGCTAAAGGCAGGGTCTGCAGGCAAGGTGTTGATTCATGACTAGTGAGACCTAGTACTTGGTTCCTGGCAGGGGATGCAAACCTTGCCTTGCACATACGGGGGGGATTTTTGTGTTCTATTCAGATTTAGGGTAGAGATACCTCACGCACTAACTCACCCTTCCGGCATAGTGGTATAAGTTGGTCCCTTCCCGTTGCCAGCTGTTCGGACTGTC
Source organism: Acomys percivali (assembly GCA_907169655.1). Classification (NCBI taxonomy): domain Eukaryota; kingdom Metazoa; phylum Chordata; class Mammalia; order Rodentia; family Muridae; genus Acomys; species Acomys percivali. The sequence continues at coordinate 29,985,389 of OU015742.1, read as the reverse complement.
CTTGGCCTCAGGGGCTTCTGAGCATCAGAGTTAATGAGTTAAGAGAAGCTTGTGTCATACACATGTGGCTTCTCCACTCAGTAACTGGCTTAGGCGTCTGTCTGCACCTTATACACAACACTGTTTCTTGTGGTTCTAGGAGCTCAGACAGTGTTAAGATGCTGGGAGATTTGATGTTCAATGAAGGCTCCTTTTTCTGGTGAACAAGTGGTTGTCTTTTCAAAATAACACCAGATGGCTAGAGACTGGGGCCTCCTGTATAGGACGCTAATCCCCACTCATGACACATTATGGGCTTTTTAGGGTAAAAGCCTATGATCTGTCAGCCACAACAAGCTACGTTCACTCACGTCACTGATAATGCCAACAAAAGAAGGGGGTCCAGTGACCCCCCCGAAGTCCATCTTTAGGAGTACTGACAGGTTTGGTTTTAAATAGAGGGCAGGAGAAGTGTGTAACTAATTAGTCCTAGCCAGGGTGTGTTTCTGCACACTAGTAGCCCACCTTGGTCTCAGCAACATCCTGCTAGGTGGGCGGATAGGTTGTCAGATCTGTATGAAGTCCTTCCTTGGGAAGCAAGTTCTGGTTGGCACCCAGGCTTCCGCTTGCCCCTTCCCTTAGAAAGGAATCCAAGCAGAAAGTCATAGATATTGGTGGTCCACTACACCATAGACTGATAGCTGAGAGGGAAAGGCTCACGTGTTTCTCTTTAGCGTGCTTTCCTCCTAGGCAGGAGAGTTTCCTTTGGTGGTGGTGTTTCTGTTTTCGGAGACAGAGTTTCTCTTTGTATCCCTGGCTGTCTTGGAACTCACTATGCAGACCAGGCTGTCCTCGAACTCACAGAGATCTGCCTCCTTCTGCCTCCGGAGGGCTGGCTGGGGTTAACCACCAGGGTAATTCAGGGGCCTTCAGGTGCTCGTCACCTCTAAAACTGCTGCCTCTTAAAAACCTTCTCACATGGGTAAGTGTATGTGTGGGTGGGGAGGACCCATCCATCTGCAGGAATTGTGAGTCCTGCCTTAGCCACCCTGTGCCTCAGGTTTGTCACCTGCAAAGTAATAATAACAGTGCTTTCACCCAGGGTTATCGCACAGAGTGAAAAGTGTACGCTCAGAGCTACGCTTGGGGCTCCGCCCACAGGAAGCATTCGGTAATTGGCAGGTGTGATTACTAGTGTTGTTAGGAGGGCAGAGGCATCCAGAGATAGGATGTTAGCAAGCTCCGGGTTCCTAGGAAGCTTTTCAAGTTCTGAAAAGAAAGGTGCCGGGAAGGATAATGTGTTTGTATTTCTAAACCACAAGTTGATCCATATCTTTCCTCTTTGGCCCTAACCTGGGCTCTCAGCCCTGGCTTCTGCTGCTGCCCCGATGTTACAACAGGCCCGACAGCCACTGGCTGAGAGAGAACTGGGTAGTGCTCACCCCAACCCATGTGGCACCGTTGAGGCACTTGAAGACGGTGCTGGCTGACTGGCCAGTATTGTAAGAGCTTCTTCTCTGGGTGTTACCTGTGCTTTCTCCTGCCCCATGTGTGGATGTGTGGACAGCAGTACCTAAACTCCTTCCGCTATGCCAGAGCTGGAGCCTCCTCAGGGGAGTGTATGTCTGGTGTCCCATGGTCTTGCCTCCACAATGGGGACAAGAGGCCTAGAGTGAGGTGTGTGCACACTGGAGGCAATGCAGTCCTTTGTCTGTTGCTAGGACTCTCCACACTGTGGTCCCACTCTCTTCTCTGAGGAGTGCAGAGAAGAGCGAGAGAGACACAAATAGGCATCAGCCTCTTAATCTACCCTGCATATCTCAGGCATCCTGACCTGCGGGCCATCTCCAACCCACTTTGCGTAGAAGCATCCAGAAATGTAGAAACATCAGATCAGAGCCCTGAGAGGTCCCTCAGGGTAGTCCTGTACTCACGGTGGGAACTTTTCTCTAGCAAATCTTACTGATAGAGGCTTTGGTTAACCTTATCAATGAAGGGGTCATTACCTCCTTGACCCATCTTGCGTGGAAGCCCGTGCCTTTCTTGAAGCCCCAGGCTCCAGGCCCCAGTTCAGCTTCCAAGGCTGGAGGGAGAACCCAGGGTTTTCTAAGCCTTATTCCCTGTAAGGAAAGGATAAGATTTGGCTGATAGCTACCCTGGGATAGGTAAACCTTGATTCAAACCGAATTCAATACCAGTCAATTTCTAATAATATTCTAAAATTCCTATTTTATTGTAGCTCAACAGTTCAAAATTCATGTTTGGGGTCATAGTTTTGGCATGTAAAGGTATTTTATTAAAAGACAGTACTTCACATGTGTACTTGTGGATCAGTAAAAAGTAATTTAAGGTGTTGATTCAAGATTCAGTGCTACACCTCACTTCAGTTTTGGGCTGTAGTTCATTTCAAACACACAACAAGCAGTCTTCTTCCCTCCACACGGCACAACCTTCTTCCTAGAAGCCAACATCAGGCAAGTGCTAGACGCTGGGGTGACTGATCTGTGGAGAAGCCACGTGTGTGTCACTTCAGGGGACTCGGCAGCTTCCTGGCTGGCCACAGAAGTCAGGGCTTTGCTTGTCCGGCGGAAATAAATTCCACTTAGGAAAGAGAGAGGAAGAGGAGGAGACAGCAAAGAGCAAAGAGGCACGAGATGTACGTATATGTGTTGGGTGGGTGGCCGGGAAAACTTGTGATCAGCTGCTGAAGCCTCTACACCCTGCCCCCTCGCTCCACAGCACACAGGACTGGCACCATGCCTTCTCCAGGACAGCTGAGGGCATGGAGGTCTATGTAAGGTTATACAGAGCAAAGACCTTTGTGGGGCTGGCACGTTGCTGTGGATCACCTTTATGGTGCTTGGTGGGAGCCCTAGACTAAACTGTAGGCAAGCTACCCAATCCCCAATGCAGATGCCTTATATTCCGAAACCGTGTCCATAGGGCTAAAGAATCAGTGAACAAAAATAGATGGCAAACATGATGTCGATTAAAAACTAAAGTTTGAGATACCCAGCAATGATGACAAAAGAAACATTCCTATACTGTGCCCAATATTCCCTGTCTGTGACACCAGCAGTCACCTAGCACCCCCTTCCCCATTTGACAGCCATTTTGGGTTCCAGATTTCATATGTTTTTCAGCCAGAATCCTCTTAGCACTCTGCAAGTACAGTTCTCTCCTAGGGACCAAGTAGAGGATGTCAGCAGTCTTTCCATTCCTTGTTTGGGGAGGAGGCAGACAGGTGGACAGTGCTCCTCCCCCAAACCTGGTAGAGGGCTTCTGAGGCGACTTCTTCATCGTTCGTTTCTATGTGCCAAGCTGCTGGAAGCGATCTCTCCCCCAAAAAGTCTCTCTCCTATCATCTTAAAGCCGCATAAAGTTCTCAGGGCTAAGCCAAGGTGACAAAGAAATTGGCATCTCTTTCTATCCTCCTCTCCTGGCTGCACAGAGGCCACCCCAGGACAGTCTCAGCGCAGCGCAGGAACTTGTCCAGACTCGGCAAACAAGCCAAGGTGCCCGGTTTCAGGACTCCTGATCGGGCTCTGAGAGATGTGAGAGTGGACACAGGTCTTGGAGAGTGGGCCCGGGGCTCCAAAGCAGACACCTGCGAGCAAATTAACGAGTTGATTGCGCAACAGCCACCCAGTAGATAATCCAAGTCCTGAATTGGCTTCGCGGGGAGGTCGCGGCTGCCAGGCCGTGGTCACCGGGGCTGGGGCCGAACTGCTGGAGGAAGGCGGTGGGCAGGGAGCCTCCCCTTAGGCCGACCCCGGAGCCCCCGCGCCCCTAGCGGTCTCTCCGGAGCTCCCGCGCTCTCAGCGTCTCACCTGAAGCCACACCCTGCAGCCCAACTCCTCGCCAGGTGAAGCGGGCGTCGCACAGACGTGCCGCGGCTCCTCCTTGCCGTGCCGGCGCCCAAGGTCCCTCCCGCAGAGGGCGGGCCCGGTTCCCGCGGGCCTCTCGGGGCTCTCCGCGGCTTCCCGCTCGGCAGGTGGGTGCCCCGGGCGCCGCGGCGGGCGGGGGATCCTCGGGACCCGAACAGGGACTACTACTCCCTAGGGGACAGGCTGGTCTTTCTCGCACGGCCCCTCCCCCCTCCTCCCCCCGGGTTCCCAGTCGCCGAAGTTCAGGGCTGCCCTGCTGCGGGACTCTTAGGTCCCCTAGGCCCTTGGGTGCCGGCACGCTGGCTCGGCGACCCACCTCGGCGTGAGCGCCGCTTGGGACTGAGCGAGCGGGGGACTCGGGCGACCTCGGAAGCGGCGCTGCGCCCCCTTCCCCCACCTTTCCCAGCCCCAAGGTCTGCGGCTCAGCAGGCACCCGAGTTCGCTCTGTCGCTAGGCGGGCGGGGTGCAGTTCCCAACGTCCTGGACTCCAGCCAGTCGCAGAATCTGCGGGGACACTTAATTACATTGATCACAGTGTTCTTCTTCCTAGACCGGCAGAGGACTGGCTTTGAAAGATCCTGGGATCTTCCCTCCCCTTCATGCTCTAGAGAGCTGACCGCAGAAGGTTGAAAGCAGAGAAGAGAAGACCACAGGAGGTGAGTGAGGGGCCTCCTGGTCCAGTCCTTCCTAGGAGGTAGGTTGAGAGGGGCTGTGGGAGAGCCGGACACCCTCCCAAGCTGGATTCCTCCAGGTACTGTTAGACAGTGGCAGAGGCCCAGTGGAGGTGATATTTCTCAACCCATAGAGTGTGCTAGATAAGTCATTTGCAACCTCTTCCGGCACATGGTAGGCCAGCAGGGCTTCAAATGGCCCGCCCAGTCTTGGGCCCAGCCTCTGATGTCAGCAGGTTTGATAAGCTGCTGAATAAGGCAGCATCACACAGCCCAGGCTCACAGAATGCATGCAAGAGGCCCCCAGGCAAGAAAGATGGTAGCAAAGCCGAATTTGTGCTGAGCAGGGCAGGAAGTCTGGCTTTTCCCACACTCAGAGAGTAGCTTGCTATGTTGGGGTCTGCTGCCCGGATCACCAGGGGCTAAGGCACAAGAGTTCCTGGGATGCTAATTATAGTCTCTGTTATTTTGACATATTCTAATGCTTTTTAGGTTCCTGGGACTTTTTCTATGCGAAGGTGGGGAGGGGGTCCCCAGTCCATGCCTGCTTATCTTGCGCTGCTGTATGTCGGACAGTGGGCTGAGAACACAGCCTTTGGAACCAAATGGTGGTGGGTCCAGACTCCCCACTTTGCTGTAGAGTCCTTAGGCAAGTTGTTTTACTTAATTCTCTAAAAAGAAAAAAAAAAAAAGGCGGGGTTCAGTGTAAAGTGATGATGATAAAGGGGTCCGTCCTCACTGGAGAGTAGAAATGTGAAACTGGAATGGTTAATATTCAACAGCCCAGGAGGCCACCTCACCAGCCTTCAGCTAAAAGGGTTTAAGCTACCTGGAGCTGGGGACTTTGGAGAACCGAGCTCTCCACTCAGCAAGGTTTTTATTTATTTATTTATTTATTTATTTATTTATTTATTTATTTAAGGGTGTTAGAGCCAAATAATAGGCATAAAACCAAGGCAGAGGAAGGGCCCAAGGAAGGTAAGTAACAGGAAACCCTAAGCCACCATCTCTGGCGTGGAGAAGGGACCATTTCTGACGCAGCTTCACAGACAGGAACAGCAGCAACTTCTGCGCACGTCGCATGCATTCTCACATGTTCATGGCCTGACCTGAGCGTACTGCTTACCTTGGGTGCTTCTGGGACACCAGGAGCCTTGGGCTTGTGGCTTCTGTGTCCATCTCTGCTCTAAGCAACTGTGTGCTTGGGCAGGCTGTTTGGCATCGTCTCTGGGCATTCCTCATGCCGAAGGAGCTTGGAGTCAGTGGGACTTTGAAGCCCACCTCTCCGTGTACCATTGAGGAGAGCAGCTTTTCTAGAATCTTCCTTCCTCCATCTGTCACACAGAGCCCAGAAGAGCTGCCCAAACCACTTCATGCAAGAATCAAAAGCACCTAGGACCGTATCTGGCGAATGGTGGGCATTATACACGCCTGTAATCCCAGCAATTGGAGGGCAGAGGCAGGGGGATCTCTGTGAGTGCAAGGCCAGCCTGGTCTACAGAATGAGCTCCAGGACAGTCAGGACTATGTAGAGAGACTCTGTCTTAAAAAATAAGTAGAACATTATGAAAGGCAGATTTGGGCCAAGGGGTCCCGCCCAAACTAAGGCACTAGCCAAGGACAATATAGGCGGTAAAATTTAAACCCCTACCCAGATCTAGCCCATGGACAGGACAGTCTCCACACTTGAGTGGAGAGAGGGATATGACTTTCTCATGTACTCTGGTGCCTCACATTTGACTATGTCCCCTGGAGGGGGGGACCTGGTGGCACTCAGAGGAAGGACAGCAGGTCACCGAGAAGAGACTTGATACCCTATGAGCATATACAGGGGGAGGTAATCCCCCTCAGGAACAGACATAGGGGAGGGGATTAAGGGGAAAATGGGAGGGAGGGGAGAATGGGAGGATACAAGGGATGGGATAACCATTGAGATGTAACAAGAATAAATTAATAAAAAAAACCATAGATTCATATTTAAAAAAATAAAAATAAAAAAATATAAAAATAAAAAAATAAAAGGCCAGCCAAGCAGGTTCCACCTACCTCATAGTGGTTTTCTGTGCATCAGGCAAGGAGGTAAATAAAACACATCTGGAAAGTTGAGGGCTATAGAAATACAAAGCAGTCTTGTCATTGGGGAACCCCACTGAGATTCTTCTGGAAAGGTCCTGAGGACCAGGGGCTTCTTCATGAAGTCAGTTGAAATCTGACAGGAAGAAGGGCCCTGGCCTGAGGCCCCCTGAAGGAGTGTCATTCTCCATCCTTAGAGTTAGCACCCAGGCCAGCCCAGTGCTATGTATCAGAAGCAGGATGGGAAAAGACTGGGATTCTAGGTATAGCACACAGAGGTCAGAGGGCTGGGCTTGTGTAAGCAGCCGCTGGACCACAGCACTGTTAGAATGGTCTGGAAGCAGGCCCAGACAAGGCCCAAGTCAATATTGACTGTCCTCAGCTGGCTAGCCTGCTCTTCAGCCTCTCATTCAGCAGAAGTGTTGACGGAAGCTACCGAATGAGCCTCATCATTGTATCTCTCTCCTGGGATTCTCTGGGGCCTGTGAGTGTGGAAATCATACGAGGGCGTAGACCTGCTTCATCTCCCCAGGTCACGCAAGTGGCCTAACAGAAGCTCTGTGTCCTGTTCAGCTTTCGGAGGTCTTCTACACCTCAGCAACGTGGCCCTAGACAGCTCCACAAAGCCAGTAAGCCACAGAGCAAAGGGCTGTGGCTCCTGTGTGGTTTGGGAAATCAGGATAGCGAGCAAGCAAAGTAGCACCTCTTCTGACTCTCAGGGCACCTTAAGAGAAACAAACAGGGTTCAAGAGATGGCTCAGAGGTTAAGGGCACTGGCTGCTCCTCCAGAGGTCCTGAGTTCAATTCCCAGCAAGTGGCTCACCATCATCTATAATGAGATCTGGTGCCCTCTTCTGGCCTGCATGTGTATGTGCAGACAGAGCACTGTATACATAATAATAAAGAAATCTTGAGGGGGGGGTAGGGAGGGAGGGAGGAAGAGAGAGAGAGAGAGAGAGAGAGAGAGAGAGAGAGAGAGAGAGAG
>OU015742.1:29933053-29961095 GCA_907169655.1 Acomys percivali | reverse complement strand
TGTGTGTGTGTGTGTGTGTAAAGTCCTCCAATTGCCCAGGCCCTTCCAGTCACCCGCAGAGAGCCTCAGAAGAGCTCCCCCCTGCCCCCTCCATTTTTCTACCAAGCTCCACTCTGACAGGACCTGCTTTTTGGGCCTGCTTTCTGCCTCTCAAGTCTCATGTTATTACCTAAACAGTGAAGGGGTGTGTTGTGTCGAGTCTAACCCGTGCTGGGGAGCCCTCGAAGTTTCTGAGTTTCTCACATACCAAGACAGGAATCGTAAGGGAATAAGCTCTGTTTTATCTGTCAGCAACTTCTTCTCAGCAGCCAGATCATCAGGGACCCCTCCTCTTCAGAACCCTGGGCTGGGACAGAAGGGTGAACCACCTCCTGGGGGGAGGGGGCCCTCATGCCAAGGGGTTCCTTTTGTGAACCTGCTGCCCCAGTTGTCCCTGCAGATTCTGACCTGCCCCGACTTCCCTCCCTTCCCACCTTCCTGGCTGTTGTGAGACAGGGAATGCCAAGGAAGAACTCCAGAGTCTGGACCCTATCCAGATAACATTTTTAGATTTTCCTCTGATCCCCGATGACCTGCATTAGGGCAAAGAAATTGCAAGTTTTTTTTTTTTTTTGTTTTGTTTTTTTTTTAAGGGTCAGAGTTTTAAAAACAAAAGCATCTTCCCTAGAAATTTTTTGTGAATTGTTTGCACTTGTGCCTGTTTTAAATTAAACTGAATGTTCGGACCTCTGGGTTTTCTGTTATCTGGGACTGGAGCTAGGCTTTCTTGGAGCTGGACCTTTGGAGCGGGTGCTTGGTGGGCTCCTCCTGCGTCACTTGAGTCCACAGAACACCCAGGAAGGAGGAGGCAAGGAGTGAAAGGCCCAGGGGATGGAAGCAAAGGAGTAAAGAGGGCTCTGGCCAGGGCTGACCCTACCCAGGAGCCTCAGGGGCTCTGGCAACCTGTGGCCACAGAAGCTGGCCGCTTTCAACTATGGTTTTTCCCTTTGCCTGGTCCTCAGGCTGCCCATAGAAAGTTCCCTGAAGCTTCATCCTGAGTGAAAGCAAACCCTGTTCATTTCTTAAGACCGAGTCAGTTTCAAAATGTCAAAAGGGCAGGGGAAGTGGCCAGAAACTTGGGCTCTAGCCCTGGGGTTGGGAGGCAGCTAAGTTTGCCTTTTAACTTTTACTCTGTGATCTCAACCTTCCCTTTCTGAGCTCAACACCCAACGCACTGCACTGCTCACTGAAACCGTATAACTAGGAGCAAGGAACTATACCCCAGCCTGGGTCCCAGCAGGTCATCGAGAGGTGGCCCCTGTGACTCTCTAGCTGTAGAATGGCCAGGGCCAATGCTGACGAAGGTAGGGAGTGCCTCCAAATCGAGCGTGTGCTTCCATCTTTTCAAAGGAAGCCAAGAGGCAGGAGTGAGCAGGAAGGCAAAGAGAGGCCAGTTCTCCAAACGGAAGAACACTGGGTTTTATTAGCTGCTCTTACTCCCATAGTCCTTTTCACCACCTGTATCCAGACGTATGTGCCAATGCCCTTCAGCCTTCCACTCCAACTAGCACTGAGTGCCAGCGGCTGGGTGACTCTTGACAATAACGAAAATGATATGAAAGGCAGAATACACAGTAATCTCTTTTCTACCAAGGGAGGGGACAAGGTGGGGGTCGCAGCTTCAGTACCCTGAGAGCTGACAGGAAGTCCGGGGAGAGTGACATGGTGTGCTGGAGTTCTGCACAGAGCTTGCTAAGGAGTCTCTGCAGCCAGCAAGGCAGTCGTCAGGCCCCACAGCTCAGTTCAGAAGGGAAAGATCTGCTGCAGTGTTCCAGAAACATCACTTTCATCCACCCATCTTCCAGCCACTCCACAGACTACAGACAGGAGCGGTTGTTTACCCAACAGAGACTCGCCAAGGTGACATTCCCACAGAACACATACATATCAGTGGCACTGAAAAAGATGACAGCACCCCTGACACAATGTGCGAGCCAAATTTCACGGTGCTCGTAAGCCAAAATATTTGTATTCATACACCATTAAAATCCAACAGTTGATAATGGAATGTGAACGGGGAAGGGTCAGAAAAAGCAGTATTCACTTGGAGCATCCCAAGCCTGACTTTTTAGACACTATGGTATTGTTTGTCTGCCATTTGGGGGACTGAGGAGAGGCAGGTGTGTATGTTGCGGGAGGGCGGGGACTGGGGGTGGTGGTGTCTGTGTGTCTGGGTCGGGTGAGGTGGCAGAGAGATCACCACAGAATGGAAAGCAACTGTCATAAGACAAAACACATGGTCAGGTGAAGGCTCAGAAGCTATAGAGGTTGGCAGCTCGAGCTGTTCTAAAGGTAGCAGGATCTTCCAACAAAAGCCTTAGGTTGCAAAAACGGCTTGGGGTTCTTGGTGAAAGGGCTCTTGGTGGGGTTTCTGGGCCCTTACTATATCCAGTACGGACTTTCCTTATTCACTGTTCCTCACTTCATTGAAGCGAAGTGACTTCAAGTATCCGGATTTAATATTCTACAAGAGGAACACGCCTCGTGGGTACAATGCACACGGAGAGAAGTTACACAACCATGATTTCTGATCTCCGATTAAAACCTAGTCTGAGCGCCCAAGGAACAGCGAGGAGAGCGCAAAGCGGCCACCAGGGGGCAGCAAGAATCACAGTCCACAGTGTGGGCTGGCGCGCCGCCTCGGACGCTAGCGAAGCAAGGAACTGGGGAGGTGTCTGGCCCCTGCAAAAGTTGGTTCTTAACTTCCGGCCCTTCAACCGCAGGCCCAGTTTCTGAGCGCCAACATTCTCTCTCTGGAAAGTTCCCTCAGAGCTACTGGTGAGAAACCTTTCCACAAAGACAAGTCAACGTCTTAAAAAGACTTTATCACAGGCAGGTGACGGGCTACAATGCTCACCCTTCGGGCTTCACAAACAGAAACCCGAGGTACTGTCACGGCCAGAAAACTTGCATTGCCTCGAAGCAGGAGTTTTTACCACACGCTGCTGATACAGCTCTCCCACCAAGAAGCTGGTACTGACATTGGGTCATAAAGCATGCGACCTGTCAAACCCCTTTCTTCGCCCCCTCTCAAGGCAGTACAGTGTTGGAGGGCAGGGGCGGAGAGGGAGAGGACAAAAGACTTGTCCGGGAGGGGGCCTAACTGCCTCTCTATAGTTGCCTCTGACTCACTAATCTGCCCAGTAATAAAAGCTGGTAACTGGGCTGGGCCTGCATCCTACACGGTGGGGCACAGGCAGGGGTCCTTGGTCTCAGATCTAGCATCCGTCATCGGCCCTGCCCTCCATTAACAGCCCAGCAAGAAGCCAGAGACGTTTAGCAGCCCCCTTCTAGGCTCTCTCCCGAGTTTGATGTAATTTAGACCCGGACCTGCGGTTCGTGTGGGCTCCCTACTCCCGCGCGCGCCGCCGTTTAACGTTGCAAACACTCCAGTCAATTATCCCCCTCGCCGAGGTGCTATTTAAAGAGACATTGTCAAGTTCTTAAGCCTCGGATCAGACCCTGCTGCTTTCTGCTTCATATACAAAGGCTCAAAACACGAGTTCTTTTGAGGGTTGGAAGAAATACAATTAAGCAACCCTTTCCTAACTGTTCTACCCTCGCGGAGAACCCACGTGCAGAGTGGGGAGCTGGAAGGGGGAGGTGGAGCGCTATGTCCTTTCCATTTCAGGCCTCTGGGAATAAGTTGGAAATGCAAGCAAGGCTGGGCCGGGATGAGCGAAGCATTGGACCTCAAAGATGAGATTCAAATGCAATCACGCTGGGGGTCACTCTGGCCCAGGAGCCAAGATTTGGTAGGGGCTTGGGAGAGCAGTGACTCTACAGTATCAATGAGATTGAATCCTGGGTCTGACTGAGACAGAGTCAGAGGAAGTTTATTACCCCCGAAGGGACAATTGGTAAACAACACCTAAAAGGAGTTACTAAGTCGCCGCCCCCGCCCCCGCCCCCACCCCGCCCGTCCAGGGTTCTCAGTGCTTTGGACGAATTTCTGCCTCAGAAAACCTTAACCATTGGATTCCTTCACAATCATCCCTCCTGTCCAAAAAGCTTATGGGGCCACGGCATTCCTCCCTTTCCCCAACACTTAGAGGGGAGGGAGACTTTGGGGGAGTTTGTCAAACTATTGTGGTCAGCATCGGTAGGCACAATGCGGCTGGGCCTTTGTTCTTCAAAAGCAGCTCTACTGTTACCTGGTTGCCAAGGTGACTGGAGAGTTAGAAATAGGCAGGGGATCCTGCAGGAACTAAGCAGAACCTAGACAGCTGAGCCTCGGGGCCGGGGCTGGGGCCGAGGGGTTTCACTTTTCTGGCTAGAAAGCCTAAGCCTACAGAAGTAGCCTTTCTCACCTCTTCCTACACCCTCGCCGCCGCCTCCCCCGTCAGACAAGAAAATCAGGTTGGAGGAAGGTGAACGAGCTCTACACAGGAAATAACCAAAGAGCACAGAAAGATGGGGTCTGTTTCTCACATCTCGTGGAGGACTGGAGGGGGTCTCCCTTTAGCAGTAGGGACAACGCGGAAGCGGGGGAACAGCAAATTGAGGAGAAAGGAAAGACTTGGAGGAAAGGGAGATGTGTCAGTGATTAGACAGAGTGGACTTTGCAGGACCTTCGTGCCTCTTACCGCTGAGCCTGCAGTACCACAGCCTCTGTGCCCGCCTGCCAAGGCTTTGGCCCAGGCACGGAGAAAGGCAGAGCGTTATTCTCCAATTCTGGACCACTCTCGGGCCCTGAACCCTCCCCAACCAGGCTGGGGATGTCTGGGGCTGTCGAACGTCGGCGCAAACCCAGGCGGCCAGAGCCCGGGCCACCCTCGGGATGAGGACTAAGGCCGATAGGAGCTTGCACTAAGGTTGGTGGCGCTCCCTCCAGCACCTCGTGGGAGCGCCACCGCCCACTCCCCGAAGACTGGGGTGAGTTTGGTCTGGCCATCAGAGCTCCGGCCCTAAGGCGTGCTGTCTCCTCCTCCGTCATGGTACCCAGCGCTAGGCTCATGCTCCGGCCCAGCTCTGGCCTCTCGCTCCCTTGTGCCCTATGACGGCCCGGGCCCTTGCCAACAGAGGCAAGCTCACCTCCGTGGCCATGACCGTGACCGTGACCGTGGCCGCCGGCAGCTCGCGCAAACCGTGCCAAAAGAGGCCGCGGTAGACGACGGGGGCTGGGTCGTCGACGCTCTGGGCTGGGCGCCGGAGCAGGGCGGCCAGGGGGACTGTCAGAGTTGGAACCCCGGGCAGCTGCCGCTGCGGCTGCCCGACCCCAAGGCCCGGTGAGGGCCTGAACACAGGTCCCGTGACCGCGGGAAGCAGCCAGCTGCAGCGCGGTAAGGCCCGCGCGGTTGGTGCGGTCAAGGCGCAAGCCCAGGCGGCGGAAAGAGCGCACCAGGAACTCCAGCACCGCCCCGTGGCCGCACGCCGCCGCCCACATCACCGGGCTGTTGCCCGCTGAGTCTGTAGCCTCTGGATCGCCGCTGAATTGCACCAGCAGCTGCACGGCGTCCAGGTGGCCTCGCTCGCAGGCCAGGCTGAGTGCAGTGCGGCCACGCTCGTCCCGTAGGTTTACGGCCGCGCCCTGCTCCAGCAGCAGTCGCACGAAGCGCGAGCGCATCGCTGGGTCCGGCAGCCCCACGGCCACCATAAGGGGCGTACGGCCCTGCTCTGCACGGCAGTCGATGATACTGCGGTCCAGCGCGTCCAGCACGAAGCGGGCCAAGTGGACTTTGCCCGCCTGCATGGCCTCAAGGAAGGTGCGCGTACCCGCTCGGGGGCACAGGTCCTTGGGCTTGAGCATGGCTCAGGCGGTCGCGCCCGGAAAGTCCGACAGCTCCACACGGGGGCGCCCCTGTACCCTCACCCCAAGGGGCTATAGCCCAGGCCCGGACACCGGTACCGCTCTTTTCCGCGGGGCGCGTAGGTGGATGCAATCCAGGGTCCTGTAGTCCCCGCTCTGGTCTCACTTAAGGCTCCCGCTGCCTCTCCGCTTCCCGGGCGTCTCGCGCTTCCTCCCTCGGCTTCCCGCCTGGAGGTATGGGCTGCTTGTTACTCCCGACTCCCGCTCAAGCTCGGCCTCCTCAACTCTCGTGCCCCGTTTTTTCTGTATCCGACGCCCCTTGGTCCCTCGTGGCTTGGAGCAGCGCCACTCACCGGTCCCCGGGCAGCCCCGGCTCCCCTGCTGAGCGGGTGGCTCCCGCCTGGAGCGCCTGCCTCCTGCCTTGGCGGGGAGCGCCGCTCCTCCAGATCCCGGAGCCTCTCCCTGCCTCCTCCTCTCTTGCGGGGGCTGGGATGCTTGCTTTTTTACTTGGGGGGCCCAGCGGCTCGTGAGGTGCCCGACGCCTAGATACCTGACTTTATAGCTTCGGGGGTCTCCATGGCAATGGCCGCCCTGGAAGCAGGCTGAGCCTTCAGAGCAGAGACGGACAGGGCGAGGGAGACCGCCCCTGACCCCCACCCCTTCGTGGGCCACGAAGTTGGGGAGCGGCTCCTCCTCCGCGCTCCCCTGGGAATGCGGCGGCGGTTGAGGGGCGGGGGCGGGGGCTGCTCGCCGGGGGCCACATGCACCCGGCGGGGCCAATCCTAAAGTTGCAGCCTTCTTTCCCCGCCCCCCGCCTCCGCCGGAGTCGATAGCTTTGGCTGCTTAGAAACTGGCGGGAGCTCCTGCCATCGGCTCTAGGCTAAAGGGACTGGGACTCCACGAGGACCGAGCTGGACAATGCACGAGCTTGAGGTGGGGCAAGAGACAGAGGAGGAATAATTTGGGGTATGAGGCATATGTGCTCGGGACTGAGGGCGCTCAGTCTGGCTGATATCTGCCATCTAAAGTGTTGCGAGTCACAATCAAATAGACTGTGCCTCCCGCACAGCGCTCACTCTGCAGGGCGGGGGTGCGTTCTCCAATCTCAGACGTCTCCAAACCTGACAGCGCGCCCGCGTGCCAGTTCCACGGTCGCTGTGGATCAAACTGACTAGACACCGGCCTCTGTTACCCAGGGCAGATTGCCTTAAGACTTGAAAGTGTGCAGGCATTAGGACGCCCTTGGGTGCTACCTCCTAGCCCCTCCAGGACAAACTAGAGCCTAGGAAAGGGCAAAAGACACAAGCAAGAATTCCCCCACAGAGCTGGGTTCACGTGAGCACAAAACCATCTCTAGGCCACCGGGCTCTAGGCCTGACCCCTAAAGAACCTGGAGAGCCTGCATTCCGTTTTTCATTCAGATGTGTGGAAAAGCTGTCGGGTATCCTTTTCCTTTGGGCAACCGGGTCCTTGGCCGCGGGGAGGAGTAATACTGAAGACTCGATGAGATAAGTTACAATGAGTGCCTCACAAGCTCCCAGGTTCAGAGGGCATGAGGATAGTTGGAATGGAATTTATTTGGAGAGTAAGTGAAAGGCTAGGGGTTTTTGGCAGCCGGTAGAGTATTTGTCCAATATACACAAAACCATTGGTTCGAGTCCCAGCATGAAACCAGGTGTGGTGCTGCACATCTACAGCCCAGCACTTGAGAGACTGAGACGAAAGGGTCAGAAGTCCAAGACCATCCTCAGCTATACAGTGAGCTTGAATCAGCTACTGAATTTATAAGATGCCATGAGCCCACTGCTGTGTTTCCAGCAATGGGAAACAGAGATCACAAGCTGGATTCTGAATGAACAAGATTTGCCTTCTCAGTCAGGAAGACAAAACCAAGATATAAGGGGTGGGGGTGAAGGGCTGCACCCAAGGACTGCTAAACACAAAGTTCGGGCAGCCATGGGAAGGGGAGGGATCTGGGGTCTTCTAAAGACAGCAACCAACCCGGTCCTTTAAGGATAAGTGACATTGGCTGCTAAGAAACAAGGAAGATCATCCAGACAGAGGGGCTACAGGGGCAAAGGCACCTATCAGACAATGTTGTAGGTTGTGTTCAGGGGTCCTATGTGGTAAGAGACAGGAAACTCTGTGGGGAATTGAGGGATGCTCAGTCTGGGCGGAGCGGGGGACCCCTGGAGCACAGGTTTTCTGGAAAAAGGATAAAAGGCCCAGGAGCCTCCATGTCTCCTGAAACTCCCAGGCTCCAGGATGACCACTGTGGATTTGGGCTAGCCCCTACAACAGGTATTCGGGCTAGCCACTACAACAGGTATTCGGGCTAGCCACTACAACAGGTGTTCATACTCTCCTTTTGTCCTGTAGGGAGCATGCACAGAGTACACACTCTGCGAAGTGAGCCCCATGCATCTCTCCACATGAGAGTTTGGTCTCAGCCTGTGTCACGTACTAGCAGTGTCACCCCAGGCCTGCGCATTCCCATCTTGTAAGAAGAATCAAAGACTGACCGCTCAGCCTGCTCCCCACAGGATCTTGGAGCCAGTGTCAGAGAAAGCAGCACATCGGTTATTTAGGCTGGTGGCCCTCAGAGTCTGTCCCACCTACGATCATGTAACCCTCTCCGCTGCCAGGAAGGAGACAGAGATGCTCTCCCTCTTCACTCAGCAAAAGAAAGGCCTTTGTCCCTGAGGACTCTGTTTTCCCTGTTTGCATCATGAGAGAAAATATTTCCTTCTCTTCTGTCTGTCTTGGGATCGGGGGAAGGTTAAACTGTGTACCTCCAGGAGGAGAAAAGCAGTAAAAAGCCAGGCAAGGGCATAGGCCAAGGCCCTCCTCCCAAGAGCCTCCCTGAACCAACACAGCTTTGCCTATGCTCCTGCTGCTGTGGTGGAGGGGGACAATTTGTGTGTGGGGGAAGAGGGGGGGGGATGACTGGTCAAGACTTCTTGTGAGCCTCACTGTGGCCTCTTTCCAGAGGAGCAGTGATCCCAGATCTCAGGCCCTAGAGCCATTGCTCAGCCTTTCTTCCCTGGGTTCACTATGTTCTGAACAGAAAAGAAACAGCAAAGCTGAAGAGAGAGAGAGAGAGAGAGAGAGAGAGAGAGAGAGAGAGAGAGAGAGAGAGAGAGAGAGAGAGACTTCACTGTGGAGCGCAGAGGCACCAACAGCCGGAATTAGAAGCTGTCGCTTTGGGAGCTGAAGGCTGACAAGAGAAGGAGCTATGAAAGCAGGGGCAGGCAGGCACTTCACACCCCTCCCCTCCCACCTGCCCAGCTTCTCCCCCTGCAGGCCCCAGGCTGCCAAAAGGGCTTCCCCTCCCAGAGGTGCCTCAGTTTGCAAGTCTGTCTGTCTGTAACTGCCCCTGCCCGCCCCCTCCTTTTCTCCTTAAGTGTCACCAGCCCCCTCACCCTGTCACATTGCACTAGCTAGCTCCTCAGGGTTGAGCCTAGTGGCACGTGCCTGGGAGCTGCAGAGAGCTGGGAGGGGTGCAGAGGGGAGTGCAGGGGGGTGTGAGTCAGCAGAGGATCTGGTACTGAGTCAGCGATGGGACTGCTAAGGGTGAGGACCCTTCTCCATGCCAAAGGCAAATGGAAATCATGAGTGAAAAGGGAACCTGGCCCTGGCCCTGGCCCTGGCCCTGGCCCTATGGCACAACAGGGATGGAACCCAGGTGTCTATTACCTGTCTAGAGCCCAAGACCCAAGAGACAGCATCAACTCTTCCTCTGTACTTCCCCAAAGGCCAGAGATTAATTTATCTCCAGGGCCTAGAATCTGCCCTTTGGGCATCAGACTGAAAGCAGGCAGATGGGTATCCAGACTGCTTGAGAAGCCATTCGGAGGCCCCTCCCGGAGGCAGGGTTGTACCCCCTTGCCATTCATGGGCTGCTCAGCTCCCTCCTGCCTGGCAGGAGGGGAACTGAAGGCAGCCTCTCCTTGCCCTGGGGGTTCATGGGTATTGACTGTGGCTATTGCCCAGTGGCTTGTGCTGGCTCCAACTAAGGCCCATGTAAGGCTCACTAAGTTCCCCAGGAGGTGGGAGGGAAGGGGGAATAGGACTTCTGGCGATGACAAAAGCCAGGCTTTAGTCATATGAATGAACAGGGCTTACCCTGTGGCCAGGGACAGGTAGCAACCCCTGATGTCAGGCCCTGGGAGGGACGGGGGAAGGTGCCCCTGTTCATTTTCCAAAGGCACAGGTGTTCACAGTTAATGGCATCTGTTGTAACTCTCATAAGAAAACAACCTCTTCCCAGAATCGCCCCATTTGGGATTTGGGACCGAGCTGTAGGTGTGGTGAATGCTGCCCACAAGCCCTGCCTCCAGCAAGGCTATTGGAATCAGTCACAGCAGAGTGGAGGGGCAAGTCCCTGAGCATGTGGTCACTCTAGGTCTTCCTAAAGAGGTTCAGACAACCAAAAGGTTTGGGGTTACCAAGAGGGTGGGATGCACTTTCATACTGGGATCTTCTGCTCCAACCCTGGTCGGGAGAGACAAGGGCCACATCCGTGTGTGTGTGTGTGTGTGTGTGTGTGTGTGTGTGTGTGTGTATGTGTGTGTAAAAGGAATGACATCATCTTTTAATGGCACTGGCATTAGGGCCAGCAGATGGAGAAGCCACTCCTGTTCAAGGCCAGAGGCAAGGCATTTTACAGGGCCCCAGAAGGGCCCTCACCCTTTGTGAAGTTCCCAGGGGACCCAGTCCCACTCCCCATTCACACCGCTTCATTTTGGAGGCATTCCACTTCCTGGCTGTCTTTTCCTAACTGGAGAACAAAGGCCAGCCTAAGACAGGAGATTCCGGGTTGAGGTTCTTTGGTAGGCCGTAGGAAGGAGGAAAATAAATAAACTACATAAATTCAGGAAAGAAAATGACAATGAACTCCTCAAGGGATCCACCTGACAGTGGTGGCCTGCCTGGTAGGAAGTGCCAGACCCAGACTCAGAAAAAAAGGGAGAACCAGGTTCAGAGTAGGAGAGAGAGAGAGCAGCTGAGAAGCTACAATCTCTTCTCACCACCAGGAATAGTCCTCCAACATTTGATGGGGCGGGGGAAACAGCTGAGGAAGCTCCCCCCCACCCCCCGCAGTCACCTATCCCCATACGCAGGAGGTGAGGGCAGGGGCCTTTGCTGCCATTCCAGAAATAGCCATCCCCAGAGAGCTCCGAGGCAATGCCAGGCTCTGCCTTAAGGAGCTGGCAGCACTCTGTACTCATGGCAGGCCTGAGAGATGGCCTGGAAGCCTGTGTTAGGTACCACATCAAGGTAGGAGGACTTGGCTTTGGTTCTGCTGGAGCCACACCAATAAGAGCCAAGCGTCCAAGGAAGGAAACTGAGCTCCAAGCAGAAGGCCGCTAGGGAAAGGCAGAGAGGAGACCAGAGCCCAATTTCCTCTCTCTTGGTCCAGACACCTTTACCTTCAGCGAGTACATGACACTCACTATAGGTGAGATGGGCAGAAGAGGCCAGCTTAGAAAAGACTCAGGTTCCAGGTGAGCTCTTGCCTAATGGTCTCTTATTCCTGCCCTTTTCTGGCTGAGAAGGGGGCTGCAGCATCCGAGGGAGCCTCAGGCTCCCACAGCCCCTCCCAAGTATTAGGGTTCTTTTTTTCCCCCCGGAGAATGGGACCATGTTGCAGAGAAGGGTGTGAGTAGCCTTGCTAAAATGTCCAAGTGAGATGCTGGCATCAGAGGCGGCTCTCCTGGGTGTCTGCCTTGCTCACAAGTGGTTCCTGTGGACACAGTACCTTGGAGGCCTCGCAGGGCCTCTCAGGCTTGTCCTCTGGCTCAGACGGGAAGCAAGCCTTGAAGCAGGCCCTCACTGACTCCTTTACTTCCGTCTCCAGGTCCTTCATCTTGGCCTCATACTCGGCCAACGCCTTCTCCTGGAACTGTAGGGACAGCAGGGACCACCACCAGGGTCAGGAAGGGGCCCAGTGCACCCCGGACTATTGAATACTAAGATGCTCAATCTATTCCCGACCCCCAAGAGACTAGGGTAAGGGATGGGGATAGTAGGGCCCATCAGAGAGCCTTCCAGGAGAAAGATCAAGCAAAGAACTCTGCCTTGGGACACTCTGCGAACTGCCTGTGACCCACTGTTGAGGAGTGAGGGACCCCTTCCTTGACGGCTTGCCTGGGGCTGCTGGGGCTGAGCCCCTTTAGCTCCCACCTAGCCCCACTGGGCCCAGGACAGAGATCTTCTCACCTGCTTTTCCATCACCCGGATCTGCTCCAGGCAGGCTGTCTGCTTCTCTTCCAGCTTCTCCTGGTGACGCTCCAGGGTCTCTGTCATCTGGGTAGGGAGTGGGAGGGAGAGACTCAGATGGGACAGGCAAGCACACCATAGAGGGTGGAATCCAGCTCTAATCTCAGCCAGCCTTGAGCCTTTCTCTTTCCATTCTATGGCACCCCAGGAAGTCTTCCCTGCCCATTCTGTCCAATCCTGTTCTTCCATGACTTGCTAACTCATGTTTCCCAGGCAGGCCAGAACCTCAGGATACTTCCTCCCATTCCTAGCTTCATGGACACTTCTGGAAAGATTGCCATAAGGGCTCAAAGGAAGGACACCGACATACCCACACATATCAACACATACCCGGAGCGAGAGTGTTTGGGGCGGACACAGCCCTGCATACCTGCTTGACAGCCTGTACTACTTCCTGGATGTGGGAGTTGTTAATTTCTCTCTTGAGCCTGTTGATATAATTGGAGTTTTATAAAGGGGCCCTCGTTGTGGGGGGGGGCAGAGTCAACAAATCAATCCCAAGGCTTTGACAAATAAGGACTCCATCACTGAAGCTGGAAGGAGCTGAAAGACCAATGTGGACGATGGCGAAGGGGACATTGGGAGCCCCGGGACCCACTTCCTCACTAAAACACACTGACTGGACACAGGTGGAAAACACAGACACCTAAGTGGACAGGCTCTTTGTGCATAGATTTCTCCTCCACTGTTCCTAACTGCTGAAGCAATGTTGGCATCTGTGTTTTGCTCAAGAGAGACTCTGAGAGACACAGCAATGGAGCCAACTTGTTAAGGGCCGAGACAGAGACAGATCCATGGGAAGCAAGTTAGGATCCCTTGTAGAGTGACCCTCTTCCAGCTGGAGTCGGGGTCTGCTCAGCTGGGCCTCCCCTTCACGGGTTTACCTCTCCTGGGCCACTTTGTCTGCGGTGACTTTGGTCATGGCTTGGATCCGTTCCAGCCTCTTGGCCTCCAGTTTTTTCTTCATCTCTTTGGTGTCACTGCGGGGAGACAGAAAGAAGTAGATAATTCTGTGGGCAGCCTTCTCTGCCCGGAGGTAGGGACAGGCAGACAAGAAGACTTTACGTTTCGGAGGTCTCCTTGAATGTCTTGAGTTCAGCAGCCTGTTTCTCTCTGGCCAGCTCCATCATCTTGGCGATTTGCTGCAGAGGAGGGAGGACTAGCTTTAGTGAGAAGCCCTTGGCTGCGCATGAGTGGGGTTGGTGGCCTCCGCGGCTGCTGCTGTGTCCCACACCTCGGTCACATGCTGCTCCTTGCGCTTGAGAACAGAGCGATACTGCTCCTCGCCTTGCTGCTGTAGCTCCTGCTCCAGCCTGCCTCTCAGCTCCCGCACGCGCAGGTCCGCACCCTCGGGGAGCTCGCTAGGCGCCACGATGATGCTCTCCTCACAGGGCAGGGTCCTGCAGAGACCGTGTGGGTACAGGCCCTGAGCCAGCGGCCGCTACTCTCGGGAAAGGCCGAGCACTACAGTAGCCATTACCTCTTCTTGCGGGAGCCCTTGCCTGGGCGGAGCTTGCAGCCCGCTGCTGGGGTCCCGAGCTCCGCCAGCTGTGCGACGCCACGTTGCAGCAGCTCCTCCCAGCGCCGGGCTCCACGCCGCTCTAGCTCTCGAAGCTCCTTCTCATGTCTCCGCTGCAGCTTCAGCAGGCCCTTCAGCTCCTGCAGCTCCTCCAAGCTTGCAGTCTGTGGTTCTACAGAGGCACAGTTGAGGCGCCGCCATGCCGCCCTGATCATCTTCCCTGACCTGCTGAACCTTATAAGTCCCAGGCCTTCCAGGCCCCCAGACCGCCCCCCCCCAGACCCTGTCCCAAGATCGCAGGTCTCAGCAGGACTTACCTGCCACTTCTTTTGTGGCTTCCTCCTTGGCCTTGGTCCCAGGTGCTGTAAGAGCACAGGACTGGACTGTCAGGTACCTCGGAGGCACCTCAGTTTGGTTCCTGCTGGGGTGGGTTTTAAACCCTCTGCAACTACCTCTTTCTAGCATTAAAGCTTCAGGCGCAGATCTTCCCTCTCCAGATGAAAAGGCTAGTCACTGGGCGACTATGGATGTGGTGGGAGAGGTGCAGAGCCATCCACTAGGCGGATGGACTCAGAACTACCTACCTGTTGGCCCATTGCTTGCTGGGACTGATGCTCCATTGGACTGGCTGGCGGCAGAAATCCCAGATGAAAAGGGCTTCTGTGTGAAGATGGCCTGTTAGAAAGGCAACTCAAAACCCTTTCCCCCCCCTTCCCCCCCTCCACCCAGGGTAGAGGACTCTGCCCCACTCCCTCATTCCTTCTGGAGGGTTCTGGCAGTGGTCCAGGCAACACAGACCTCAGGCAGACTTCCTGTCACCTCCTTAAGCTTCATAGACTTCTTATCATGGGCACTGAAGTACTTGATGGGGTTGGCAAGAGCCACCGTAAGATCTGGGGAGCACAGGACAAGACCAGCCTAGAACGTATGGAGCGGCGAAGGGTCCCTCCTCCCACCTTCTCTTGTTCCACTTTCAGGTACTGGCTTAGTGACAGGGATGAGCGGTATGGAGCCCCTGGCACGCCGCAGGTCTTCCTACCTGCCCACGTGTCAGGTACGTAGTCCTTCATCTCCAGGAAGACAAAGAGTGCAGGCATGGTAAGAGGCATGTTGCTCTCACTGCGCAGACACAGGTGGTGGTATCCTACGGAACATGGCGAGGTGGATGGTGGGCCAGCGCCCGTTCCTGCCGGGCACTGCACACAAACAGGCACCTAGGACTTCCGGCTTCAGTGAAAGGCCAGGCTTATAAGTCTAATGGTGTGCATCCCTACTGTGTGACTTTGGGCAGGTTTTGCTTAACCCTGAGTCTCTCCTCATCAATCTGCCGCACACGCCTGTGTGTTTATTATGAGACTGTATTATAAGCTCTTCACACATTTTTTGTTTTTTTTGTTTTTGTTTGTTTTTGTTTTTTGAGACAGGGTTTCCCTGTGTTAGCCTTGGCTATCCTGGACTCGCTTTGTAGACCAGGCTGGCCTGGATCTCACAGTGGTCCGCCTGCCTCTGCCTCCCAAGTGCCGGGATTAAAGGCATACACCGCCACACCCGGCTCTTCACACATTTTTATTACATTTGTATTTATTTGCTCTGCTTGCGCATGCATGCCCACGCAGAGGCCAGAGGACAGCTTGTGGGAACCGGTTCTCTCCCTTCACCATGTGGTATCTAGGGTCAAACTCAGATCATTATTAGGCTTAGCAGCAAGTATCCCTAGCTGCGGGAGCCATCGCACCAGCTCCTCTCACACATTCTAAGTGCCCAGGGACGCCAGCTGCTCAGGAAGGAATATGTAACAGTGACTCCAGAAGATCCTGGGCATTCTGTTAGGTGGGCAGAGTTCCCACCAGCCAGGCTCCTGGAGAAAGTCTATTCCTGCTCCACTCTCAGACAAGCTGATACCATGAGAGCACTGAGGCCTCAGAGACGCTGCCTGAGGGCCCCCCCATACCACCCACCTCACAGGATTCTGGTCTTGGTCTCAAACTCTCTGCAAGTAGTTAAGTTCCTTACCAGAACTTAAGGCATTGACGGGAATGATTCGGTGCCCGAGGAACCTGCCACCTTCTTCCATCACGGCTATCCTGAGGGAGGCCAGCTCAGGCATCAAGATCTAGGGGGTAGTGCAGGGCAGGAGAGGCTGAGAAGCAAGACAGGGAGAAGCCAAGCTGCCCCCCCAGCCCCCTCCCCCGACTTCAGAAGTCTCTCTCAGCGCCAGAATGAAAACCTGGCAAACATAACCGGATTGGGTGAGGATAGGCAGAAGCAATGCCCTATGGCACATACAGGCATCTTACAGCTTGTGCCAGGCTCACATCGCGTGAAAGGCTAGACGTGCTGCTGCAGCACAGCACAGTGAGCCCATGCAAAGTGCCCTCGGGCAGCTTTGCCAACCCAAAGAGCCGAGGAACCCCATTATCCCCTCACTCTGGGCTGGGAGTTCATGTTTCCATCCCTAATCCTAATGTGTACAAGCTCCACCCACCCACTCCCACCCCCCCATCCCCGACTCTCTCACACATTCAAAAGCAAACCTTGAGAACTTTTAGTTTGGCGCTTCAGAAAGTCAGAAAGGCAAGGCATACAGGGGCAGAGAAAGGAGGTGGTAGGGCAGAGAGTTTCTCTCTCATTGTTACCTCTGATCTGTAAGCAAAGGCCAAGAACTAGGAACAGACCCCCCAGTGTCAGCCCCATCCCCAGCACCTTCTCAAAGACAAAGGGATCCTCTTTCCAGACAGGATTGATGGAGTTAGCAGTAGGTGACAGCTTGGTGCGATAACGTCTCTTGGGGTCCCCTGGCAGGCCGAACAGCTCCACTTCCACATAGGTGCGCACACTGCGCTCTGACAGGAACTGCCCAGAGATCACCTAAGGATGAGAACCCAGGGGAGGCCATCATTAGATAGCCCACTCAGTTTGGTTCCTCAGCCACTGGGGCCTCTGTCTACATAAGGCTAAGTATCTACTGTGAGTATTGTGAGGATCCCCTTTCAGCATTGGCCATCAAATAGATTGTGTGGCTCGAGATTTACAGCCAAGCTCTAAAGACCTAGGTGCTTCCAGCACTCAGGAGATGGACAGGCCACCCACATTTCTCCTCAGACAAGAAACGAGCAACAAACATATCCCCCCTCCCCCTGGTCTGGAGCCTGTTCTCCTTCTGCCCTGCCTGGCCCAATCTCTCTCTCCCCTCCCCCACTGGAGCCTCAGCCCTTCCCCTTCGTTTCCATGGGGACCAAGAGGCAGACTCCAGTGCTGAGGAGGAGGCAGTTTCCAAGGCAACTTGCTACCGTGTGCACACACACGAACTGGCTGGGGCTGAAGTCTTCAGGATATCAGGGAAGGGGGTTGGGGTGGAGGGGTGGGCTTCTCAGCCTTCCTTCTCAAGAACCCAGCCCTCCCGGCCACTTGTCAACCCTAGGCCTTGCCGTAACGGAAAGGGTGGTGGCCACCACCACATCAATGCGGTCCACCGAGAAGGGGTTGAACTGCTTGTCCAGCCTGCGCATGAACTCATGCTTGAGGAGGTAGCCACTCTGCCCGTTGAACTCAAACAGTGCCATGTTCTGCTGCATGGGCAGGTCTGGGGGGGGATGAGAGGCAATGCAATGAAAATGGCGGCGCAACCCGGATCTGTTCTCAGTCTCTTTTCAACACTTTCGAGCCTTTCTTGTCTTCAGAATGAGGGGGGATTTGGGGTCCGTTGTGAAGGTGAGGATTTCTCATGTCCCATCCCAGGTCCGTGGGGGTACCTAGCCTTTCAGGAAGGGCCCTTAACCTAGAGTCAAGCAAGGAGCAATGGTATGCCCAAGCTGCAGACTCCCAGGAGATCTGGGATAGCTGGCACAGGTGTTACCAACGACACCCAATCAGAGCAGCCGGAACCCACGCCAGCCTTGGTGTCTTATATACGCTCCGATATAAGAACAGCTGAATAGGCAAGAGGAAATGCTCACCTCCCTAGAGTGCTCACATACAAAAACATGCTCCCAGACCCCAAACACCACACCTACTATGCATCAAAGACCCTCAAGGGGTGCTATAGATGGGATAGGCAAAGGCCCAGGGCAGGGTTCTGGGGTCTGGGAGTGCAGGGCCCAGAGAAGGGATCTTAGGGTTTGGGAGTGCCCTTACCCATTGTCTGGAAATTGAGGGCAACCATCTGGCATCCAGCATTCCAGAACATCTGAGGCATGTAGTTGGAAGAGTCCATGCGCGTGCCCTTGGGGTACACACGGCTCATCTGGCGTTTATTATAGCTGTTGCCAAGTATAGGATCTGGCCAAGGCCACTTGCACCTGTAAGACTCCAGGCCCTCCCCCACCCCGAGCCCCATCCCACAGGGGACCTTGCCTGGCAAAGCCTCAAGGATACTCCACAAACTGCATGGACGCCTTGGAGAGCAGCTCATAGGCCTTGAGCTCCGTAAAGGACGAGATGACATAACTTCTGTTCTTCTCTGTGCAAGGGTGAAAGGGAGGGGGGGGTTCCACATCAGGCTGTCCTCTCTGTCAGCCCTGCCTGCCTTTTGAAGGCACCTTCCTCCTCCATAGATACTTCCAACCCAGGATTCTGTTGAAGCTGAGAGTGTAGCAGCCATATTTGAGAGGAACGTGTAGGGATAAATGTGCTGGGGTAAAGGGACTTTACAGAGGACATGCGGGGGGGGGGGGGGCGTGGCGGGAACCTGCATCATGGTCATGAGGGCTGCATGCCATGCATGGGCATAGAGGGTGTGGTGGACATATGAGGCTGAGTCCAGGGAATCAGGAACAGGTGGTAAACACACCCAGTGAGACATTAGCTGGGGCATGTAGTTGGAAGAGACCATGTGTATGCCCCTGGGACACAGAAAGCTCCTACATTGCTTGTTATAGCATAGTGTATAGGTGCTGGCCAAGGCCACTTGCCCTGGAAAGTCCTTCTGCAAGCTCCCACCCCACCCTATCCCACCCCTGGCCCTTCTGCACCACTCTGGCTGATGAAACCTAAAGGATACCCAGGCAGTGATGTTTACCAGGAGCGAGATGTGTAAAGAATCAGCAAGGCACAGAGAGAGAGCCGTATGGTAAGGGTGGTACCCCATGCCCTCTAAAACACATCCTGGGTGTGCCCAGGTAGCAGATTTCAGGTATGGGGAGTCAGTGTTGCACAGATCCAAGTGCATGAGAGTGTTCAGAAAAGTGCCCATGTTTGGGGCGGGTGGGCACACAGAGGGTAGGAAGTGCACTCAAGTGCATCCTGAAAAGATCAGGGCAAATTTCAGGGGGCTGCACAAAGAAAGAAGAATCCAGGAACTTTGCCTACCATCCCCTCATGGGAACTCTCTCCCCTTTTCCTTCCTTTCCCTTCCCCCTTCTCTCTCTAGGGTCTTTCTATGTAGACTCATGGCTGTTCTGGAGTTCATTATGTAGACCAGGCTAACCTTTAATTCACAGAGATCTGCCTGCCTCTGGCTCTGAGTGCTGGGATTAAAGGGGTGCTCTCCCAGGAACCCTTACCTCGAGGACTGGGCTCCTAGACTTGGGGCAACCCTTGACATAGTTCAGGCCTGGGCACTACAGAAATGTTAGGAAACTGCAGATGCCTCAGACAGGCCTGGCTGAGGTGGCCTGTCACTGACACACTCCAGAACATTCCGTGTGCTGCCAAGTTCTTCAGCGCTAGGAGCCACGGCCACTTAAACAAGCCCTTTGTCTGACTCCTAAGCTGGGTATTTATAGACAAGGCCCTTAGTCTGAGGAGGGGAGCACGTCCCCCCTCTTTTCATCCCTCTCACCAGGTTACTCTTGACTGAGGTCAGCCTGCTCCTGAATGGAGCCTGACCTCTCTCCCCTGCCCCACCCTGTACTAACGTACATACGTGCAGAGAACTCGAAGGAGATAAACTTGGTGGGCTGGATGTAATTGACAAGGCTGGACATTTCCTCATAAGCTGTCACCTCCAGGCCTGCTGTGCCCTAGAGAGCAAGAGGGGAGAGTGGAGAGAGGAACAGCGTAGAGCCCAGACTGTATCCCACCCGGAGGGTACCACAGGGGTGATGGCAGGGGGACTGTCTCCACATACCTCATCCGACTGCATCTTCTTTATTTCTTCTTCATCCAAGTTTCCTGACTCCTCCTCTTCCTCCTCTTCCACCACTTCCTCCTCCACCTCAGCCCGGTCCTCAGTGGTCCACACTGCCACACACAGTTTTGTGAGCCCTGGTTCTCCCCAAATCCCATCCCACTCTTGTTACTCACTCACCTCCTGTGTCCTCTTCTACTTGGACACTAGATGGGCAGCTGTCCTCAGCCACCCCACCAGGCTTCTTGCTAGGGGACGCTGGCCTAGAAAACTGGTTCTTTTTATTCTTAATGAGGATCTTGCCCCGGAGATCCTCAGGGCTGGGCAAAGAGACGCCGGGTTTCAGCTGTAGACAGGGAAGAGGTGAACACCATGGCCTCGCCTGCTGTGTGTCCCTCTGGTGTGGGCCTCTGACTGTCGCCTCACCTCCCACCATTGGCCCTTGTGTCTTGAATTCTCACTTGACCAAGATCACCTGTTCCTTGGAAGTGATGTCTCTCTCACCCGTCCCTTCTGACTAGATTGCCCCTTTCACATGCTCACCAAGTCTCTGTCACCTCCCAGATTTCACCTTAGCCATCACACCCCTCCAGAAAGCCTTCCCTGATCCTCTGGCTCCCAAGCACTGCCCCGCAAAGCTACTGCTGCCTGTAAATGGCCTGGATGCGTGCGTGTCTGTCTCCTCATGAAGAGAGTCAGAGACCTGGGGCAGCATCTATGGGGTGTGAGTTTGGTTTGGTTTTGTTTTCTTTGTTTTAGGCAGGGTCTCAGGATGCAGCCCAGGCTAGCATGAAACTTGAGGTCTTCGTGCCATGGCCTCTCAAATGCTGGAATTATAGATAAGTGCCACCGTGCTTAGTACTCCATCAAGTTTCTGTCACTAGTAGACCCTAATGGTAGGTGACAAGATCCAAGATTCACAACCCACCAGGTAAACTCAAGCATCTCTGCCCTCCTAACCTGGTGCCTGCCACCTTACCCCAGGTCCAGATGCCCCACAAGACTGTGTGCACTCACAGGAAAATTTTCCAGGGGCTCTGTGAGCAAGGTTTCTCCAAACATGGTCCTGCAGTACTCAGCCATCTTAGCCTGCTGGCGGGGCCTGTCAGCAGGAAGCAAAAGTACAGGTAGGAGTTCGTTGCTTAGCACCGACCTCTTGCCCATCTTTTGTGCTCTGATGGCCCAGGAATTGGATGAGGTAGGAACAGAGCAGGGAGGAGCTGAGATCCCAAGGAGGCTGTATTAAGATGAGAGCGCTAAGTGCATGGATGGCTAGAGGTGCTAAAGCAAGAGGCTGGGGTGCAGGTAGAGAATGGGGCTGGCTAGGCCAGGATACTCACGAGTCTACATGGTTTTCAAATGACAGGATGACGGGGTAGGGGGAGGTCTTAAAGGCACTCTCCGCAATGGCTTCGATGGCTTCCTAGAGAAGAAAGGCGCTCTGTAAAGAGGGCAGCCCCTCCCCGTACTTAGTCTCAGCACACACATAAAACTAGACAGCCTCTCAACAGCTTGAGGCATTCCAGATATTTCTCCCCTTCCGCTTCACTCCCCCGACCTCGGAAAACTTCTCCTCAGGCCCTTCCTGACGGGCCCCTGTGATCAGCTTCCATACCCCCTCAGACCCACCTTGAACAAGATATCTGTGGTCATGGTGAAGCCATGGGTGATAATGGGCTCCTCATCGGGGGGTTTCCCCTTCCAACAGTCCAGCTCCACACAACGGCAGCCAGACAGCAGCACCTGGCGGTACATCTCGGCCGAGGACAGGCCTGAAAACTGGCCGGCTGAACCAACAGAGAAAAGGGACAGGGGGTGTCACTCACTACCTCCTGGTCTGTCCTGTTGGCAGGGCAAGTGGAAGCGGAGAAGCGTCTGTGGTTTCCAGGACCCACCTGTCAGGTAGGTGTTGTGTGATGAGTTGATGAAGTAGTGATTCAGAGGCTGCGTCATGTCATGGTGGAGCAGCAGTGCATTGTGGGTCAGCACACTGTTCTCTGGTCCACAGAGAAACCAGACCATGCCCTCTGGTGACAGCTGGCCTGCACGACAGTGGATAGCAAGAGGTCGCGGCTGCTGCAGCTCAGCTCCCAGGCTGGGACTGGACTACAGGAAGTAAGGGGCTTCCTCAGTCCTCACCCCTCTGCACGTTGATGCCGCTGGGCTCGTACTTGTCGATCAAGGCCTGCACCTGCTCGGGCCGGGCTGGCGGGAAGAGCAAGGAGTTGAGTCGGGAGTCTCGCTGCTTCTGATTGATGAATTTGGTCAAGTGGTCCTTGGTCATGTAGGGTTTGGCTTTAGCGTGGCTGCAGGCACAGGTGCACGTCCTTAGATCCTGGGGGCTTGGACTGTACCTAAGCCTGAACCATCTTGTGATTCCCGGAAGGATGGGTGGGAGGGAGGAAGTACTGCCCTCACCACCACCACTCCGTGCCCAGCCCAAGGAACTCACTAAGAAGTGAAGATCTCATCAATTTCTGGCCGAGGACAGAGGCTCATGAGGAAGCTCTTGTACACAGATTCCGGGAAGTCCTCGGGGTTGATAGCATCACTCTGGAAGAACCGTCGCCTTGTTATCCTTTATCTCACCTGCTCTGGGTTAGGACTCACCACGACCCGCACCGGGCTCTGGGGAAGGGGGCCTGGTCTGAGAGGTTACTCGAGGCAGATGGGTGTGGCAGATGCATGGGCACACACATCTCAAGGTGCTTGAGGTCTGACTGCAGCCCGTTAGCTGGCTCACTTTGACGATGATTTTGGATAGTGGCTAGGTCCATAGCTGGAGCAGGATTGGGACTAAGTAAGTGTGAACGGAGTAAAGAGGATGGGAAGTCATAAGAAAGGGGCGCTGCTTGCCTGCTAGGGTGCTGGGCTTAGGGCAAACTTTCTAAAGAAACAGTTTGAATGAGACAATATGCGCCTAACAGTAGACAGTAGAGCCCTGGAATATGAGAGGTAAAGCCTGACAGAACTGGAGGGAGAAACAAGATAGTTCAACAGTAGCAAAGCATTCGCCCAGTGTGCAGAAGACCCAGCATTCCCCCCCCCCACACACACACACAAAGAGATAAAAATCAGAGCTCATCAAAATTTAAAATATGCAGCCAGTTGTGGTGGGGCATGCCTTTAATCCCAGCACTCAAGAGGCAGAGGCAGGTGGATCTCTGTGAGTTCTGAGGCCACCCTGGCCTACAGAATGAGTCACAGGACAGCCAAGGCCACACTGAGAAACTCTGACTTAAAAACCAACCAACCAACCAACCAACAACCACAAGATGTGTACTTATAAGGACACCACCAAGAAACAGAAAGCTAGCCTGAGCTAAGGAAGAAAGGCAGGGAGGGAAAGAAGGATAGACAATCCACAAAATGAGATAAAATATTTAGAAATTATCTGTTAAGTGATAATTCACCAACAAAAAGATAAGCCAAAGGCTGGGGAGATGGCTTGGTTGTTCAAGTGCCTGCTGTGAAAGTATGCGGACCTGAGTTCAGATCCCCAGCATGCACAGAAATGCTGGTCTAAGTGGAGTGTGTGTCTGTAGCCCCAGTGTTGGGAGTGGAAAGAGACAATAAGACCCCTGAAGCTCATTAACTGCCACCCTAGCCAACCATGAGCTCCATCCAGGGTCCGTGAAAGCTCTTCAAAAAATGAGATGGAAGCTGGAGAGTTGGCTTAGCAGTTAAGAGCCAATATTGATCTAGCAGAGGATCTAAGTTCGATTCCCAACACCCACATCAGACAGCTCACAACTGCCTGCGATTCCAGGTCTAGGGGGATCTGATGGCTCTGGCCTCTGAGGACACCAGCACATGCATGTGTGCACGCACACACACACACACACACACTCACACACACACACACACACACACACTCACACACACAATTTAGAAAATAAATAAATCTTTAAAAATAAGATGAAGACTGACTGAGGAACCCCTGATATCAATGTCTGGCCTCCACACGTGTACAAACTCATGCACACAAACACACATATAAACCACAAACGCACCTGTACACAGAAAGTTCAAATGAAAGATAATGAATCTGAAATGGTGTTTCTACAAAGGAGATATAGAAATGATCAATAAGTACAGGAAAAGACACTCACTACTATTAGTTACTAAGCAAATACAAATTAAAATCATGACAAGATGCCATTTCATTCCCACTAGGATAGCATAAACAAAAGACAGGCAGTGACCGTGCTGGTGTAGGAACATTGTAACACTTGTGCAACGCTAGCAGGAGGGCAAAACGGTGCAGCCACTCTAGATAGTAGTTTGTCAGTTCATCAAAATGGTAAACACAGAGTCACCATATAACTGAACAATCTCACCTGGATGTATATATCCAAGAAGACTGACAGCAAAATAATGGCCAAGTGCTTACAGAAGCATTGTTTATAATACTCAAAGAGTGGAAGGAAACCATGGGACTTCAATTTTTAAAAAAAGCACTGATGCTACCACATGGATGAATCTAGAAAACATTATAAAGCGCAACATCAAAGACCACAGATTGTATGAGTCCCTTCACGTAAAATGCCCAGAATAGGTGAATCAACAGAAATAGAAAAGGAAAGTGGATGGACAGTAAGCAGGGAGCCTCTGCTTTTCATTTCATTCCTCCAGAAAACAAAAAGGCTAAATGCCATCACACAGGAAGAGCTGCATGAGTCTCAGGAGGCAAGGGTCTGAGCAGGAGAGAGTGGCCTGCGCTCCCCGAGGCCAGCTTTGCCTCTGAAGCCGCTCAGTGGCTTCCAGTGGGACTCAAGGGCAGCAGAGCACTAAGGAGGACCCAGCTAGGGATGGCAGCTCAGGAGAGAAGCGGCTGAGCAGTGTGAACTGTGAGAACCACACTAGGAGCGCAGTCCACCTTCTTTCCATGCCTCATCCTTGGACCCAGTGTAACTGGCTGACTTGGGGTCACCAGTGCTATAGAAGCTGAGCCTATGGGGGAGTATTCCTCCTGTGGTCCATAAGGACAGGTGCTCAGAGCCTTAGTTTTACTCATTTCTACTGTTCTAAATTCTTCCCAGGGGAAACACTTCGTGGAGTGAGGCTTGTAATTACACAAGGTCACTGGCCAAGGCAGACAAAGGCTTTAGACCAACACCACCTACCAAGCCAGGCTTGAACCTTGGCTCTGGGCCGTATCTACCTAGAGAGTTCTTTTTTTGGTAAATCACATAAGACATCTCATGGGGTGACCCTGCTTCTGATTTGTAATTAAAAATTAATCGCTTAATTAAAAAGAAGTGGAAATGTGTTTTTGAAATGAGCTGAAATCCGTGCCCTGGCAGCTTTCACCCTCACCCCAGCACCCTGCAGAACTAGTCCCTTCCTGGAGCTGTCAGGTCCCCGCTGACCCTCTCTTGCTTCCCAGCAATGAAAACATCCAGCTCCTATTCCCAAGGCCTTCCCAAGATAGGAAGGCCTGACTTGTCTGCTGCTGTCTCCCTTCCCCGTCCCCAACACTGCCTCCAACACTACTGGGTGCAGGCCTTCCCACTTTGAAACCAGCACTGGTGCCCCCTTGGCCTGGTCCTACCTTTATGACTAGTGTCAGTGACCAGAGGCTCTGGGCTACTTGGCTTTGGGAGTTATTGACGGGATAGCGACGTCACTCTCCCCAGCCATGTTTTCTCTGGTGGGAGTGAGAATTAGGAGACTTGATGGAGGGAGGGGGGAGCGTGGAGGCTGGGGGGGTGGAGAACGACTCACCTTGCCTTTCGCAAGGTGACAAGCACTGAGGGCAGCTTCTACACGTTTGCGGTCAGCTGGAAACATCTGGAAAAAACTGAGGAAGCAGAGAAAGGTACCAGGCAGTAGTAGACAGGAGGGAAGGCTTGGGGAGCTGGGTGGCAGCTAGGGGGGAACTCAAGAGACTCACTTCCCCAGCACTCGGGAGGCAGAGGCAGGCAGATCTTGAGTTCGAGGCCAGCCTGGTCTACAGAGTGAGTTGCAGGACAGCCAGGACTACACAGAGAAACCTCATCTTGGAAAACAAAACAAAACAAAATAAAAAGAGAAAGAGACTCACTTCTTCACAGGAATCTTCCCCTCGGGGTTGAGTTGTATTTTCAGCTTCACCAGGCTGGAGGGGTAGAAAGTCGCCCATCAGGCTAGGGGCTGGCAGCCCAACCCCTTGAGCTCAGGCTGGGGTTGGGGGGCGGGAGTGGTGATTGGACATGCGCTTACATCTTGTCTAGGAAAGTGCTCCGGGGAGCGTTGGCTGTCATCGGGTGTTTGGCGAGAGCCAGGACATCCTCCGCCCAATCCTGGAGAACACAGAGCCCAGAAGTGAGCTCCTTGGCCCAGGCCTACGACCCTCAGGAAGGTCAGGGTGTCCCAAATATCAACACTGCACCCAGGTGTTGCCAATGTACTTTTCCCACGTTCTCTTTGTAAGAGACGAAGTTGTGGAAAGTGAGGTCCACCATGTCGGGGCCGGACACCACCGTGAACGTTTTCAGCAGGAAGTGGTTATCTGGAAAGTCCATGTTGAAGACCTCCCGGAGTTTCTGACTCTGTAGAAAACAGTAACACAGGGTCAGAGGTGTGCTCTTTTGAGACAGGGTCTCTCTGTGTAGCCCTGGCTGTCCTAGAGTTGCTTTGTAGACCAGGCTGGCCTCGAACTCACAGCGATCCGCCTGCCTCTGCCTCCTGAGTACTGGGATTAAAGGCAGAGGTGTGCTCTTAAGTCTTTCCCAGCATGTCTTTTCCTATATCTCCTCATCGTCCACGTAACCCGTAGGCCACTGGGGCAAAATGGCCATGGAACCTAGGAACTGTGGAACTCAGGCATCAGCATACCCCCGCCCCTGGCTCCAGCAACTGCTAGGAGAAGGGAGGGAAGGCAGGGAATAGGAAGAGTTTGGCTAAGGCAGCCAGACCTGGGAATCCTGGGAATTTTGAGGAGAGATTCTTAGCTGCCTAACTCAGGAAATCCTGCTTCCTACCGTCAATCGCTTCACTCTTCTCACCAGCTTTAGGCAAATGTAGGCAAAGCAGTCACCAAGAAGGGAGCACGAGGTAGAAAGAAACTTCTCATGCAGTGCGACATACCTAGGGGCAGGACCTGGCTCCTCCTCCCATATTCCTGCCATCTTGGCTCACAGATGCTCAGTACCCAGGCTCAGAATATACCGGCAAGCTGAGCGTCAGACACCACACACTCCCTTCCTTGGTCTGAACTAGTATCCTTGCTGCCTGGCAGCCCAAGATTCATTCACCGGGTTCCACAGTTAGGCTCCCCACCCCACCCCCCACCCCCAGTAGAGATTCATTCCATGCCCTGTGCAACTGATGGTGTTTCTGGAACCACTTACCTTGGGCATCTTGGCAAACTTCCCAAAGCGAGTGTCTCGGATGCTCGTGACATCCAGAAACTCCATCTCCTGGTGGCAGTTCCCAGTAAGGAGCAGAGATGGGTGAGGAGAAAAAAGATCAAGTGGAGGATGAAGAACACGGAGTGGAGAGAGCTTCTGCTTCTCCTCAAACCCTGGCTTCTCTGGATGCTAAGACCGTCTCAGAGTACATGGACCCCTCCCTTCCATTCCTAAGCAACAGTGTCTCTCTTTAGATGGGACCCTCTTTACTCCTTGGCCCATTTCTTCCCCAGAATAAGAGCTGCAGCCTGCAGCCTGCCTTCTATCCTGAATCCCCTGGGACCTCTTCTGTTCTCTGAATTGACTGCCGAGCCTGCCCTTCAAGCGCTGAGCTCTGAAGTGACCTGGAGCCATCGGTAGATCACTGCCCCTCAGCTCAGCAGTTTGTCTTTTCCCACTCTCTCCCAGAGATGCTAACTCAGGACCAGGTGGGCCCCAGGCAGTGATGGAGTGAAGGGCCTGCATCTTCCCTCGCCTGCCCATAAGCGAGACCCAGGGCTACTCTCCTAAGCCTTTCTCTATTCCCCTGCCTCCATGCCTCCATCCTATACCATCATGGGTCTAGCAGATTTCGTTGGATCAGCTTTAGCAGAGGACCTTACCTTACTCTGATAGGTCCAGTATAAGTAATAGCCCTTGGGATCCACACGTAGGATAACCGGGGAGGCTATTGAAGTTTCCTACAGAGAGAAAGGGTCAGCTGTCTGCTCTGAGATCTCAGGCCAACTTTCCTGGGCCAGGCCAAGGATTCATACAGAGTCCATCTCCTTCCTAGACATTAAAAGCCAGTTTCCCCTTTGTTCTCTGAGCTAACAGTGGGGTGGCCCTAAAGATGGGAGGCGAAACTGCTGGAGGAGAGGCACACTTTCTGGACCCCAAGCAATGCCTCTCTATCTCTCCATGTTCTTGGGGTCCTGGCTCCACCAAAGGATAGAATCTCTCTCCCTCTCTCTCTCTCTCTCTCTCTCTCTCTCTCTCTCTCTCTCTCTCTC
>OU015742.1:29917142-29933043 GCA_907169655.1 Acomys percivali | reverse complement strand
TCTCTCTCTCTCTCTCTCTCTCTCTCTCTCTCTCTCTCTCTCTCTCTAAGATTCCTTGTTGCCATCCTGGAAAAGCTTGGTATGGTGGGAGCTGAGATCCCAAGCTCTGGTCTGTACAGTCATCCAGTGGCGGTCCTGCCTCTCAGAAGTCTTTCTGCCCAACTGTGAGCACTGCTTGTCCCCTTCCGTCAGGTTCCCTCCCATCTCCAAAGTGAAGTACTCAAACCTCCTCAGCCTGAACTGTCTCCAAAGGTGAGCCCACACCTCAGCACTTGAGGACACATTTCCTGAAATGTGCTAATATTAATACATGGAGCTCATGGTCAGGCTTTGGTACACACTTGTAGAAACACATCTGGGAAATCCCTATGAGCTCAAGAACGAGGCGGAGAAGGGCGGGCGCTACTAGCTATACCTTGAATGAAAGAGCAGACCCATCTTTTCAATTCCTATTCCACTCAAAGAGCACACAGGCCGCCTTTTATTTTAATAGCCTTTGCATACACAAACAAGATATTATGACTGAAGTTTCCAACAACATATGATTATTGCTGTTGACACACCAGACCAAATATGGGATCTACCAGGGAAAAAATACAATAAAGGTTCCCACATTAGAGGTGACTAGAGTTTGGGGGAAAGATTTTGTAAGAAATTGATTAGGTGGGGGGAAGGGAAGCTGTGTAGTGAGTTCTGGGTTCTTTCCTCCTCACGGGAGGATCAGTGCTGGCTCTGTGACAACCCTGAGACTGTTTGGTGTGGGACAGCTTAGACAAGGGCTGGGAAAGCCAGAAAGTGTCAGGTGGGCCGCCTCTGAGGCACAATTGCCCTTGTATGGGATGACCCTGAGTCCTCAGAACTTGTTGAGATGGCAAAGTTTGAGTACGCTGGGCCCAAGGGTGAGGGAATGGGCGAAGGGCCCAACGCTGCAGAGAGAGAGAAAAAAACTAGTAGTAGGGAAGCCAAAGAAGCAATTATGAGCAAAAAGGGGGAGATTTCAAGCAAGTGAGCCCCAATACAGGGACGAAGGTCTCCCCAGAACCATCAAAAAGATCACTAGAGAAAGAAAAGGCTTTAAGTTCTGTGGGGCTTAGAAAGCCCAAGACATCCGTGGGCAGCATGTATTCAAAACAGGCCCTCACCCCTTCCTGGGCCTCCCCCTTAGAAGGACCTGGAAGAGAAAGAGCTGAGAACCACCCACCCCCCACCCCCCACCCCCGGCCATCAGCCCTTTCGAGGGAGCCTGTGGTTGCCCTCACCTCCGTCCTGGAAGGAGGAGGGCAAAGTGCATTGCTGAAGCAAGGTTGGAGTTTAGCTTCTAACTTGTTTCTAGAACAGGACTGGATTTTGCAGGGACCACTGGGCTATGGACCAAGGGCCATGCCGAGTCTCTTCTCACAGCGGGGAGAGTTTTTCCCTCTAAGTATGTTTTGAAGGGGCTGTGGGAGGCTAAACAGAGCCAGGTTTGGTTATATCCTTGGCACTAAAGCTACCATTATAGTCTTATATAGCCCTGTCATCTACTAACTCTGCCCAAAGCAACCCGAGAGTGGGCTCATAGGTCAGTGTGACCAGGCTTGGGACATTCCTGCTTGTGCAAGTCAGAGTCCAGGGATCACACAGCGCTCTGGAAAGGAATGGGTCAAGCAGACACACACAGGTTGGAGACAGAGACAGAGAGAGAGAGAGAGAGAGAGAGAGAGAGAGAGAGAGAGAGGGAGAGAGAGCGCCACATAGCGTGTTCCTACCCATGGTGACCCACTGCCCACTCAGGTTACACACACTTCCCAGAGGAAGTGAGAGAATCACTTCACTTTTCATTGTGAGTCATTCCCCTCCTTCCTTAGGCTCCTAAAACACACCACATCACCTCCATGTCACCGCCACGCTAGCACCATGCCACACCAATGGAAACACTTCTAGGGAAACTGAAAGCATTGCACTCCAGGGCTTCATTCTCACTGTTTTGGCAACCAGGTGCCTTAACCTAGCACAGCCCCAAAGGGTCTAGACTCAGAATCCCCTCATTACACAGAGAAAGCAGGGACTATGGCACAAGACAATCCAGGCAGCTGAAGTAATAATTGCAGGTGACCTCCTAAATGTCACCTGTTGGAAACTCCAAACCTTCCTGAGGCCAGTCTAGAGCTCCCTTAAGGAGCCTACCCCTCCATGGACAGTCCTTGGTCTATTCTTCCTAGGCCCAAAGATTCTGAGGCTAGCGGCAGTGTTTTCAGGGCCCAGAAGGACCAGAGGCTCTTTAGGAAGGAGCAGGCTCAGCAGACTGGGGTGCAATGTGCCTTTCCCTCCCCAGCAGACAGGTTGGCAGGTAGTAGAAGTAAGTAGAAAGCTGCGCTGCACTAAGCTGAGCTGAGCCGCCAAGGGGAAGCAGAAGTCAGCAGGTTCCTTCCCAGACCCCAGAAACTTGAGCCTGGGCCGGGCGGCACGGCGGGTGGGGTGCACGCGGCCCTTTTGTGACTACCCCCCACAGTAGTAGCTTGACAGAGAACACAGCTTCTCCAGGACAGGACACATCTTGTTCTACGGACTGGGGATGGTGGAGCTGGTTATGGGTCTTCTTACCAGAGCAAACTTGGGGTGCCTATCCTGAGATGGGGCCTTGGCTTGACCTCTTTTACTTATCTGGGGGGTGGGGGCAGGGGGGCATGCAGTTCCCTACCTACACTTAAGTTACAAGAAACCTTCATCATCTTCAGGGATTTGAAAAGGGCAAATCGGGTCCAAACAGATTACCTTTTCTGATACTGACCTCCCCTGCACCCCTCTACACACACATGGCAGCCCACCTCCTTATTCCCAGACACAGAGCCTTCACTACAGCAGCCAGGGACACCCACCCTCACCCCAGACTTGTTTATCTAGACTGTTTGCCAGCTGCCTGGCCAAGCCACATAGGCGCCTGAATGTTGGGAGACATAAACCAAACCTCCGTTCTGCAAAGCATTCAAACAGCCACCTCCACCGCCCCCCCCACCCCCCCTCCATCCCTACTCACATCGTCCCATTTGATGAAGCGCTCCCCTTGGCTCAGATATGCCTTCACGTTAGGGGGCAACAGGACAGGGTTGAGCAGAGACATAATGTCAAGTGTCCCTCTTTGGAGATGTTGGGCAAATACCAGCGGACAGAGGAGGGAAGGAAGGAGGGTGCACAGGAGGGGAAGCTAGGCTGAGCTCACATGCCACCCGCCCAGCACTGGTCCGGAAGTCGGGGTGCTCTTATAGCCTAGTGGGTGGCAGTGGCTGGACACAGGACTCAAGAGCCTTTCAGGCAGGGCCCCGGTTGATCTGCCTTGTAAATGAGCCTCCTCCTTCGCCTGAAGTGGGGTGGGGGGGCTGCAAGAGCTGTTTCTGCCTGGGGGCTGGCCTTCCCTCCTGGGAGTCCCTCCCCACCCCCTGCCTTAGCACTTCCTGCTCTGGGCTTCCTTCTCTGGGCGGCTTTGAACTGAGGGGCGGGTCATTGAGGTCTAGAAGTCCCGGGGCCAGGACCTCTGTCACAAGGATATATTCTCTGCTCAGATTTACTCCAGTGCCGGAAGAAAGTGATATGATGTGTTGCTGGACAGTAGGAGATGCCGCTCCTGAGCCTTGGGAAAAGCACAAATAGCTCTCTAGGGAAAATCCTCCACAGAGCGGGGGTTCTGTCCTCAGAGGGTGGGACCACTCCTGAGGTGGGAGTCAGGGATGGGCCAGGCCTCAGCCAGCATTGAATGTTTTGAATAAGCAAAGTTTCTTGAACACCCAGCTCCTCTTTCTCAATGCTTCCTCCCATGAAAATGAGAGCCAGGTGAGGCAATATGCCTCTCACCCATGCTACTTCTCTGGGCCTTTGAGCCTTTCAGTGAAGGCCGAGGAACTTCACTGTGTAGCTACTGCCTCACACAGCCTGGAGAAGCCCTTGGCCACCAGCCTCCGTTGAGTGCTCTGCTTCACACACAAGGAACCCGGAGGCTAGAGGTTCTGGGTGGCAGAAGAGGCCCTGCTCTGCACCCTCCTGCAGCGTTGCGATCCTTACACTGTCCCTATCCATCCCAGAGGTTCGGTTCAGCTTGGCCCCAGCCAGCCACTTCCTCTTACCTAACCCACTTCTTATCAAATGTCTTAGCCCTGCTGAGGAGGGTGGAAGCTTTCTTTACCCATGATTCCTTTCCCCCTCTGAGGCCCCGGTTTTCTGAAATAGGTCCCACCAGGGGTCTCCGTGTCACCCCTGACAACAGTGAGGCCCTCCCCTTATTCTGGAACTACTTCTGCAACTCGGGGGATCGGCAAGAGGGAGAAACAGATTCGATGAGAACAGCTCAGTTAGCTTTCGTGAGAATCAAAAGATACAACTACCGGCCTGTGGCACATGGCAGCAGCCCCAGTATTTGAAGGTGGAGGGAGGTGGCTCAGGAGTTCGAGCCAGCCTAGGCTACAAAAGAGCCCCCTCCCCTTCTCTCCCCCCCCAAAGAAGCAGTGAATACCTCAGAGGAAGCTAGCTCAGAAAGTCCCCCAGAAAAGCAATCCTAAGACCAGAGAGGCAGAGCCCAGAGCAAGATCTGACTGAGCCACTGGGGAAACAGCTCCCAAACTCTTACAGGTGACAGGTGCTCCAACCCTTCCCTCAGTGTCTCTCCTTGTGCCCACCCTCTAGGCTTGGATCTTCCTGGGGGGCCTCCTGGGAGCCCCTGCATAGCTGGCTGTCTCCCCGGGATCAGGTTCCCTCTCTGTTTGAATGAACTTTGCAAGGGAAATCCCTGCCCCATCCCAAAGCCCTACACCTGTCACCTGCAACGGATGTAGTCCCTACTCTACGGCTGGTGTGTGTGTGTGTGTGTGTGTGTGTGTGTGTGTGTGTTCTTCTTTCCAAGATTTCTAGACTCTTTGCTCCTTCAATCTCAGGTCCTAAGTCCACAGAAAAGGACTTTATATCCTTACCCATTGATAGCACCCTCTTGCCCCCCCCCCCGCCGGATCTCCCCCACCCCAGGCCTGAGATTCTCAACTGTAACCTCAGTGGAGGCCCATACACTCCTGCCAAATCCAGATGCCAGCCCTAAGAATGGCAAGCTATTTGAAAGATCTATTGAAGATGGGTTTCCTTCTTTAAAAATACACATACATTGCCCAGCATGGTGCCCTATGTCTAGAGCCACAGGTCTTTAGGGAACTGAGGTGGAAAGATTCCTAGAGTCCTGAAGTTCAAGTGTTAAAAGTGTTGACAAAGAAAAAAAAATAAGAATAACCTAAATAACAGTAGCGTAGCCCTGGCGGAAGGGAGGGATGGCTCAGGAATACACTGAGGAGGTTGGCCTTGGGTATTTCTGATTGGAAAGCTTGCCTGGCAGTAGGCCAATCTGGCCCCCATGGTGGACAGTAGAAGGGCAAGGATGCCCCCTGCTGGGTGCAGTGGGGAAAGCTGAGCCTGCTGGGGAAAGGGGCGGACCCAGGAGTCAGCTGCTCCAAGGAAGTCGCTGGTAGATCCGTGTCATTTGTGATGCAGAGTTTGACATGTAGGAACTGTAGGCTGCAGACAGGGAAGGAGCTTATATTCAACAGCTGTCTCTGCGGGGTGGGGGTGGGGAGGTCCCAACTTCCCATGCTCACGTGTCAGGGTGACATGGGACTCGTGGAGTGACTGGGTTTCCAATCTGCTCACCAGAGAAGTTCAGCGGTGGAAGTTAAATTTGATCTCCTGGTGCCAGAGTTACCTGCCAAGCAGATCAGTGGGATTCAGGAACATGGCGGCATGCTGTGTACCATGGGCCAATGGCTATCTTGCCCCTGGCCTAGAGACGGATCAGTTGTTGCATCCTCGGGTGCTCTATGAACCCAGCCAATTACCAAGTAGCTTTATCTTGTGATACTCGCCTTTTCCTGTACCTCATCTTTCTCACCACTAAAGAAGGAATAACCCCTCCTCATAGGGATGTCCCCCGAGCTTGCTGGGGAAAAGGGGTGGACCCAGGAGAAATAACCATCCAGGAGGCTTCTGGTAGATATGCCATTTGTGATCCCAGAGTTTGGCATGTGGGAGCTGTGGGGAATGAACTAATGCTCAACAGCTGCCTCCCAAGGATGGTTTCCCAGCCGCCCATGCTCACAGCCTGACCCAGGACATCTGCTCCTGCCTCACTTTCTCTGGGGTTGGAAGTACAGGCATACTTCACCACGCCCAAACTTTTCTCACTCTTCCTCAGTGAGTTAGCCTCTGAACCCGTAGGTTCTGCATCTAGAGAATCAACCAACTACAGATTTTTTTTTTTAATGCTAAAAAATGGCACCTGTACTGAATATGTAGATGTGATTTCCTTGTCACTATATTTTAAATTATACAGGGTAATAACTATTTACATGACATTTACATCATATCAGGCATATGATAATCTAGATATGGCTTGAAGAATGTGGAGGATAAGGTAGGCGATATGCAAAAGCTATGCCATCTTATTTAAGGATTATCTTTGGATTCTGGGTTATACAGGGGATCCAGGAGCCAACACCCGATGTATACCAAGGGACAATTTTATATGTGCTGTTTTATACACACACACACACACACACACACACACACACACAATCTGTATGAATCAGATGCTGGACTCGCCTTCCCATAGGAAGCCGAATTAGAGAATCTCCAACTGTGGTCTTGAAATCTGCCGTCTCCAAGCTGCCTGAACTCATGCAGTTATGAGCACTAGGGCTCAAATTATTAACAAACGGCAGCTTCCCTTGAGTGTCTCAGCTCAGTCCCCCAGCTGATGAGACAGACACAGGATGAGGACCCAGGGCAAGCACGGTCTCACTGTGCATCAGCTAACACCCCTCTCCCCTGCCCCCCCACCCCTCCCCTCCCCCACCTCCACTGGTTGCCCACTGCAGTGCTGGAGGCTGAGTGGGAGGGGAGGCAGGGACAGGGTGGACTGCTCGAAGGTACTGA
Organism: Acomys percivali; assembly: GCA_907169655.1. Classification (NCBI taxonomy): domain Eukaryota; kingdom Metazoa; phylum Chordata; class Mammalia; order Rodentia; family Muridae; genus Acomys; species Acomys percivali. Next base: position 29,926,104 of record OU015742.1, on the reverse strand, counting down.
GGCAATCAGCAAGATTCAAATGTCCTCTGAAGCTGGTGTGGCTTGTGCCTGTAATCCCAGAATTCAGAAGACTGAGGTAGGAAGATAGCCACAGTTTGTGGCCAGCCTGGACTACAGAGTGAGGCTCTGTCTCAAAAGATAAAAATAATTAAATTTATAAATTTAAAAAAAAAAAAAAGAATTCTCTGTAGCCAGGCATAACGGTACATCCCTATATCCTACCACTCAGGAGGCTGAAACAGGAAGAGCACATGTTTGAGGGAAGCCTTGGCCATATAATAAGATTCTGCCTCAAAGTAAACAAATGGCTGGGAGGTGGTGGCGCACACCTTTAATCCCAGCACTTCGGAGGTGGAGGCAGGTGGATCTATATGAGTTCAGGGCCAGCCTGGTGTACAGAGCGAGTCCGGGACAACCAGGGCTACACAGAGAAACCCTGTCTCAAAAAACAAACGAACGAACAAACAAAAAAAGATAAACAAATGAGTAAATAAAAGTTCTCTAGAATTCTAGGAGTAAGATGCTGTGTGTCCTCCCCTTCCCCCCTCTGGACTACAGCAGAACTCTCTGGAACCTCAAAGTGTAGAACAGCAGTCTTGGGTATGGTGTTTGGTTTTGGTTTGTTCTTTTTGAGACAGGTTATCTCTGTGTAACCCTGGTGTGGCCCTGGCCATCCAGGAACTCACTCTGTATATCAGGCTGGTTTTGAACTCACAGAGATCTACCTGCCTCTGGTTTTCCAGTGCTGGACTCAAAGATGTGCGCCACCACTCCTGGCTGTATGTTTCCTTTTGAAGTGACATTTTGGATGGAACTTAATCGGGCTGTGCTCAAGAAGCCGAGGCAGAGGGCCCAAGTCCCCAAAGTTTGGCGTGAACTCCTAGCAAGATGACTGAGCTCAGCGATCTAATCAACTTGATCAGGCCTAGATCCCTCCAGTGCTAACAATCTCCTTCCAATCAGGAGGGCCAGCCTTGCCACCTGTGTCTCCGCAGGTGACAGAGAAGACATGACACTTGACTCAGCATGTGCTTAGCTTTTCTGCCTCTGTTTATACATCTGTAAAAAAGGGCCAGTTTTCATATGCACAACGAAAATAAATTAACTGATGCCTGTCTCTGAGTGCGCACAGTGCGTCACACGTATGAAATGTCCCAGATACGATTGATTGCTTGTGTCTTTATTCCTAATTTGGTCCATCCCCCACCCTTTATTTTTTATTTTCATTAGGACTCAAGCAAAACCACAACCTCTTGATTTTGTGACTAGCAGGAAGCTACTGATTACGGGAAGATTTTGGGGGAGTCTGGACCAAAGGCAACCAACTCTGCCGGAGCAACAGCGCAAACCCACAAGGTAAGATGAAAGGCCTTCACTGAGAGAGATCCAGGCTTGCCTCCAAGACACCGACTGTACAGGGACAGGGTGGGGAAGTGTCGGCTTAGCAGAAGCATGTGTGAATAAAACAGGGATTTTGCTGACAGCCAGCTCCATCTGAGTCAAAGACAGAGCTGCCAATAAAAGCGGACACTCTTTAGTTGCCGGATTGAAGCTGCCTCTGAGCCTAGCGAGTCTCTGTCTTGAAATTCCATGAGGACCATACGACCAGGCTACGTGTTCTCTGCTGCACCCAGACCCTTGGAATCAGGATCTAGAACGAGAGTGAGGACAGGACGAGGCAGTTAGGAAGTTGGCACTTGTATAGATCTTCACTCCTCGGCGCCAGGAGCAGCCAGTGCCCTAGAGCCACAGAAGACTCTGACCCATCTTCACTTTCTGCATTACCTAAGTTGTTTTATTGCAGGAAATGCATAAACAGGAGGATATTTAGAAGAGTTCGACCAGGTTGTAGGATGCATTTTATTGACCAGTATGGGAAGCCCAGGAGAGAACACAGGTGTCCAGACACTCCACCTTTGTAAGGATGGATCTTACTCTCTGAGTCCCAAAGGCCAGAATTAGAGATAACTTTGGGGCTGGGGAATGTATGGGGTGTCCTTTCAGAGAAAACACTTCTAAAGTGGGAACAAATCAGGCTGAAACAGAAAAAGAAATTATCAGTGACATGGTCACAACCCAGAATGCCTCCATAGGGAGTGTGGAGGTTTGAAGGACATTGGCCTCCATGGACCCACAGGTTTGCATGCTTGCTCCTCAGTTGCTGAACTGTTTGGAAGGATTAAGAGGTGTGGCCTTGATGGAGTGGGTGTGGTCTTGGAGGAAGTGTGATGCTGGGGTTGGGCTTTGAGGCTTCAAATACCCAAGTCAGGCCCAGTGTCTAGTGTCTGTCTGTCTGTCTCTCCTCTCCCATTCTCCTCTACCCCGCCTTCCCTTCTCTCTCCTCACCTCACCTCTCCTCTCTCTCTTTCTCTCTCTCTTGCACTCACTCTCTTCCTGCTGGAGAAGGAGACTGGGACTGTCACTGGCCATAGCTAGAGCAGAGGAGGCTGCAAAGCCCAGTCCCACGCTTCCCCCAAAAGACCACACCTACTCCAACAAGGTCACACCTCCTGATAATGCCACTCCCAATGGGCCACGGGGTCCAACACCTGTAGGGGCCATGCTTATTCAACCCAGCACACCAAGCCTTCAAATAGATGAGCGAGCCTGTGGGGGCCATTCTCATCCAAACTATCACAGTCACGTTCTAGATGTAAAAACGGAATCAGATTTAGACATTGGACAACATGTGTAGCTTTTCATTGGAGCAGTTACTATCAGTCTCTTGGCCTTTCATCCTCTATTTCTGTTTTATTTAGTAATTTTAAAAACTATCTTGTGCATGTATGTGCGTGTGTGCTCATGCGTGTGTGTGTGTGTGTGTGTGTGTGCACATGGGTGTGCAATGGTGTGTTTATGGAAGTCAGAGGACAACTTGTGGGAGTGGGTTCTCCCCTCTCCTTCCAGGGATCTGTCTCAGGCCATCACGCAGCAGACATCTTTACAGCTGAGCCATCTCAATAGCCCTATTAGCATATCTTGACAGTATGAAAAAAAAAAATGGGTTTTAAGACAACATTTTCATACATGTAGATAATATACTTTGATCACATTAAGCCACCACTATCCTCTCTTGCTACCACTCTGTCCTCTTCCTCCTCTTCAATTTTCACGTCTTTTTTTGAAATGTAGATTCCTGAGCTGGGTAATTTTGGTTGTCAACTTGACTACATCTGGAATTAACTAAAACCAAGCTGCTGGGCCCTCTGGTGAGGGATTTTCTACATCAGATCACTTGGAACAGCAAGGCCCACCCTAAATCTGGGCTACATCTTCTGAGGGCAGCCCACACAAAAGAACATAGAAAAAGAAAGCTTTGCTTTTTGCCTGCTTTCCTTTGCTCTTGCTGGCAAATCCATCTATCTAGCCTGTTACTGCTGCATTCCTCCACCAAGTTTAGAACCAACATTTCAGGATTTCAACATAGGCAACACCAGCAGCTCTACAGGACTCCTTCAGACCTTCAGAGCCAGATCAGGACTGCAAGGAGTCTAGCCTTGGTGGCTGAATGACCACTAGATTGTCAGCCTCTACAATGTGAGGCAGCCATTGCTGTACTCCCTGGACTGCATCCTGGAAGACAACCCATGCTATCAGTTCTGTTTCTTTAGAGAACCCTAACACAGTTCCTCCTGTGAAAGAAAGTGTGACATTTGTCTTTGAATTTGGATTATTTTAATTGACACTATGATCTCAAGTTGGGTCCAGTTTCAGGAAAAAAAAAAAAAGACATAATCAACTTATTTTCTTGCTTCATCTTCTTCTTTTTGGTTTTTTGAGACAGGGTTTCACTGTGTAACCCTGGCTGTCCTGGAACCGACTATGTAGACCAGACTGGCCTTGAACTGTCTCTGCCTCTGAGGCATCTGCCTCTGCCTCCTGAGTGCTGGGATTACAGGCATGCGCTGCCGCACCCAGCTTGTTATTCCTGTTTTTTCTGGATGACAGCTCTCCTACCTAGGGTAAATTGGATATATATATATTTTTTTTTTTTTTGGTTGCTTTTGCCTGATGGATAAGAATAAACACCTTTTTTAGTATTTTTTTATTTCAATGATTTTTAAACCATTAACCTTTAAAGATTTATTTTTATTTTATGTGTCTGAGTGTTTGTCTGAGTGTGTATATGTGTACTATGTCTGATGTCCACAGAGCCTAGATGGTGTTAGAGTTACAACTGTAACTCCATGTGGATGCTAAGGACCAAAGCCAGGCCCTCTTCAAGAGCAGCAAGTGTTCTTAACCACTGAGCCATCTCTCCCTTGTACATTTTTTTCTTTTGAGAATTCTATGCTCATTCTGTGAATGTTTACCCATTTATCGGTTGGATTATTTTGTTATCTTGGTGTTTAGCCTTTTAAATTCTTTTTTAAAATTTTATTTACTATGCATGGGTGTTTTGCCTACATGTGTATCTCTGTACCACACGTGTGCCTAGTGCTCTCGGATCCCTGGGACTAGGGGTACAGACAGGTGGTTGTGTGGGTACTGGGATCTGAAACTAGATCCTCTGGGAAAGCAGTCAGCGCTCTTAGCCATTGAGCCGTCTCTCCAGCCTCTGAATTTTTAAATATATACTCTGGATATTAATCCCCTGTCAGAAAAATAGCCCCCTCCACCCCCACCCTGAGGGTTCCCCTCCCCCTCCTTAGGAACATCCTTCATAAATCAACAACTGTTGTTAAACTATACTAAGTCATGACACATACATCTCTGGGTGTCTGGATGTAAAACACTCTACTGCACACAGGGCTATAATTGTTCTGGGAAAATCACTTGCCTGACTGGGTTATGAACTGAGCTAGCCACCTTTACTCCGGAGCATTATTTTTGAAGAATGACTGACATGAAGCTCTGTCATTGTGACTTGGCAGATGTTTTCTCAAATGTGAATCAAATGTCCCTGTCACTTTGAGGAAAACTGACATCCATTGCCAATGATAGGAATCTGACCTTTCAGGTAAAAATAGAATCTGGAGTAATCTATATGCAACTATATTATGACAATGACTGATTGTCAAGGGCTTGGGCTGTTTCTGGTATTGCCAAATGTGACTACTATATTGCATAATTAAATGTATCAATGTTTGGAAAGATGTATAAGTCAGTAAATCACTATTTTCCAAATAACCAAAGCAGGATATTACAAAATCGTACATAGGTAAAAGTGCCTTGCCAAAGGCAAGGTAAACTATGACTTTAATCAAGTTAGTATAAAATTCCATTGCTAGAGTAATAATGGGGTGTGACTTTTTTGTTTGTTTGGTTTTTTTGGTTTTTTTTTTAAGACAGGGTTTCTCTGTGTAGCCCTGGCTGTCCTGGAACTCACTCTGTAGAGCCACCTGCCTCTGCCTCCTCGGCGCTGAGATTAAAGGCATACACTGCTGCCACCAGCACAAAGCTGGTAATAATGTTTTATAGTCTGCATTGCAACTTCCACTCAGTACTTGTTGAGATTTGGTGTAGTGCAGAAAACAGCGACAACGATCTGAAAGACTACTAAAATACTCTTCTGTTTTCCAACCACATATCTACATGATGCCAGATTTTCTTTATATATTTTGACCGAAGGAACACAGTGCCAGCAAAATTAAAGTAAGGCTCCAGCTGTCTTCCATAAAGCAACATTCAAGAGAGTTGTAAAAGCTGGGCGTGGTAGCGCACGACTTTAATCCCAGCACTCAGGAGGCAGAGGCAGTAAGATCTCTGTGAGTTTGAGGCCAACCTGGTCTACACAGCAAGTTCCAGGACAGCCAGGGCTCTGTGTAACAAAGAAACTCTGTCTCAACCCCCGCCCCAAACAAAACAAAACAAAACAAAACAAAAAACAAAAACAAAAAACTAAAACCAAAACCAGAGAGAGAAAGAGAGTTGTAAAAATGTGAAGCTGGCCAGGCACAGTAGCACGTGCCTTAAGTCACAACTCTGAAGGAGGCAGAGACAGTAAGATCTCTGTGAGTTCGAGGCCAGCCTGGTCTACACAGCTAGTTCCAGGAACACCAGAGCTATTTGTAGTCCCAACACTCAGAAGCCTGAGGCAGCAAAATTGTGAGTTCAAGAAGAGCCATGGCAGCTTAGTAAGTCTTAAATAAATAAAAATGAAGCTAATTTTTTTTAAAAATGCTTTTAGCTGGGTGTAGTGGTGCACACCTTTAATCCCAGCTCTCACGAGGCAGAAGCAGGTGAATCTCTGTGAGTTTGAGGCCAGCCTGGTCTACAAAGTGAATCCAGGGCAGCCAAGGATACACAAAGAAACCCTGTCTCAAAAAAAAAAAAAAAAAAAAAAAAACTTAAAATAAATAAATAAAATAAAAAGATAAAAAACCCTTTTTCAAAAGAAATATAGTTTCATAAAAATATGCCCTTTGTACACATGCAATGGAATCATAATGTCCTAACAAATAAACACTTTATAAATCCTTGCCTTATTTCTAATGTGGTAATTTATCAATAACTATAACCCACACAAACGAAAGTTTTTTGCTAATCTCATTTTTTTTTTTTTAATGTCTCATGTTTCCAAGACTCATCTTGAACTCCTGGTCTGAAGTGGTTTCCCTACCTCAGCCTCTCAAGTAGCTGGGACTACATGCATGTGCTGCCAAGGCTAGCTCTGGAAACCTGGAACTAAACTGCTGAGAACCCCAGGCACAACGGAGCCATGATGTACCACTGTGAGCCGCCCAGCTAGCATGCCCCAGGGATTCTACAGTATCGGCCTGCTCCACAGAGCTACTGCTCAGGACCCCCACTGGATGCTCATCGTCTTAGCCATATCAACAACCGGCTTCTATTACTTCACGGAGCCTCCAGAGGACACTGAGAGGCTCGGTGCTATCCTTCCCACCAGACATGCCTTGTTGCTTCGATACTTAAGTAGTCTCTGAGTCTTCTCGCCAGACTTCAATAAGCTCCTAGCCACGCATAGTATATCCACAGTAGCACTCCAACTCTGGGGTTTTGGGGGGTTTTTGTTTTGTTTTGTTTTGTTTTGTTTTGTTTTTTAACTCTTTTTTCCATGGCAGCACTAGCATTCCATTTTACTTTGGCATGTCTCCAATCTCCCAAGGTCTTAAATCCTGCTTTCCAGGACAATGCGGCCACTTAAAATAGACCCTCTAACGCATTACCAAGTTCAGCCCCTCTTACACCCCGCTAACCTATACTACACATCTGGCTCTGGCTCCGGCAAGTACATGTTATCCGCTTCAGGGTGCAAGACGCATACAGCCTTCACTCTTTCCAGGAAGGAGCTGCATATCTCTGCCTGGGCTTTGTTGCCATTTCAGTCAGCTTACTGGTCTTGTAGATGGGGAGAAAGAGGCAACTTCCTTTGCTGCCTAGGGACAATTCTTAGGGACAGTAGCAGCAGGGAGCCATCCAGAGTCAATATTCCTGGCATCTGGAGGGATATCTGCATCCCATGTACACATGGATGCCCCACATGTGGGGTTCCTCATGGCTGGCACCCACACAAAACCCACTAGGTTTGGTTGTGCTGCTAAGTAGAGCAAAGCCAGAATCAAGAGCCTAAGACCTGGCATCAGTAAGACTTGGGTTTTTACTGAATTCTACTTAGGTGACCCCGGGGTAAGTGCCTTAACCCCTTTGAAGCAGTTTCTTCTACAACACGGAGACAGCAACTACCTGACACATTGCAAATAATTATGACAGAGTGCCTGGCACATACCAAGAGCGCAGAGCATGCAGCTGCTTTGATTGCTTCCAACTTTTCCAGGAGCCGAAAGGGCTTCTTTAGGGAGCAGACAAGGAGGCTCAGCCAGCAGGGACGGCCACTTAGCTGGTGCTGCAGAGCGCTCCACGGGGATGTTGTACAAGAGGCTCTAGGGCGGCTGAGGATTTTCACCAAAGATAGCCTTTTGGGTCCATTCTGTCCTCAAACTTGCCTGGACTCTTGAGTTCCTGACTAACCTTGGTGGGGGAGAGGCACTTAGAAAAGCATATTCACTTTCAGGCCACTAGGGGGCCATTTAGTTGCCGGCAACAGAAATACACTAATGGTTTCTTAATGGCTCAGGCACCAGGGAGATCAGGCTCAATTATATCTGAAAGCATTTTGAGTTCCAGGGGTAAAAGACACTATGTAAATCCAGATAATAAATAGTGCTTATTGACGACAGGTTAAAGAATCTGGCACTGTTTCATTTGGGGAGAATAGGGAGAGGAATTGAATAAGGGCTTCAAGTGCATCATTGTTTAGAATAAGAAAAGAGTGACATGTTGTTTTCCTACTCTGCTGGGAAGCAAGCAAATAAAAAGGAAGTGTAATTTGCAACGGAAATATGAAGAAGGACCGTGGAGGGTGTTCTAGAAAGTGGATCAAACAGGCTCCATATGGGTCGTATGTGATGTCTTAAAGCACAATGCACAAAGACACACACACACACACACACACACACTCCACAGAAGCCAACAAACACTCCAAATTCCCAATGTCTTTGTAATTTCTCAGAAAGTGAAAAGGCAAGTTTTCCCTTGAAATAGAGGGTTTTGGCCATTGCTAGTGGCACAGCCCCACCTGAGCCTCCCCACAACTAGACTAAAAACTTGTGGGACCAGCAGCCCATTGGCACACTGTGTTCTGGTAGCTGCTTCTGTGCCTAGGGATGGGAGGATTGGGAAAAGGCTGGAGTAAGGAAAGTCAAAGGCTTCTGGAAAAGGAGACGAAGTGGAAGGGGCAGAGGGAATCCAGCCCACAGTGTCAGAAGCCAACCAGGCCCTTGTAGAGGCCACAGAGAAGGTACCTCCACCCCCAACTTCATCAGGACAGCAGTCCTCTCTCCCATACACAGCCATACAGGCAGTTTTCTCGTCCAATCAGACACGCAGGCTGTTCACAAAGGCAGTTTGGGGAACACAGGAAGATTCAAGCAGGAGAGACCCAGAAATCACGGTGAATTACAAAGAGGAAAATAGGACTGGGGGCCTTTAATCCCAGCAC
>OU015742.1:29884613-29905760 GCA_907169655.1 Acomys percivali | reverse complement strand
TCCTCCTCCTCCTCCTCCTCCTCCTCCTCCTCCTCCTCCTCCTCCTCTTCTTCTTCTTCTTCTTCTTCTTCTTCTTCTTCTTCTTCTTCTTCTTCCTCTCTCTCTCTCTCTCTCTCTCTCTCTCTCTCTCTCTCTCTCTCTCTCTCTCTCTCTCTCTGACTTGGGATCCTAGAGACTGAACCTAGGACTCACATATGCTGAGAATGGACTCTCCTAGCGTACACCTCCAGCCAAGAATTCAAATTCTTGATCACAGACAGTCATTACTTTGCAATACCAGAATTCAAGATTTCTGACTGAACCTGCCCTACTGCAGTCCCATCTTTTAAGAGTCATGAGCTCCAGGGCCTGTGGTACACTCCAAAGTTATAGACTTGAGACCGAAAGGCAAGATGAAACCTTGAATTTGAATTGTTCGCTCTGGCCCAGGTATGTCTCACAGGCACAGGAATATTTTTATGCCTTTCTGAACTTCCTCTGACCAACCACATTGATTCTTCCACCCCCTTCATCCTGTCACATCCCTGGTCAACTTCCTTTTGATGCTCCATGGAGTTGCCTCACTACCCACTGCCCAGAGCATCTTCTCCAGGCTCCTCTGAAGCCAGGAAACCTCACCCCACTCCCCACTGGCCAGCAGCAGTAGCACTCCCCTAGCTCCTGCCTAGCCAGCAACTCACCTCAGATCTACACGATGCTCTCACCTGAACCCTTCACAAACTCAAGCCCAGAACTGGACTCCTCAGAGGATTCTTCAAGGCAAAGAGGAGCGGCCTCGCCTCCCTCACCTGGAGCCTGTTAGAAATGAAGACTTGCAGGTGTCACCCAGCCCCGCACCACATGTCACACAGAATCGTGAGAGGAGTTCTCTAAACAGCCTGGCCCACCAAAGAGGCATCCCTGCCTGAGGCGAGGGAATAGAAATGGAACCAAGGGCCGGGAAGGAAGGCCACAACAGGAACTCAAAATTCAGGCCTTGTGTGTAAAGATGGATGGCAAGGACTTTCCCTAGAGCTTCAGAGGGTTGTGGGGAGAGGGGTGCATGGTGCCGTGAAGATAAGGGCCTGGGAGCAAAGGGCACATGCCATATCAAAAGAGGGGGAGCAGAAATGAGGTGGGTCTCTTCGGCTCCTACCCTCATTATACCCAGTGCTGCCAAGCTTCTCCGATGAAAACAGCACTTGCCATTCAGCCTTGAGCTGTGGGATGGCTGAGTTTCTTGCCCTCCCTCCGGCTGGCAGAGTCACCCGTCGCCCACTGGCTGGATTACTGGGAGAGGATGCTCAGGAAATGTTTGTTGTATTGAAAGGAAACCACAGCTTGTGCAGAGTCTGGATCATTCACCAGACGTGGGCCTCAATGGGAGGGGCCTGGATGGAGACTGAGTTAGAAAGACACATCCTGATGTCGCACTCAGCTGGGGTTGCTATTTCTCCTTCTCTGTCTGTGTGCTTGCTTCTGCACAGCCTTGGTGAGGGGAAGTGGAGAAAACGGAAGAGGGGACAGGAAGTGGTCCTGGGCTGCAAGGTCAGTTCAGGGCACACACAGGGTATCTGATCTGGCCATGGAGGAGGCAGGCTCAAGTACCTGCTAGTGAGCTCTCCCATTCTCCTGTGGGGATGGATGGACAAGGGGAGCCTAGCCCTGTTCAAAGAAGCCCTCTACATGCTTTCTCCCAAGAAGTCTTAGGCTCTACTCTTCCACCTCAAACCTGTTTCTTTCAACCGAGAGCCACATCCCACTTTCTCTGGGTCTCGGGTGACTGTTGAAATCCCACTTTGGCCATCTTAGAAGACCAGGACTGTAAAAGGCATGGGTTAGCAGAAAGGAGCTGGGCTAGCCACACCCGCTTTGAGACTGCCTGGAGCTGAGGAGCCTGAAGGCTGTGACTGGGGAGGGAGACCTGGCAATGAGGAATGACAAGGAGCCAGTGGGAAAGGCAAATGGCCTAGTGGTAGGCCCAGGCCACGGATACCAGCCTCTCGAATACCCCAGGGGCCTTGCCTACATGTGAAAACCCACTTGTATAGAGAGATGTGCGAAAGAGGCCCTCCGTTGGTGTCCCTGTGGAATTTTGCCACATCGCTCAACCAGATAGGCACAAGACTCCCACCAGCAAACAGACTGCCACGCAGATGAGTCTTGACTGAGTTCTCCCCTCCAACAGCCTGGCTCCCCAACTCCCACGAGCTTTCCTCAGCATCCTCCTGCAGGGCCAGGACCTCCTGCCCTGGTTCTTTTACTTGTGCCTCTTGCCCTTTGGCCAATTCCTCTGGGGGTCCTGTTTCTTGGTGGCAGGTTCTGCTGGGCCCCAGCCTTACCAGCCCTGTCCTCTTTGAGCTGGGAGGTCTCTGCTTCTCTCTGTGACTCAGCGTAAGTGTGGACTTCCTGCCCAGGCTGGTGGTCATCCCACCCTAGGGCCTGCTGCTCAGAACCATTTGGCCACGGCACTGTACGTTCCTGAGCTCCAGACTTTGGACTGAGCACGCGCGTACTCTTTCCAGCCTTGGGGCTACTAGTTCCTCCTAGAGAGAGGTCAAGGGGAGCCAAGTCAGAGTGTTGTGGGGAGTCTAAAGCCAAACTAGGTGTAGAGGTTCCCGACTCCTCTGCTAGGCCCTGTGGGGAGGCTGGAGTTGGGCTGGTTGCAGGCGTGATCTCTTGTCTGCCTGGCTCCATTTCACTCTGTTTCTGGCCGGGTTCTTCCTCTGCATTGGGAGTCTCCATGGTGCACTGGCTTCCCTGAAGCAAAAGAATAGCCCAGCCAGCTAGTAAAATTGGGGTTCCTGTCCCGAGCCTATTCTCAGAGTGGGAGGGGGGTACCCACCTCCTGGCTCTGCATCTTCTCATCTTCTTTCCTGTCACACCTGTAGGAACACAAGCAAGTGGCAGGTCCTATTCCAAGCTCCACCTTGCTTCAAGTAACCCCTTCATAGCCAGTGGCCTGTGTAGGCCAGGGAGAAGCTACAGCCCAGCGGGGTTTCAGAGTGGGGACAGAGTGCTCCCTTCCCAGCCTGACCTTGCTGGGTTTCCTCCTGGGTCCCCAGCTGCTGTTTATGGCCAAAGCCTGCTGCACCTTGAGATCCATGGGGACTCCAGGCATGCCCCTGCCTGCTCTGCCTGGGAAAGGCTCACCTCACAACCCAGGGGAAGTGAGCTGGTGTAATTATCACAGCCTCTGGGCACCAGGCTCTACCAGCACTGCTGGTGGCCTTTCTTGGTATCTCATTAACCTGTAGTAGGCAATAAGCGGGCCAGGAAGCAGGAGCCCTGGTGATGGGGCAGAGGGACCTGGGCCAGTCCAGGAATTTCAAACACCTACATATCTGCCTTGATTTTATTTACCTTCGGGCCCTGCCAGTCAGTCGTTCCTTCCCCTGGGCTTTGCTGCCTGTGGTGGATGTCACTGAGGGTCTTCCAGACTGTCCACCCCAGCCTGCAAGACAGGACAGAGGGCTGTAACAGCCACCTTCGTCAGCTGAAGCAACCCTGCTCCTTCTCTTCCCACAACTCACGTTTTCCATCCGGGGATGGTGGTGGGGGCTGTAACTTCCAGTGGGTCCTAGGACCTAAGAGGAAACAAAGCCAATTGGGATGGGAGGTATCGAAGGACCTGAAGCAGAAACATCAGTTCTCTATACCAGGAAGCTATCAGCGGCAATTCCCTTAAGAGTTCTCCTACCTTCCCAAAGGCCAAGGTCACCCCCCTCGACCCCCAGAAAAGCCTTGCCAGACCTAGGGCCTTGGCCTACTTTTTTGCACTCCCGAGCTAGGTGACCTGGCCAGCTTGTTGACCCCTAGGTTCTGTGTGTGTGAAGGAGAAAGGCACCAGAAATCCACAGGACTCTTCCCACAGCAGGCCAGAGAGGACCACTAGGACTTTTATTCCACAGGGACCAACATCTGGAAAGATCCAGCTCAGCTCCCTGGATCCAACCTGAGCTGTAACTCAGAAAGCACAAGGGAGGTCAAATAGTGTGGGAGGGGCGGGGAAGGATGCTCTTCTTCCGTGCTCCCTCTCATCTTTGATGAAACAGACTAGAGAGGAGAGTGGGATCCTGGATGAGACAGGAGGATCCTGAGTTCTGGGCCAGCCTGGGCTGAGACTGTCTCAAAAAACCCACAAGGCATGAGGCACAGGGACATGATGTGTGTCTGGGCTCACCCTTTCTGCTGCCCATGGCCGGGTCCTTGTCCCTAGGCTTGTTGCGGTCCTGTGGCCTATGTAGACAGAAGAGGGCATTAGGTCACTGGTGACAATGTGGGCACATGCTGCACCAAGCTCTACCCAGACACTGTTGCCCAACCCCAGAGCTCCAGGGGTTGCACAGAGTTGGTAGACCCAAGAAAGAGGGGGCACCCAGAACCCTGAGCCCAGGGTCTGAACAGAAGTCCCAGGCAAGTCCCTTCCCTCTAAGAGGCGCCCACAGTTAGCCCTAGACAAGTCCCACAATCACAGTAGCCCAGCAAGCTGTCAGCCATGCCACCCACATGGGTCTGGCTTTGTCCACGTCCCACGGGCGGCTCCAGTCACCCTGTGCATTTCTATGCCGCGCAAGGCGGTCCAGGTCAATCTGCTCTCGCTCCTGTTTCCACTGCTTGTAGTCCCAGCTGGCCTCCGGGGGTAGCCCCGTGGGCTGCTGGGGAGTTGGGCCTGGGACCATGCCTGGACTCTGCGGTTCCTGAGCACCCTGTAAGGAGAAGACCCTTAGGATTGTGAGGGAGAAGTAGGAACAGGATTTGAGTGGAGCACCAGGCCCTTCCTCTCTCAAGGTCTCTGCATCCCAGTGTGTACTTAGGTCTGCCTCATCTCTGGCATGCTGTACTGGCTGTGAACTGCCTGCATCCACCCACTTGCTAACTTGGGACAAGTTCAGGACAAGTAATTTAACCTCTCCATGTATAATTTCCTTATCTGGAAAGAGAGGTGTCTCCTTTCTTAGGGTTGTTGGTGTGGATAGACTGGCCCTAGGTAGGAGGGGCACCCAGAGGCTGCGAGCAAAATCAAGAGCAACCACAAGGGGCTGCTGCCACCTAGAGGTCACGACTGGCACACAGCCAGTCGCCTACACATCCCTGACCCCTGAAGGGCAAGTCACAGGCCATATTATGGTTGGATCTCATCTCTGGCTCAACCATTTCTCACTGCAAAGTGCATCCAAGGTAGATATTGGCCAGAGAAGGGGAAGAGAGCGAGAACTCCCAGGGGCGGTGTCTAGGTCAGGTTGGCCCAGGCAAGGGACATATCTGACTTAGTTGCTTTACCGTCTCCAAATGGGGATTGCCAATTTGTGTCCCTGCCCTTTCTTGACTTCCTGCAGGTGTACCTTCCCTGTCGAGTCTGAGCTGAAGGTCTTCTGCGTAGGTTTACTCCAGCCCTGGCCTCCTCCAGATGGCCCCGTTGCCCTTGGGTTCCTTGCTTGAGTCGAGGGTTTTTCACTTACGATCCGTTTGGCCTGGAGAGGGTATGGCTAGGCATCATGGCTGAGCCAAGGGAGAGGAGACTGCCCACCTCTGCCTCAACCCCCACCCCCACCCCCACCCCAGGGTCCAGAAGCCTCAGCTGCTCACCTTGGCTTTGTTTTCCATGGTGACAGCTAGCTCCACCCGGTCCCCCATGCAGAAGGTACCCATCAAGTCTGTACCATCTTCATCATCTGTCAATGTGCCTGTCACTCCAGAGGAAAGGGGCACTGTGGCCCAGTTTCTGCAGACCACCCTCTTCTCCTGTAGAGCGAGAAGCCTGTTTCCTCAAGCCACATAGGTAGAGTCCTGGGCAGGACCTAGATGCTGGGTGCTGGGGGGGGGAGGGGTTCCTGAGGTTTGGGTTCCAGCCCTCCCTGGAATGCCCATGGCCAAGCATGACCCTTTGGGAGTCCACATGCCAATGGCATTACCTATTCAGAACTCAAGAGCCAACAGAAGGACCTAAGATGCCACTAGAACTTGTCATCTCTGAGTTGAGAAATCCAGAGTGCGCTGATAATAACAGCCTTATCTCTAAGACACTGTTTCTTTTGCTTTTAGCCCAGACTTCTCTGTCCTCTGTCTGCTTCCTGGAGGGTTTCAGCCTCAGGGTCTGGGGTCAAGGGGAAGGCTGTGATTTAGAGCACAGAGCTGTGGGCCTGGAAAAGTCTGTAAAATGGTTTCTGATCTGAGTGGCCTTTCATCTGTGGCCCTTTGGAAGGAAGGACAGCATAGCTTGGTTGTTGAGGAGGCCTGCTGCTGGGAGGTACCCAGAAAGGCAGATAGGAGAAAATGGGGTAGTTCTAACACCCCAAGCCTGGGCCAGGCCTCAACTCTGCTTGATGCCAAAGTGAGACTTACACCAGGAACCTGGCTTATGGTGACGGTGAGGCTGTCGGGTTGGAGGAGCGCTGGGGTGGTCACGGCCATGCCCCCCTTCTCTGCCTGCCGACGATCTTCCTCAATCTCCTGTGGGAGGGCCTGGGGTCAGCAAGGCCACAGCCCCCCAGGCTCACAGACACACAGATGCTGACAGGCCTACACAGAGAAACACCAATAGGACACCACGAGGCAGAGGTACCACATCACCAGTACTCAAGACTCTAACCATGCCTCTGAGAGAGACTGCCCACCCAAACCCTGGGTCAGGGCCTGGAGACATGGCTCTAGTAATCTCAAAGGGAGTGCCACTGTGCAAACAAGCTTTTGAATGCGGCAGGGACACCAGCCACAGGAGTTCTCTCAGCGGTTACAGCACACCCACCTGGTACCTGCGTAGTAAGGCCTGGTTCTTCTTGCGCAGGGCAATTATCCTACGGTCCAGTTCGGCATCTTTTTCCTCATGCCTGCGCATCGTGGGCTCGGCTTGGTGAGGCTCCTATGAAAGGCAAGGCGCCCGAGATTATACATGCCCTAACTTTCACATCCACACTCAAGGAACAGGTCATAGCCCTGAGCTAAGGCACACGAAAGGTGAAGGGGGCTCCTTAGGAAGATGTCTGTCGAAGGCCCAAGCCCCATCCCAGTGAGGCCTGTCTGCCAGTCTGCCTCCTTGGGGGGCTCAGGTCAGGGCTCCATACCCCAAGTCTTTGCTCCCAGCAGCAGGCTGCCCCTCCCCCTGGCTCCCCAGGGAGTTCTGCTGTGAACACAGCCTGGAATGGGAGTTAAAAATGGCTCTGGCAGCCGAACCCGCAGTGCCTGGGAAGCTGCCAGGGGATTCAGGAGGTCGAGGGAGGGCTCTTTGCCTCTCAAATCTAGAACCACACACACGCAAAAGACAGGCTTGGTTTTGGCCTCCTGGGCACTAGACCCTACTTTCTAGGCCTGTCCAGTCTGTAGGAGAAAGCAGCTCCCACAGGCCCAGTCAGCCCTCCATGTCTGAGGAGCCCTGCTGGCTGCTGGGGCAGGAGAACAGCAGGTCCATAGCGGTCCCAGCTGGGAGCTGCTCTGGGCAAGCCATGTCTCTGCCTCAAGACCTTAGGCCTTTCTCTATCTGGCTGCAAGGTCTGTGTGTTGCTCAGTGCTTTGCCCAGCCCATCACCTGCCTCGCGATGGCCTTCTCCCTCCCAGGCGCAGCTGTCCTTGGCTGTCCCCAGCATGTGGCTGCTCTAGTAGCTCAGCCCCCTCCCATGCTCTAGAAGCCCCCTGCCAAAGAACGGGGTGCCACTCACAGCCAAATGCATGGAAACGGCAGGCACTGAGAGAATTCCAAAGCTGCCAGAGCTGAAAGAAGCTGGAGCCACCACAGCCGGGCCTGTCGGCCTCTCCCTGCCGGCTTCAGCTTTGCTGCTCAGCACAGGAGATCATGTTGTGATTACAAAAGAGTTCTCTGGGCTCCCAGCCAGGAACGCCTGGCCTCCACCCCCACCCTTCCACTCTCAGAGGGCTAGGACCAGGGCACCACCGGCAGCAGCCCGCAGCCCTGGCTGGTCTTGTCTAACACCTCCCCCTGGCCTGCTTCAGTGTCTCCCACAACAGGAGGCCTAGGCACCCAAGGGTCCACTTTCACCTGTGGTTCTGAGCCCCAGTGTTCTGAGCACACAGCTCGCGCCTGTCTTTGCCTACAAATAGGATAAGTGGCCAGCACATATATATCCCCCCCACACACTAGTAAAAATTCAAGGACTGCAGGTTCCACCCGCTGAGGCACACCTCAGGCACTCCTTTGGCTTTCCTGCTGTCTGTCCACTTAGTGAAGGTTTAAGTCATTAGATAAGACTGAGAAACCTTCCCTCCCCCAGGCCATCACACACTGCCACAGACCTAAACCGCCACTCTCCATCATCTGGTCCCTGAGGTAAAACGTAGTTTTCCTCTGTACTCTAAGCCTAGCCACTCCTGGAGGCCTAACTCTCTGGGTCTCCCACGGTGCCCTACCATGAGGAAACAGGCCTTTCTCTGGGGTCCTTAACATTTCCGCTCAGAACACTCAGCAGTCAGCAGCCTTCTTCCCTTGGGACCCTTTCACAGGGCCCTTCCCTGCCTTACACTCCAGGGGTGACCTTTCCAGACTCTCTGATCCCAAGAAAGGACACAGGCCCCTTCCCCAGGAGTCTTCACACAGCTGAGGCCAGTCTCTGCCCAGGGGTGCCTAGGTCAGCTTCAGTATTTATGGGGTTCTGACTGCCAGGCCTTAAAATGAGCATCACAAATCTGGCACTCCCACGCCCCTGACTGACCAGGCCCCGGCTTTTCCCCCTCACTACAATCTCTTGCTACCACCTCCAGCCCCTTTGCTGTCCAGGCTTTCACCCCTGGCCCCACACCCCATGCCGGCAGCTCCTGATTCCCATCCTGCTTGCAAATGCCACAATGTACCCTCCTCCCTCTTCCTGCCGGGTGTTCCCACTGAGTCAGACTCTTGTCTACTTTCCCAGCGACAGTGACGCACCCAAGCTCCTAAAAGCCTGCCTCTGTCTCTCTCTCCCTCTCTCTCTCTCCCTCTCCCTCTCTCTCTTCTCTCTCCTCTCTCCTTTCTCTCTCTTCTCTCTCCTCCCTCTCCCTGCTCTCTCCCCTCCCTCCCTTTTGTACATACACACAGACACACACACACACACATACACACACACACACACACACTTTTCTCCCACCTTCTCTGCACCTTGCTCCACAAACCCCCGGAAGTCCCAAGCTTTCCATTATACTTGCTCCTGCTCCCTTCAGCTGGGCGGTCTAAAGATCGCAGTCCTAGGAGAGAGACCTAACGCTGTACCCCCTTTGTAAGTTCAGTCCCTTGACCAGGTTTTAGGGAGAAAGGATGCAAACAGACTACAGAGATGAGCCAACCTTTCTGTCCTTCTCAGTTCCCACTCCTGGCCAAGGTCAGAGCAGAGGGCCAGGAGGCACAGGCAGAAATCTGGCCACCTTTCAGAGAGGATAGCCCAGCCCTCTGGAGGGACTACAGGAAGAAAGATACCCTGAATGCAGAAGCATCATTTTCCCATCCATCAGGCGGAAAGGACCATGTACCCTGAATAAGCCCACAGTCAAGACTGAACCCACAGCTGCTGGCCATGCGTTTCCAAGTGTCACTCACACAGCATGTCATGCTCTTGAGCAGCCCCCACGTTCTTTTACCACTTTCTCCACAAACCACTGTTTGTCCGTCTGCTCTCACATTGGACAGAGGCTGCCTGAGAGCAGGGAGTGGTGTGCTAAGTGCCCTGTGATTCCCCAGGGCCTGGCCCAGTGCCCCCACACCTCAGAGCGTGACTTGAGCCTGCAGGGCGGGTATGGAACTGGCCAGCACTACACTATGTCACCGTGGGTACTTGTGCACAGGCTGACACTGCCTTTCTGTCCACGCAGAATGCACACGAGCTGAAAAGGACAGGTGAGTGACAAAGGATCCCAGGGAAGGTGGGCTTCCAGGCAGAAGAATTTCTGGGGAATGTTCCCAAACCAGAGGTCTTTTACTCTGAGTCACCACTAGGGGGCAGAAGTATTCCAAAAGCTTGGGTATAGGGGTGGGGGGGGTGAGGGGATGGGGCGTGGGGCAGGGGTGGAGAGGTTTTTCCTTCACCCCAGTTTCTCACTATCTCCCAAGTCTAGCTCAACTCCATTACAATAAGAGAGATTACCCAGTGGTAGAAGCTTCATTTGACTGATGAGGAAACAGGCCCAGGGAGGTGTTGCTTCTTACTTGGGATGTCCTACCTGTTTGTGGCGCAGACAAAACAAAAAGCCAGGGCAGTGGCCTTGCGGTCCCAAGCAGGCCTCCTTGCCTCTTCTCACAACTGCCCCACCAAAGCTAGTTTGAGACTTCTGTCTGTACTCTCGCTTTATCCTGCTAGGTGTGGGCAGATGACCTAGCTTGGGCTTGGATCACTGTTCCTCCCTGGTGGCTCCCCACCTTCCAGGCCACCTGCCAACTCAGGTGGCAG
Source organism: Acomys percivali (assembly GCA_907169655.1). Lineage (NCBI taxonomy): Eukaryota > Metazoa > Chordata > Mammalia > Rodentia > Muridae > Acomys > Acomys percivali. Next base: position 29,895,414 of record OU015742.1, on the reverse strand, counting down.
CCACACCTTTAGATCAGATGAACTTTATTGGTTGTGTCTGGAAAAATTACAGTTGGAGCTAACTTCAAGAACAAGATGGCTGTACAACCAAGCTTCTCACCTGGGTGGGAGATCTGGCCAGGACCCTCTTCCTCAATTCTGCCACTGTGGACTCTCTACTCCCCCCTCCAACACACACACACCCCACTGCCCCTACAGACGGCTGATTGGTCGGGTATACTTCTTTGGCCCTTGCCCTGCTCCTCAGCCTAGGCCTGGGAAGAGGCAGCCTCCCTCCTCATTACAGGCAGTGGCCTTTATCTCTTTACTCTTCTCTAAAACCAGGTGGCTGTCCCTCAGTGAGTCATATGATGATAACATTCAAACGCCTAGCAACGTCCATATTTGGAACAATGTTTGGCCAGAGGGAGGTTCAAACAGTTTTCTTCTTGCCTCAGGTAACCTCATACCTTATGGTAGACATCTCTCCTCCGCGTCATTTTAGGAATTGCTCAAGGCTGCCTCCCCAAGTCCTGGGGGCCTGAGCACATTGCAATCATCTGGTGTATATGGGGCCATTTGTACTAAGGATGCCGTGAGGTGCCCCCTTTAGCATCCTTTCTGGACCTCTTTTCCTGTCTTCTGCCCAACATATCAAAAGCAAGGCTCCTGCCCAGGAAATCCTCTGTGTCTGCTCCCCTTCCCAGGCGCCAGACCAGCACTGGTGCTTCTGTCAGCCGACCCTGTCCTTGACCTGCCTGCGGACTGTAGCAGGCTGTTCTCAGCTTCCATCCCCATGCTCAGCAATGGCTCCTCTTTGTTGGGGCTGAGTCCTTAGAGGTCACTGGTGGGGAAATGCTGAAGAAGAGGACAGACAACGTTGGGTTGCCTAAGGCTACCCCGCAGATGGCAGGGGAAGGCCGACCAAAGAGCATGCCTTTTCTGCATAGCCCCAACCCCACCTGCTCCTACTGTGGGCATTCCTGTCTCATGAAAGGCTGATCTGACTCCTAGTCCTGGAGTGGAGACCTCAGAGCACATGAAGTAGAGCTGGAAGGACCAGTCCTGAGCAGGCTGCAAGGTCTAGGCTCCACCTTCCCAAAAGCATACACATGCCACAGCAGGGTGGCTTCTGGAGGGAGCAGGTGACCTGCCTGTCCTCAGGATGGGGGTTGCCGCCTGGGACCTCACCCCATCCCCAACCTCCCAGGCTGCAAGGCCCATCCCGAGGATACACCCACTTTGTAAGCTCCACAACCCCAAGCCTGACAGTGGGAAGTGAACCCCACTATGGGACTGAGTCTGAAAACCCCCCTCCCCCATCTCCTTGGGTTGCTCTCTATTCTTCATGGTGGAGACAGAGGCTCACAGAGTTCTCCCAGAACCCCGCGTTTCAGGCCCTCCCTGCTGCCACCTTTGTTAGCAGCTGAATGTTGCCTCCACCATGTCCTGCCCGTCACCTCCCATTGGCAGAATGTCTACTGTGGCTTCACCTAGCCATGGACACACGAACCACATGGGAAGATGCAGAGAACAATGATGACACCCCCCACTTCCTGTGCAGACGCGTGCTTATGTGTGTGTCGAGACAGGGGTTCTCTGTGTAGCCTTGGCTGTCCTGGAACTCACTCTGTAGACAAGGTTGGCCTGGAACTCAGAGATCCACCTCTGCCTCTGCTGGGGTGGCCTTTACTAATTGGTTGGGAAAGTAGCAGGCAGACTGGGGAGGTCACTAGAGGGCAGCCTGAGAGGTAAAGTCAGGGAGCACATGGCAGGCTCCACTGCAGGGCTGATGAGGTCACGTGACAGTCTAGGGAGCTGAAGCCAGAAAGTCTAGATGGGTCAGTTAGGGAATTGGGATGGACATTCCAAGGCAGCATACAGACACCGGAGAGTGGCGTCTGGGCTAGGCAGGGCCCTGGGGGATTTGGGGAATGAGTGAGTGGGAAAGCCTCCAGGGAACCAAGAGGCATTACGGAGTCAGAACAGTCCTGAAGTCTCAAGCCAGGAGTGCTCGTGGAAGCGGGAAACAGAAAGAGCTAGCCCGGGTCTCCCTAATGCATCACTTATGTAGACCTGGAGGACGGGGTAGAGGCCGGAAGACCATCCTGGGCTCTAACCACCTTGAGGCTCACTACCTCAGGCTGGGGAGGTGTGGGTGAGGCCACACCCAGTGGCCTGACACAGTTTTGAAGGGTGACAAGGACAGAAGCCCATGAGCAGGCTGGAGTACAGGTGAGAGCTGGCCAGGTACTGTCGGGGTGGGGACCGGGTAGCATGAAGAGAAACCTTGGTTGAACTTGAGGCTTCCAGGCAGGAGAGAGCGACCAGGTGAGCAAACACAAGCCAAAAGGTCGGGGCTTAGGGTTCTGTGGTCGCTGAACTAGCTGCTGAGAAAAACCTGGCAGCCTGAAGGGTAAAGAGAGGGACAGGGGGACTCGTTGTCTCTGTTTGTCCAGATCTGCCCCTGAACAGAGTCCTCTGCTTCATCCTCCTGAATGTTCCAACCGAAGAGACGGGACAGCAAGGTGTCCCTCAGGAGCCAAAGCCAAAGGTGAGGATGTGTCCAGCAACCGGATGCCCAGAGTGATGCAAGAGGAGTGATGGCGCTAGAGTCAAACAGGCCAGGGATGCTTACAGTCACGACAGAAATGCGTGGCACACACAGCCGATGCTTGCTGCGTCTCACACCTGTGACGTCATTTGATCTCCTCTGAAGTTCTGAAACCTGTGAATGAGCCTGGGCTGGTGCTATTGGCATCTCTGTGGAGATCAAGGTCAGTGACCTGCTTAACATGCCTCTGTGGGTGAGGCCTTCTCCCTCCTCGCTGGCACTAAAAGCCCCATAGCACTTTCTCCGGCCCACATCCAGGGTGGGTCACCTTTGTCAGCACAGCCACCAAACCAGGCCAAGGCACCTGGATATCCAACCTCCCTTCAGCCTGTAAGGCAGGCCAGGGAGCAGGGTGACTTAGCTAGCTCTTACCGACAAGTATTGGGAGGTTTCAAAGAGGGTTAGCATCCTGCTGTGGGAGACTATTGGGTGCCCTCATCAACCCAAAGTCCCCACGTGTTTCCCCACCCCATGGTCCCAGGAGACCTCCTTACCTCTCTTCCTTTTCCTAATGATCCTGATTCTAGCTTCTCACCACAGAAATGCCCTCCTCCCCAGCACTCAGGAGGCAGAGGCAGGTGGATCGCTGTGAGTTCGAGACCAGCCTCGTCTACAAAGTGAGTCCAGGACAGCCAAGGCTACACAGAGAAACCATGTCTCAAAAAAACAAACAACAACAACAACAAAAGAAATGCCCTCCTCACATTCCACCCGGGTACCTCTCCAGAGATGACTGGCAGGAAGGTGCCCTCTGCCAAGCAAGCATTAAACCAAGCATTTACTCTCTGTAAGGCACAGGGCTGGAGGGGAGAGGAGATGCGGTTGTGGCTGAGGCCCTGCTGGCATTCAAAATCTTAGGATTGTGATGAGCAAGAGGCCACAGTCAGAAACTCTGCCCATCACTGCTCTGGTGGCCTCCTTTTCTCCTGAAGGCACTCTGTGTCCTGATAGATGCGTGCGCCCTAAAAGGGAGGTGACAACACTCTGGGCTCCAGATTGGGGCCTTGGTGTCTTCTTTCTCTAGAGTCAAGCTCTGAGGCCCTGGCCAGGGGCTCTCTTTTCAGCCTCCTGCCCAAGGCTGGCAGTGAGGTAGATGTAGTATCCCTGAAAGAGATCAGCGAAATTTCCGGAAGAAGAAGGCTGGTAAACAGAGGGCGTGGTGGGCATAGGCAGTACCATCCGCCCCACGTGGACCGCACTGTGGGAGCTTTGCAGGCACCACACCTTTGCAAACCTCTTATGCGGCCCTGCCTGTCTGCTGCCTGGGCCCCAGCTCACTCTCCTCAGAATAGCAAGAATGTACACAGAGCAGAGTTGTAGCTCCCAGCCTACTTATAAACCAAAGTCCTCTGTGCACACTTCCAAGGCAGTTTCCAAAGCAGGCTGGGGTGGGGTGGTGTTGGTGTTCTGTGTTGTTGTTTAAGAAGCACCTTCCTGAAAGAAAAATGGCTCAACCTAAGAAAAGATCAGGCTCTAGATTTTGGAAGCCCCTGATTAGGACTACTGTACATTGTCAAATCTCTTTATATCTCTGAACCGGGGATATAACCAGTCAAAGAAGGAAAGATAAGGCTGGGTGTGGTGGGTGTGGTGGTTCATGCCTATAATTGTAACACTCCAGAGATGGAGGCAGAGGGCCAGAAATCCAAGGTCAGTCTCAGCTATCAGACCCAATACGCATGCATGCACACACGCAGGCATGCACGCACTCAAAAGCAGGTTGGGTGTGGTGGTGTACCCCTGCCATCCCAGTATGTAGGAGGTAGAGGCAGAAGGACCAAGAGCTCAAGTTTATCCATTGCTCTAAGTTTGAGGCCACCTGGGATACTTGAGGTCGGGTCTCGGAAACTGAAGCCCCACCTCAAAAAGAGGTGAGGGTGAGTCTGGAGAGATGGCTTAGTGATTAGGAGCATCTGTTCTTACAGAAAACTCAAATCCCGCCCCCAGCACACACATGGTGACTCACAACCATGAGAAAGCCCAGGTCCAGGGGATCCTACAGGCATGTGTGTGTGAGATGCCCATACGCACGCAGGCAAAACACTCATACACACAAAGCAAAACAAATCCAAAAACAAACAAACAAACAGAGAAGTGAGAGTAATACCTCCTCTCAGGAGGGCTGGAGTGATGGATCGGCAGCTAAGAGCACTAACTGTTCTTCCCAACGACCAGGGTTCAAGTCCCAGCACCCACATGGCAGCTGATGATCAGCTGTAACTCCCGTTCCAGGGGATCCCATGCCTTCTTCTGGCTTCCAAGGACACCAGACATTCATATGGTGCATAGACACACATGCAGGCAAAGTACCCATATTGGTTGCAATCCAGACGAGTGCATTGTCATGAACACTGAATTATGTAGCGCAAACTTTGCTCCCTAATAATATCTGGTTGGCTAAATAAAGCTGTTGGCAGTCAGTTACTGGTCAGAACAGAGGTAGGCGGAGCTTCAGCTCCGGGGCTGCGGGTCTCAGGTAGGGCCATGAGGTAGGAAGAGGCAAGGTGGGGATGGAGAGAAGGAAGAAGTGGAGGAAAAGGACAGGGCCTGGTGGAGCAGAAGCACCCCAAACAAAACATAATGGGGTACACTCCTGGGAGATAGCAGGTTAGCCTAGAGGGTTGATACCTAACCAACTCTACTGTTTTCCAGCTTATTATAAATCTCTCTCTCAGGCTGGGCATGGAGGTGCACACCTGTAATCCCAGCACTCAAGAGGCAGAGGCAGGCAGATCGCAGTGAGTTGGAGGCCAGCCTGGTCTACAAAGTGAGTCCAGGACAGCCAAGGCTATACAGAGAAACTCTGTCTCAAAAAATGAAAAAAAATTAAAAATTAAAAAAAATCTATGTCTGTCTCTCTCTCTGTCTCTCTCTCTCTCTGTCTCTCTGTCTCTCTCTGTGTCTCTCTGTCTCTCTCTGTCTCTCTGTCTCTCTCTCTGTCTCTCTGTCTCTGTCTCTCTCTCTGTCTCTGTCTCTGTCTCTGTCTCTCTCTCTGTCTCTCTCTCTGTTTCTCTCTCTGTCTCTCTGTCTCTCTCTCTCTGTCTGTCTCTCTCTCTCTGTCTCTGTCTCTGTCTCTTCCTCTCTCTTCCCCCTTAAAGATAAGATCTCACTATGCAGTCCTGGCAGGTCTAGAACTAGGCTGGCCTCAAACTCATGGAGACCTGCCTGCCTCTGCCTCTGGAACACAGGTATTAAAGGCCTGCTCTGAGACTGTCCCCTGCTCTCCTCACCTGCCCCACCCCCACCCTGCTTCCCAGTGCTCTTTGCCCAGGGAGCAATTAGCCCATCCCTCTTCATTCCCTGAGCAGTCCACTCTAGTCTCTCCCAAGAGCACGAGGCCTATGACTTGGCCCAGCCCCACCCTCTCCTGTACAAATACTCTCCCAGGGGATAGTGGGAAGAGACAGAGCCTCAGCCTTCCTGTCCTTACTCTGCACTCTCAGGTAAGGACCTGGACCTGCTTTCTGGGGGTGGTAAAGGGAGAAAGCTCCGTGAGAGTGATGAGGTGCCTGTGTGGTCCTAGATTCTCTGGGAGTATGTGCACTGAACTGGCTCCTGTGCCTCTGGCTCTTTGTCAGGATGCTGTATATCTGCACTTATTCGTCTCTTTCTAAAGGATTGTGTGTGTCTATGCCAAGTGACTGTGTATGTGTATGCATGTCTGCCTACCTGTCCTCCCCAGCTTGCAGACTGGCCCCTGTACTCCTCCACTCCGCAGAAATTAGAACTGTCAAGTAGAAAGGTCAGCTGAGAATTATGGGCTTGCAAAGTCGTTTCTAGAACTGACAACTCCTAAGACATCCCAAGGACCGTCTTTTCTCTGGCTTTTAACCCAGATCTTGATTGGCCCAAAGGTTTCCTATCCTGCCCCTTAACACTCTCAAGTCTAGCTCATGAGACTCTTCCAAGCTCATCATTAGTCAAGGGTCAAAAGTAGGGAACAACCGAGGCTGGAGAGACTGCTCAGCAGTTAAGACCAACGGCTCCTCTTCTAGAGAACCTGAGTTTAAGCCCAGCACCCCTAAGGCATATCACAGCTACATGTAACTCCAGTTCCTGGGGACCTGGCATCCTCCGCTGGCTTCTGTGGGCACTGCATAATCACTGTGCCCAGACATAAGTTGAGGCAAAGCACCTGTACATATAATTTTTTTAAAAAAGAAAAGAGCCAGAAAGACTATGGTCACAATTTGGTCTGATTTCAGCTGAACATGCAGAAGCCAAAAGAAAAAAGAAAGAAAGAAAGAATAAAGAAAGAAAGGCAGGCTGGGGTGAGACTCAGCGGTAGAGAGCCTGCTTTCCAAGTAAAAGGCTCTAGATTTGATCTGGAGCTTTTGTATTAGAGGGGTGTGGGGGGTGTGTGTGTGTGTGCGTGCGCAATCACATCTGTGCTCATGTGCTCAGTGACGATATGAGTTCAGAAGGCCTTGATACCTTCGGTGTTCAAGTGCACTGTGTTACAGGCGCTCGTGCATTTGGGGGTTCTCAGTTGTCCATTTGGGGGTTCTCAATTGTGATTTGCATGCCAGGCCCCAAAAGATGAGGCTAGACCGCAACAGCTCCACAGGATGACAGCTTGTCAGTGAGTGACAAATTGGCTCAGGCCTTAACCCTCCCACCTTCTTTCAATCCTATGGAAGGGAACTGCTAGTGCAGTGAGGACGCTGGAAGGCTGTCCATACATTTGTGCTGCAAGAACAAAGTTCTTTTTGTTGTTGTTGTTGTTGTTGTTGTTGTTGATGTTGTTGTTGTTGTTTTTGGTTTGGTTTGTTTGTTTGTTTGTATGTGGTTTTTCAAGACAGGGTTTCTCTGTGTAGCCTTGGCTGTCCTGGACTCACTCTGTAGACCAGGCTGGCCTCAAACTCACAGAGATCCACCTGCCTCTGCCTCCCAAGTGCTGGGATTAAAGGCTCAGCCTAAGAACAAAGTTCTTAAGGTGTCCTGGGTCCCCAGAATCCCATACTCATCAGTCTGTTCTGCCCTTCCCTGCTCTGCCACACAGAACTCTCTAAGCTTCCCTGTTCCACCTCCATACCAGGTGTTTGTACAGAGACCTACAGGGGAGAGAGCACAGCACAGGGCAGGCATGCCTTTTGTCTTTTGAAGGGACTCTGTGTGTAGGAAGGAAAGAGATTTGATTGGGGGAGGGGTTAGGCCACTGCAAACTAAAATTTTATCTGTTAACCACAGGGGTTCTGTGTCGCTTCCGGCTCTTGCCCCAAAAAGATGGATCAAGGTAAGCTGCACGAAGGCCAGGAGGTAGATGAGGGAAGAGAGAGGGAATGAGAGAAGGGAGGGCAGAGGCAGTCAATCAGCTGTATCTACTGAATGCCTCGTGTGCTTGTACGTGTGTGTACAGGTGTGTGTACAGAGTTTCAAATGCAAACAAATGTTTGTATTCCAAAGAACACTTTAAGAAACAAATCGACACATCCTTCACCTCACTAGCTCTTCAACCTCAGGAGAAAAACAGGCAAGCCCCTCTCCCACGGTACACATGAGGCCCAGGAAGTTAGGCATTGTGCTCAAGGTGAGAGCATGAAAGCACTGCCCGGTCTGGAGCCCAGGACCCAGCTCTTGGCAGCCGTGCCATTGGTTCCCCTCCAAGGACACAAATGAACTAGAACTCCCACAGACCTTTGGGGACACTCAGTACCACCCAGGTGGCTTGTGCAAACTTAACTGTGATGTCCACGGTGGGGATTTCGACATCCTGGTGATGTGGAATGCCTTCGGAACAGTGAAGTTAGAGAGATGTCTAAGCAGCAGACAGCATGAGCAAAGGCCCAGCGCTGAGGCCAGAAGGTTGTAACCAGGACCTAAGGAGAAGCCAACACACAGCTCTGAAGGGCTGTAAGTGGATGTCCAGGGATCAGTGGGGGAGACTAGCTGGGGCCCAGATGGAGATAGAAGAGGAAGACCTGGGGTTTACCACAATAGAGTGCCTCCCTAGTGCCCTGGGATTTGACCAAGGTTAAGAGGGCAGACCACTGGAGTGTGGACAAAACCCTAACCTCCTACCTGGCCCAACGCCACCCAGGGGACTCAGCCAGCTCTTCAGCCCACAGGGATGCCCAAGTGAGCTTTGTATTGACTTTCAGTATAAATCTGCTGTTAGTGGCTGAATGAAGGAGTGACTGTCAGGCAAGTGGCCAGGTCCTCAGGAGCCTTACTGGAGGGGCTGGGGTGCGAACACAAAGCTAGCATCAGGGAAAAGGCAGGGTCAAATTGTCCCCCTCAGAACCAAATGACTAAAGCTGCTGTTTCTTTTCCCCCTTTCTCTCTAACAGGTTGCAAGGTAGGAACATTCTCTGGCCTTCCTCCCTTTGCCCTCACTCCCCCTCATCTCCCCCTCCACACCCTGGAGATTCTTTCAGGCCTCTCACCTCATTCTTGGGCCAGTATTTCACCAAGTCGGGAAGACTCAGGCAGCAGCCTGGCAAGGGCGGGGCGCTGCCGCAGCCACCCACCCCCTGCCAACTGCGACCTTCTCCTTGGCATTCTCTCCTCTGTTTTCCCATCTGTCTCTCTCCTCTCCTCACTTCCCTCCCCTGGCCCAGCAGCTCGTCCTCTCTCCCGCTGCTTCCCAGCCTGCTCTGTGCTTCCCTGGCTGGCTGGTGGTTGGCTTGCTCTCAAGCCCCCAGCCACACTGCAGGCCTCCCAGGACAGGCTTCCACTAGGGAAAGGAGTAAAGTGTTCAACACTTCCTCCTCCCAACCAGCAGCAGCAGCAGACAGGCCCCCTGGATGGACCTGTGGTCTACCATAGAAGAGAGGAGGGGGGGAGGAAGTGGCTGTTTCCTAGGAGGGCTGAGCCTAGATGAGGCAGGAACTACTGTAAGAGGGAAGGCCACCCCCCCACCCCACCTGCCCCACCCCCACCCCAGTTCTGGAAGGTGGCTTCCCTACCTCTACTCTGCCCTAATCAAACCCCTGGGAGATCAGAGTAGGGAGCCATCCACTTCCAGAGCTGAGAGGCATAACGCCATCTCTACCCCTCTGGGCTCCACACCCCAGTGTGCCAAACACTCCTGGTCTCCAGCAGACAAAGAAAGTTAACCGCTTTCCCAAACGGTTGGGTCTGGCCGCTGCTCAGACGCATTACAGGCTCATACCTAGACACCTGTGCACACAGCTGGGTACATATGAGTCTATGCTTGCATACCCACCCACAAACATATACCCAGACATAGCTCTTTTGCTGTGGTTTTTAACAGGGCTGGGTTTGCAGTTTCTGGACAAAATCTCTACCACTGGACTCCATACCCAGCCACAGCTTTAAATTTTTATTTACTTATTTTTATTTTTTGAGACAGGGTCTCCCCATATAGTCTTGACTGATCTGGATCAAAATGGCCTTGAACTCACAGAGATCCGCCTGTCTCTGCCTCCTTAGTGCTTAGGATTAAAGGTGTGTGTCACCATACCTGGCCAAAAAACTAAAAAATAAATTAAAGCCAGGGCCTCATTCTATAGCCCTGGCTAGCCTGAAACTCACTGTAGAGACCAGGCTAGTCTCAAAGCAACAAAGATCCACCTGCCTCTGCCCCCTCAGAGGATCAAAGGCGTATGTCACCACCTCCCACAACCATAGCTATTGTATATTAATTTAGCACACTTCCTATCTGTACACAAGTGCACCCTTGCTTTCCACCCCCTACCTCTGACCTGCTCTTCCTCTCAAAGCCTGGATTTCCCCCACTTGGCTTTCAGGGGGCTCTTCCCCAGCCTCCCCCAGCTTTGCCTTTGCTCCTAAATATAACGAGCCGTTGTTTCCAGCAAGGCAGAACTTGTCGCCCTTCTGCTAGGACCTCTGGGCCAGCAAAAGGGGCCTATGAGGCCATTTTTGTCCCTACAAATAAATTAACTCAAGGTCCAGAAAAAGAGGTCACAGCTCTGCAAAAAGGAATAAGCCTAAAAGATCTAGATTATTCCCTTTGCCTTGCCCAGTCCTTAAAGAAGCAGGGCTAGGAGCAGTCAGTCCCTTGCTTGCTGCCTCTGCCACCCAACTTCCCATCACAACCCCCTTGCAGATGCTTAGGTATCCTGAGTCCCTTGAGGAGGGGAGGTAAAGAGGGGTTGACTGGAGCATTGGCTTTGGGCTCTGATAGTTCTCTCTTGGCTTTCTACAGGGTCATTGCCAGGGTCCTCCTCACTGCGGGCCACCCCATGGCCATGGTCCAGGGCACTGTCCTGGGGGACATCACCC
>OU015742.1:29864143-29884603 GCA_907169655.1 Acomys percivali | reverse complement strand
GGGACATCACCCTCCAGGACCTGGTGGCCCACCCCATGGCCATGGTCATAGCCATGGCCCAGGACACTGTGGGCACCCCCCTGGCCATGCCCCAGGACACTGTGGGCATCATCCTGGTCCACATCACTGAGAAACGAGAAGAAAGAGGACACAAGATGAAGAGTCTGCAGAGAATCCCCAGCTGGCCTGGCACGGGGTCTAAACCAGAATTTTTCCTTGCAAATAAATAGCCTCCCGGAGGCCATATTTGTTCTCCTCAAAGACTGCTTTTCTTCACACCCAACTGGTGGCCAGGGACCAGTTCTATCTAAGTTTGCTATTGTGAAAAGCGGATCTCTGTCTCTGCATTTCAGAAGCTTGCCCGTAGCATAGGGCTGCATAAGATCACTGATCTGCAGACATTCTCACCATTTCCTGAGAACACACAGAACTCTCAACCTTCTTTTGTCTGAGTCTTCTGAGTCCCACTCCAGGTGAGGCATGCCCTGCCTGTCTTTCATACCTCCACATTGTTAAAGCCTTCCAAGGCACCTGCAGCCCCGCTGGCTCCAGGCAGTTTCCGTTAAACCTATTAGAAAGAGAAACACCTCCCCCCCCCTGCACCCCGCCCCTTCTCTGCCACAAACTGAAGACTAGAGATGGTATCTACCATCTTACAGGTGTAGTCAGACCCTGCCCACCTGGCACCAATTTAGGGCTGCCCCCTTTCTCTCCAGCCAACTGCCAGTCACCCAAGGCACTTCTAAACCTCTAGATCCACTCACGCCATGCGCTACAACCCTTGCCTCGCCTAGATCAGCACTTGGACACACTTAAGGCATATATCTTCCATCCAAACCCTCTTGAGTCTGGCTTTCCTCGGCCCCTTGCTTTCAGCCTGGCACCTCCATGCTCACAGCCAGGCCCAGAACAGCCTGCTTGCTGTGAAATCCGTTTTTCCCAATCCAGATCTACCCAGGATTCTTCCACTCCCCCACTCAGGCTTCTCCTACTTGTGGTATCCACTGTAATTCTGCTACAGTCCTCTAGCCAGGCCTGCCTTCCAACACCCCAATATATGTTTTTTTTTTCCTTCACAGCTAGTCCCTGGTGGGGTTGCTCCGAAGTGGGTGGCTATCGGGGTCTCTGTAAGGGCTGAGGGGGGAATGGTGGTGATTGCATGAATGGCGCTGGGCCATCTCTCCTCTCATTCCCCCTTTCCCCTTGTTGAGCATTAAAAAAAAAAAAAAAAAAAAAAACTAATGCAGGAAGCTCTAAGGCAGGAAGAGGGCGCAGATTCAAGGCCAAGTCCTAAACAGGAAGAACGGCCCAACTCGAGCAGATACCTAACCCCCCCGGGGAGGACAGAAGAACACGGAGAAAAGCCGACAGAATTAAGGGTACTCATGAGACCCGACCCTCACCACCACCACCGCCACCGCCACTACCGCCGCCGCCACCCTGCGGCGCTATGAAGTGTGGAACCCTGCTATTCCAAGTTGTGAGGATTTTTGCACGGGTCGTTCTTTCTGTTTTCGGGTAAAAAAGAACGAGGCGTCCAGGACTGGCAGTTTAGCCACATTACTAAGGAGAATGGTCAGACCTAGCCAGGGTTGAGAGGCCTGTATTGCAGCCTACAGCCTTAGTGACAACAAACCACCAACCCCCGATGCTGCGGCGCTGCAGCAGCTCGGGTCCCAGTCTTCCCCCTCCCTCCTTCCTGCCCTGCGTCCATTGGCCGATTCCTCTTCGGCCCCGCCCAGCGACTGGACTCTGGAGTTGACGCATGCGCAGGAGTCCACTGCTGCCGCCGCTTCAGCACCGGAGCTCGGACAGCGGCGCCGCCCACGGGCATGGACGGTGGTAGCAGCCCCAGATGCTGCAACCATCATCTCTTTGCCAGTTTCTGAACAGCAAGCAGCGGCCTGAGGGGAATACATTAGCCCCAAAAGGTAGCTGCCGGGACAAGTAGGAAGAATCTCTCCCTAGATCCCGCCGGAAGATCTCAGCACGCCTGCATCAGGTATCTTTAAGAGCCGCCGCCACATATCTCATTCATTGCCCTCAGCTCTTCCGAGAGCCTTTTTCTGAGGCAAGTACGTCTGTACACCTTCATCTTGCCTGCTTAGTTTATCCTCTCATCAACACTCTATAATGTCAGTTCTCACTGCTTTCACCTCCTGGGGGACCTGCCCCACCCACTGTTCTCTCCTTTCCCCTAAGGCCGCAAATGTCCATTTCCTTGGCCTCTGGAGTCCCCACCCCACCCCCGCCCCGACTCCCCCCCTCCCCCCCAAGGCCTTGCTTCTCTGTCTTTGCAAAAGGCCTCACAACCGCAGCTACGTCAGTGTGCATGTCAGTGTGCGAAGGGGTGTGCATGTACAACGAAAAAGAGGCTGCCCAAAGCAGGTGTCCTAGGGAGGGAAGGCAGACGTTTGGGATCTATATCGGGGACTGACTGCCTTTGTCCATCGGTGGCTGGCCTGCCCAGCATATCATTGTTCGTCTCCCCTGCATGGCCTCCTGCTTGTGTAGATGTGTAGACTGAAGCCACGTATGTATGCTGGATCTGAGGCTCGGGCAGTGGTCTATATGAGCCCGGAAGGAGGCTCTGTGGGGTGAAGAGAAAAAAAAAACACCATCCTGCTGAGCACCCATTCCCAGATCGAGGTGCCCTTCATTTTTCTGCCTTCATCATATGTGTGGTGGAGCAGTCTGGCCAGGTTAGCAATATGGCGCCATTTCTGTGTCCTGCCTGACTCTGCCGCCCCCAGAATCTCTCTCCTCATACATGATACTACCTCTCTCTCCTGCCTGGACTGAAATAAAGGGCACTTTTAAGAGGCAAAACGCAGATGCAGATACATTATGTCTCCAGACTGTCTGGAGATTTAAAACGTGCATTCTGTTCTTCAGAGGGAGGAGAAAGCCCCACAGGTGGAAGCAAATGTTTTCTTCCTTCTTTTACTAATTCATCAGTCTGGAACATATAAAGACCTTATTCAAGAGGACATGACACAGTACTCATATATTCCCCAGAGCAGGGGCTCTTCTTGGAGTCACAGCCTGACCCAAAGAAGGTGGGGATGAGGCTTGGGGGTGGGGGTGGGGGTGCCACTCAATGATAAAGCATTTTTCTAGTATTGGCAAGGCCTTAGGTTCCATCCCCAAACACTGCAGAAAAAAGGGGGGAGAAAGAGAAGGAGCATTGACAAATCAGGGCAGGGCCCGGAGCCAAGAGCATCTGGACAAGGGGCTACAGCATCATTGGCTGTCTGGCATAGCGTGCCAAGGGCCAGCCCTGTCTGGATGGGAACCACTTGTTCTTTTCCAGCAGTTCTCTGGAAACTGTGGCTGTCGCTGAAGTTTCCCAGAGGCCATGGACACTACGCAGACATAATGACTTTGTTCAACTCAAGAGCAGAAACACAAACATGTTCCTGTTGAATTAAGTACCACACTGGGGGTAGACATATAAGAGTACACACAGTTACATACTATACACATCAGACATACATCACACACACACACACACACACCACATTACAAACTCACATCGCACAGTGACACACACATATTTCAGTCCTTGTCCCTCAGTGCAAGAGATTAAACGCAGAGTCTTATGTATGGAAAGAGAGCTTTTCTACTACAGCCCCAGCCCCATCCTCAGCCCTTTTTGGGAAGGAGTCAGATCTTAAGCCTGGTCCCACGCAAGTTGACACACACTTGTAATGCTAGCACTTAGGTGGCTGGACAGGAAAGGTCATAAGTTCAAAGATACTCTGAACTACATGGACCTTGGAGACACCCTTTTCTTGCCCTCCCAAGCCCCTGCCTCTGCATCTTCACCCAGGCTACAGAGAGAGATGATATCTTAAAAAAAAAAAAAAAAAAAAAAAAGTCAAGTGTGGTGGCAAACTGACCCCAGCACTCACTTGGGAGACAGAGGCAGAAATGCAGAGTTCAAGGCCACCCTCCGTTACATATTTAGTTCAAGGGCAGCAGGGGCTATATGTAATCTCAGTTTGGGAAGCTGATAAGGAGATTTCCATGACTTTGAGGCCACCCTGGGCTATATGTCAGGGGAGGGGGGCGCGCGGGGTAGCTGGCCTCCAAGTATCTGAGCTACAGGTACAACTTCCAATATAGTATTTTATAAATTCATTGACTGCAGATATGTTTGAAGTAGTTATTTGTGTTTTTTAGAAATACCATTTATCACTATGAGTTCAAGGCCAGCCTGGTCTACAAAGCGAGTCCAGGATCGCCAAGATAAAATAGAAAAACCCTGTCTCAAAAAACCAGGAAGGAAGGAAAGAAAGAAAGAAAGAAAGAAAGAAAGAAAGAAAGAAAGAAGAAAGAAAGACCGTTTATTTTCTTAGTGGTGTGAACTGCTGCCCTTGTTGTCCTGGTCACTCTGTGGGGGTCACAGTGACATCCAGATGCCTACACTGTGGGTTTAGGGCATGATTAATTTATACACATTTGCCCCTTCTGGAGTTCCCTGCCAAAATGGTGACCTGTGTGAGGCCAGATTCCTCTCTCTGACTTAGCCTGGCTGGGTGCAGGCAGGCAGCCCAGGAAGTTACTCATCCTAATTAGAGACCTCGCTCTCACCGCTGGGAAGACTGAGATAAAGACTCTACTGCAGCCAGGTTAGGCCACTGGTAGAACACTCTGTATGATAAAGGAAGGTAGGATTCGGATCAGTTGGCCCTTGATTCCCAAAGAGGAACAGAAGGAGTTGAAGGGTGGGAGCCAGAGCCAGAAAGATCCCAGTGGAAGCAAACCAGTAATGGAGCCTAGATCCCCTTCAATGGAAGGAGTTTGGGAAAGAGAGTGCTCCATTCTCCAGCACCATTTCCTGTGGCTGATTTCTATCACCAATGAGACTGACAACACTCCAAGTGGGGGCCTGGTTCCTAGGACAAATCTGTGCTCAGTGCTGTCAGGTGTAGGGCATACACATGACCCATACACATGACCCATGGGCTGCTGGAACAGGCTCCTCACCTCCACCATGGCTACCCCACTGTCTTAACCTCCAGGAGGCAGGCCCTGCTCTAAAGAGGAAGAGCAGAATTGATGCTGGTTTTGTCCGGACCCAACCCAGATTAAGCATGGTGCTAAGAAATAGAGAAATAAATCGATAAAGGCCAAGCTCTACAGCAGCCAGACTAGAGGGGTGCAGGCACTCCACAGTGATATAATGGCCAGCATGGTGCAGAAGGAGGGGGCTATGGACAGCGGCGTAGTCGAAACCAATATGTACTCAAGCAGGCAGCCAGGCAGGGGCAGCAAATAATCACGTGACAGGCAGGGAGGTGAGCGGGTAATGGTGAAACTAAAGGCCTTCTTTGGAGGCAAAAAGCAGAGGCTGACACACTGTCTCCAGACTAGCTGATTTGAAATATGTGTTCTGGTCCTCAAAGGGAAGAGAAAGCCCCACAGGTGGAAGCAAATACTTTCTTTCCTCTCTTATTAATTCATCCGTCTGTTAGGGAGAAAGCCTTCTGCAAGAGGGTAAGATACAGAAAGCAGGCTTTGTTCTAAAGAGAGAGACCATTGCTGCTGCCAGCTGTATTTAAGCCTCAGGACCCAATGCAGACCAAGCACTGTGTCGGAGGGGGAGGGGGCGGGGAGGCTGCAGGCAGGAGAGTTATGAATTCAAGGCCAGCTCGAGCTACACAGTGAGATCCTGTCTCAATAAGTAAATTAATAAATGATCTCATGCATACACATGACCCAGGGCATTTATCCAGCTTCTCTTTGGCCCAAAGGGATTGGCCTCCAAGGGTTGGTATCGGCCAGCACCCTGGTGCTTATGTCACTATCTTTATGGAGTCATCTGAGGTCTTGCTTTAGAATGTCTTTGGTCAGGGCTGGTCATGGTGGCACACACCTTTAATCCCAGCACTCAGAAAGCAGAGACATATTTGACAATGTCCCCTGGATGGGGAGGCCTGGTGGCACTCAGAGGAAGGATAGCAGGCTATCAAGAAGAGGCTTGATACCCTATGAGCATATACAGGAGGAAGAGGTCCCCCTCAGTCACAGACATAGGGGAAAGGAGTAAGGGGACAATGGGAGGGAGGGAGGAATGAGAGGATACAAGGGATGGGATAACAATTGAGATGTAATATGAATAAATCAATAAAATATATTAAAATATAATTTAAAAAAAAAAAAAAAAAGCAGAGACAGGTGGATCTCTGTGATTTTGAGGCCAGCCTGGTCTACAAAGTGAGTCCAGGACAGCCAAGGCTACACAGAGAAGCCCTGTCTTGAAAAACAAAACCAACCAACCAAATAAATAGAATGTCTTTGGTCAAATGTATATAAAAATGTTGAATTAGTACAAGTAAATATTAGTGATTTTAAGCATGACATCAAATTTCAAATGCAGCTCTTTGAGAACAAATGAAATAAAGAATTTAAAGTTAGAGCTACAGTGAGATTCCCAAGATATAAAACATTATGAAATAGGGGTATTAGCTGAGCACCTAAAAGGGACAAGTTATCTGTGCAAAATATAATTTGTTGTTGTTGTTGTTGTTATTGTTGTTGTTGTTGTTGTTGTTGTTGTTCGAGACAGGGTTGCTTTGTACAACCTTGGCTGACCTGGACTTGCTTTGTAGGCCAGGCTGGCCTTGAACTCACAGATATTCTCCCTGACTCTGTATCCCAGAGTGCTGGGATTACAGGCCCGCGTCACCGCACCCGGTGCAAAAAATGTACTTCTTAGAGTGCATGCTCCCTGTGGTCCTGAATTTGGGAAAGAGCAGACAAGCAAATTCAGAGCTCTATTCCAGTAACCTCACGTGTCCTATGTCAAAACCGAGTGTTCAACGTCAAATGCTCCAATCATTGCCTTTTCTTGAGGGCCCAGAGACAAAAGATGATAGAGCCTGGAGCCTACCTCCAAGGTTCCATTTTACCCTCAGCATGAGGCTTGTTCTCGTAAATGGCTGACACAGGCACTCCTCTGATGGGGGAAAATAGGCAGAGCTCACCTATTATTTCCAGTTTCTTTTCATGGTTTCTGTGCAGAACTTAGTCATTCAGCTGCCACAAGCAGTGTCTACCCACCACTGCGGCCGGGACTCTGACCCAAGACACATCTGGCAGGGCACCAAGTAGGCTTGGAAGTCAGGGTTGGTGTGGCATAGAACTGCATCTCCCATGGGAGTAGGCAAGCTCTGATGGGCTGGGGAAGCCAGGCAAAATAAGGGAAAGGAGACTTTGCCAAATCATTTGGCCCTGAACCTCTCGGAGAACTCCCATGATCTCCAGGTAGTCTGTTCTGTAGCCATCTTTTTTTCTGTCCTAATGACTGGCAAACCTGCCACAGGAGTAAGACTCTACCTTCCCTTGGAGCAGAAGAGCGGAACTAGACCTATGCACAGTTTTGTCCTGATGACTAATTGGGGGCCATGCCTGACTCCTTCCTGCCATAGTCCTTGGAGGTTCCAGTTCCCTCTGTGAACTGTGCTCAGGCTGACAAAGCAAACCTGTGCTGCTGTGCATGGCCTGTGCTAGGGCTGCTGAAAAAAAACAGCGGCCTTGTTTCCTGAACTTTCTAACTTCCCTCACCCCATTAAAACTGGGCCGTCTGAGTTTCTTTCTATACACACCAACATGTTGGGCTGTCTGCATCTCCCAACTGCTATGTACTGGGTCTCATTTATCACAATGACACTCTTGTTTCCGTTTGTTTGTTTTTCGAGACAGGGTTTCTCTGTGTAGCCTTGGCTGTCCTGGACTCGCTTTGTAGACCAGGCTGGCCTCAAACTCACAGTGATCTGCCTGCCTCTGCCTCCCAAGTGCTAGGATTAAAGGTGTGTGCCACCACTGCCCAGCTCAATGACACTCCTAACAGCCAAATCTAGCACTGTGTTTACTTAGTGGACAGACCCTGGCCATCTTTCTGTAGGGAAATGGAACAGAGAGGATGTGGGTGACTGATTTAGCAAAAGTAATGAGTGAAGTGGGCACTCAAAGCATATAAACAAGCCGGACAGAGTGGCGCACGCCTTTAATCCCAGCACCAGGGACGCAGAGGCAGGCAGATCTCTGTGAGTTCAAGGACAACCTGGTCTACATAATGAGTTCCAGGACAGCCAAGGCTACACATTAGGTGAGAGAGAGAGAGAGAGAGAGAGAGAGAGAGAGAGAGAGAGAGAGAGAGAGAGAGAGAGAGAGAGAGAGAGAAGAAGAAACAGACAACTATACGGGAAGTGGTGCAATCTACAAGTTCAGAAGAACTTGAACAGGGCTCAAGGCCCTAATCTTTACTTCTCACTGAATCTGTTTCAAACCTGTAAAACAAGGAAATTCTTCTTGGTTTTGAAAGCAGTAAATAAGATCAGGTTTGATATCAAGCAGTATCTGACATATGGCAGGTTAACCAGTCACACTTTTCAAACGCGTGGATGTTTGAGTGAGAGTGTGGGCCCCAGCATGCATGCTTTGAGCATTCACATCCTTATCTGTCCTCAGAACTTAAAAAAAAAAATTAAAAAATTAAAAAATAAACCAACCCTGGGCTCCTATCTTATGTCTTGCTTACTGAACAATTCTGGGACACAGATAACCCACCACCCCATCTTCCCTGCCTGCCCTCTCCCAGGCCCTAGACCAAAGCCATGGCTCCCGAGGCAAGCCCAGAGAGAAGCTGCTCCCTCCACACTTGTCCGCTTGAAGACCCGACGGGCGTTTCAGTACCAGCACCAACAGTTTCCACCCTCCAGGCTGTAGACCCGACCAGTCCGTTAACAGCAGGCCATTTTGCCTTTCCTCGAGCGCCTCAAGACTATCAAGAAGGCAGTTCGTTACTAGGATTAGGAGACCAAGCGGCTCTATGTGCCCATGTCTCCAACCTCAGCACGTCCATAGGCCCCTCTCAGCAGGACGGGGTCTGGAAGCCACCGTCTGTGCAACGCCATGTGGTCAGTGTCAGGTAAGGAGAGGCTGGGGAACCCATTAAAAGGTACAGCAGATGCTGAAGCCTTCTGATTCCTGTCTCAGGAGGTCACTTGGGTGTCCCCTGCCTCTGATGGAGGAGGCAGCTTGAGAGAGCAGGAAAAAACAAACAAACAAAAAACCAAACAACAACAACAGAACCCTAGAACTTGGGGGTGGGCAAGTCTAAGAATTAATAGCATCTTCCTCTATGCCTTGTCCTCTGTCTTTCACCAACACTTTCCCCATCCCCAACCCCCAACTAGATGCACACTCGCACATGTGCATGTGCATATACACGCGCACACCAAAAGACTATGGTAAATTTCTCTTCTCTTCCACAGGCAGGAACGTACTTTTCGGATGCCAAAGAGGTAGGGGCAGACCTCCCCTGAACTCCCAGCAGTGGCCAGGCTGGTACCCACCCCATAGACTCTCTTCTCTCCTATGCCAGCTCACCAGCCTTATCACCATACTCCATATCAACTCATGCAGACTTCCTCCCTCTTTTCCAGCTATTCCCAGCTGATCGCCGAGTGGCCAATGGCTGTGCTGCTGCTGTGCCTGGCTTTCATCTTCCTCTGTACCCTAGCTGGGCTGCTGGGAAGCCCGCCACTTGACTTCTCTGAGCCTTTACTGGTGAGAGACCACAGGGAGGGAGAGAGACCCCTGGACTGAACACCTCAGCTCAGTCTGGTGCAGACAGTTGACCTATGGGGGTGGGAAGGTGGTGTTGGTGGGCTCTGGGGGTCATCAGAGAGCTTTAGGTCAACACAGAGACCACATGGCTGCAATCCAGGTAAGGGGGAACCAAGGGGACAGAGCTGGGAAGGGTGCAGAGGGAGGACACTCCTCCTTGGCCGCCCACCCGCTCTTGCACACCCGCTCCTCTCTATTCTCTCCTCCCTGCAGGGTTTTGAGCCTCGAGACACAGAGATCAGCCGGAAGCTAGAAGTTTGGAAAGCCATGCAGGCCCTCACTGGCCCCAAGAACCTGCTTTCCCTTTCCCCGGACCCTGACCTGAACAGGTAACATGTCCCCATCGTCCCACTGAGGGTAGCAAAGGGAAGAGGGAGGACTCCAGGAGGAGACACCAGGTGACCTCTCCAAAGGCAGAAGATATGCGAGAGGTGGCTGATGCTCCCTGGGGGAGTGGCCTTCCATTTCCTGTGAGTCCAGCATCCCCAACAGTACCCTGGGGCAGCTCTTCTCTCTACCTCAGCTCAAGCCTCCTCAGCACCCTGAGCCCTGCAGCCTGGGGCAGAGCCGAGGAAAGTGTGGTCCGGACCAAGAGGATGGTGGGGCCTGTGGAAGAGAAAGAAGAAGAGAACTTCTTTTGTGGTCCTCCCGGTAAGCTGCAGAGTGACCAGTCCGTCCTGACTTCAATGGGGGTCCCTACCGCCCAGAGTAGGATGAGCAGGTCCAGAGCAAACATGGGCTGATAGAAAGAGAAAATGGCCACCAGCCATATTCAAGGCAAGGAAGATGGAATAATGAACTAGGACCCCAGTGGTCCAGCCAGGTGCAGTCAGGCTGAGTGAATATGGGGCAAGGTAGGCACCAGTCTCCTGGGAATCAAGGCTTCAGGTGGCTCAGGATGAGCATCGTCTCTTTTAGTGGGTCTAGGCTCTGGGACCATAGGGTTGAGCTGTGTGGGGCTTGTGTTGCAGAGAAGAGCCATGCAAAGCTGGTGTTTGTGTCCACCTCTGGCGGGAGCCTGTGGAACCTGCAAGCCATCCATTCCATGTGTCGCATAGAACAGGAGCAGGTGAGCTGGCTGGGGACATGCATGCCAGGGGCTTGGGTGGGAACTGATGACACGTAGGACTGCCAGGGTGGGCTTGTCGGGGGGTGGGGGGTGGAGGATGGGGGGTGAGGAGCTCTTCCTGCTTAGAAACTCTACAGGAGGGTTGGGACAGGAAAATAAAAGTTGGCTGGTTGTAGAAACACCAAACCCCTGTCACAAAGAGAGCTCAAGAAGAGCCTGGGGAGCTTCAAAAAGGTTTTGAAAAGGAATCTCAGAAATGTGTTGAAGAGACTCCGGGCTTCAAGGCTGTAGCCCTTGTCAATGCAAGCAGTTTGATGAAAAAAAAAAAACAGTGTGAAAACCAGTCTGTTGCTCTATAGCCCAAGTTCTCTGTCACACACGATGCCCAGAACGTCAGAGGACACTGGTTAAGAATGTGTGATCTAAACTGGGCGTGGTGGCGCACACCTTTAATCCCAGCATTTAGGAGGCAGAGGCAGGCGGATCTCTGTGAGTTCCAGGCCAGCCTGGTTTACAAAGGGAGTCCAGACAGCCAAGGCTACACAGAGAAAGCCTGTCTCAGAGAAGGGGGTTGGAGAATCTGTGTTGTGCACTCAGATGCCGGAGTTTGAGGCCAGCGCTAGAGCTCCTGTGGGACATGTCTTCATCTCTCAGTGCCTCACGTGTGTTGGGTTTCTGTTTGGCTTGGGTTCTGTAGTGCTGAGGACCAAACTTAGATACCTGTATTTACCAAATCTGTGCTCTGTTACCAAGCTACATCCTCAGCCGTGTAGATATGAAATAGGGACAATATTAGTACATCCTTTATAGGGGATTACGGAGCATCTAGCATAGTGCTGGCACTAGTACTGGGCTTGACAGACACTCAGCGTTGTCATCACTGTGCGCTGAGCCCCAAGGCTGTGTATGTAGTTAGTGGTAGAGCGGGGTCCCTGGCTCCCAGGTAGGAGCTCTTCCTGCTACACCAGCGGTAGTGAACAGCAAGGTTGAAGCGGGAAGGAGACACAAGGTGGGAAAAGAAAGTTCTGAATGTAAGAGGATTAAACAACTCAGGGAAAGAGGAGCTGGCAAGCTCTCAGTGACCCTGACCACACAATGTCTCCTTGACCTTGTTCCAATATGTAGCTTGTCACCTCCACTCCCACTCCTGACTCAGGAAGTTGCAGAGTTGGGGTTGGGGGAGGGGGTGGCGAGGGCCTGCGGGAGCCCTTTTGGCAGAGCCTCTGGAAAAAGCCGGGAGGTTCCTCTTTGATGAAGCCAAGACAGTACAACTAGACGCTAGGCCAGGGGCAAAGGCAGCTCTGACACAAAGCATTTCTGTAGGGCTGTCAAGATAATTTCTCTCTGCCCTTCCTCATGACAAGAGGTGAGAGGGCCCAGGACAGGGCTGGGGAGACCCGGGCTCCTGGACCTCTCTCTGAGCTTCATACACCACCACCACCCCACTCCTGTGTACCCTACAGATCCGTTCTCATATCAGCTTTGGGGCTCTGTGCCAGCGATCAGCGGCCAATGAGTGCTGTCCCAGCTGGTCCCTGGGCAACTACCTGGCCGTGCTGTCCAACCGCTCTTCCTGCCAGGACACTACCCAAGCCGATACGGACCGCACACTGGCCCTGCTTCGGTTCTGTGCCACCTACTACCATCGTGGTGTCCTGGTGCCTGCTTGTGTGGGGTCCGGACAAAACAAACCCCCATTCTGCGCCCAGGTTCCCACCAAGTGTACCCGAAGCAGCGCAGTCTATCAACTCCTCCACTTCCTGTTAGACAGAGACTTCCTGAGCCCCCAGACTGCCGATTACCAGGTGCCCTCCCTCAAGTTCGGCCTCCTCTTCCTGCCCATTATAAAGACTTCCTCCCTGCTGGACATCTACCTGGATGGCCTAGCTGACCCAATTAAGGTCTCTGACAACTATACGTCTATCAGTGGCATGGACTTGGGCCTCAAGCCCAGATTGCTGAAGTACTACCTAGCCGAAGACACCATGTACCCCTTGCTAGGCATGGTTGTCATCTTCTTTGGCATGTCCCTCTACCTGCGCTCGCTTTTCATCACGTTCATGTCACTGCTCGGGGTGGTGGGCTCCCTCATGGTGGCCTTCTTTCTTTACCACGTGGCATTCCGCATGGCCTACTTCCCCTTTGTCAATCTAGCGTCTCTCCTTCTGCTTACTGGCGTCTGCGTCAATTACACTCTCGTCTTCTTCGACCTGTGGCGCCTCAGCCGGGGCCAGGTGCCCTCCGGGGGCCTAGCACATCGCGTGGGTCGTACCATGCACCACTTTGGCTACCTGCTTCTCGTCTCAGGCCTCACCACCAGCGCGGCCTTCTACGGCAGCTACCTGAGCCGCCTGCCCGCAGTGCGTTGCTTCGCTCTCTTCATGGGCACCGCTGTGCTAGTGCACATGGGGCTCACACTGCTCTGGCTTCCCGCCACGGTGGTGCTCCAGGAGCGCTACCTGGCACGCGGCTGTGTGGCCCAAGCACAGGGCCAGAGGGGTGGCAGCGACCCCTTGCGGCTGTTGCTGGCGTTGCACAGACGGATCCGCATTTTTCGCAAGATTTTTTCCATCCTCTCCCGCCTGCTCTTCCAGCGCCTGCTGCCCTGTGGCGTCATTAAGTTTCGGTACATCTGGATCTGCTGGTTCGCGGCGTTGGCGGCAGGGGGCGCCTACATCGGCGGCGTCAGCCCTCGCCTGCAACTACCCATTCTACTGCCACTTGGCGGTCAGTTCTTCCGGTCTAGCCATCCCTTTGAGCGCTTCGATGCGGAGTACCGCCAACAATTCCTGTTTGAGGATCTGCCTCCTAACGAGGGCGGCAACTTGCCAGTTGTTCTGGTGTGGGGCATCTTGCCAGTCGACACTAGTGATCCCTTGGACCCTCGCACCAACAGCTCAGTGGTAAGCGATCCTGATTTCGCACCCAGCAGCCCCGAGGCCCAGGAGTGGCTCCTGGAACTCTGCCACGGAGCCCAGAATCAGACCTTCTTTGGAGACCAACCGGAGGGTTGGCCTACACTGTGTTTAGTGGAAACTCTGCAGCAATGGATGGAGAGCCCCAGCTGTGGCCGCCTGGGTCCTGATCTGTGCTGCGGTCAGTCCGAGTTCCCCTGGGCCCCCCAGCTTTACCTGCACTGTCTCAAGATGATGGCTCTGGAGCAAAGCCCTGATGGCACCCGTGACCTGGGACTCCGCTTCGATTCTCATGGCAACCTTGCAGCTCTAGTTCTGAAGTTCCAGACCAACTTACCGTACAGTACAGAGTACGGCCCGGTCCACCACTTCTACACCGAGATCAGCCGCTGGCTGTCAACTGAGATGGCCAAGGCACCTCCTGGCCTCAACCAGGGTTGGTTCACCAGCACCTTGGAGCTATACAGCTTGCAGCATAGTCTGAGCACAGAGCCTGCCGTGGTGCTCGGTCTGGCTCTGGCACTGGCCTTTGCCACACTGCTGCTGGGCACCTGGAACGTCCCCCTCAGCCTGTTCTCCGTGGCAGCTGTGGCTGGCACTGTGCTGCTCACTGTGGGCTTGCTGGTTCTACTTGAATGGCAACTCAACACTGCCGAAGCGCTCTTTCTCTCTGCCTCTGTGGGTCTCTCCGTAGACTTAACCATCAACTACTGCATCTCCTATCACTTGTGCCCACACCCTGACCGCTTGAGCCGTGTGGCCTTCTCCTTGCGTCAGATCAGCCGGGCCACAGCAGTGGGGACTGGAGTGCTGTTTGCCTCGGGCGTACTCATGCTGCCTTCCACCATCCTGCTCTATCGAAAGCTGGGCATCATCGTCATGATGGTCAAGTTTGTTGGCTGTGGCTTTGCCAGCTTCTTCTTCCAGTCCCTGTGCTGTTTCTTCGGGCCAGAGAAGAACTGTGGTCAGATCCTGTGGCCCTGTGCCCACCTGCCGTGGGACGCCGGGACTGAGGACCCTGATGAGAAAGGGCGGACAGGGCCACCGGGGTTTTCCGAGCACTATGAGTTGCAGCCCCTGGCGCGGCGCCGGAGTCCCAGCTTCGACACCAGCACGGCCACCAGTAAGCTGTCCCACCGGCCTTCCATACTCTCTGAAGATCTGCAACTGCACGACGGCAGCTGCTGCCACCGGCACGCCCCAGTCCCCGCCTCCCCAAGGGATCTGCTCCTGGACCACCAGACAGTCTTCAGCCAGTGTCCAGCCCTGCAGACCTCCTCCCCTTATAAGCAGGCTGGCCCCAACCCGCAAGCCTGGATCACACAGGACTCCCAGGGACAGAAAACCGAACCCTTACAGGCCCTGCCAGATGCCCCTGCCCACTGTCCCAAGCCCAAAGTCGAAGAGCTCCCGGATGGCCTCTGCTCCTCAGCCAGCACCCTGGAGGGATTCAGCGTCTCAGATGACACCTGTGCCTCTGAGCCCAGTGTCCGTGTGCCAGATTCTGTGGGCACCTCTCCAGAAGTCATGAATGGCACCGGACACCCCATGCTTGAGCGGGGCCAGCTGAACGGGAAGCGTGACACCCTGTGGCTGGCACTGAAGGAGACCATCTATGACCCAAACATGGCCAACTCTCACCACAGCAGCTTACCCTGGAAAGGCCGTGGAGGGCCAGGTGACATCAGCCCGGTGGTGCTTCCCAACAGCCAACCAGATCTTCCAGATGTTTGGCTCCGTAGGCCCAGCACCTACACCTCTGGATACAGCAGCTGAGAGAGGCCAAGGAAGGCCAGACCAGGGTCCAGAACCCTGTTGGTAAAGATCCAGCAGATGCCACGCTAGCCTAGAGCCTGAAGGTATTTCTCCATATCGACGCTATGTCTCACCCTCTGACTATGGATTCTAAACCCTGCCAGATGTTCCAGCTTCAATCTATTTGCTACTCACCCCCGCATCTGGAGGGCTCAGTGGGAGAGCCTTGGCAAGGTAGCACTAGGCTCTCCCTGTGACCATCTGAGGACTCGTCTGCCCCCACAGTGCCAACAAGGACCCCTCCTCTGGAAAGGGGGGCAGCCAGATATGCATCTCCAGGTATCAGGGGAGGCTGATCAGCTCTCTCCCAGGTCACTATGGTACTCTATCTTTGGGATCCCCGCTGACTAGAAAAGCCCTTCAGAACCTCCACAGCCTGCTGGATCTCATCTGCTCCTAATCAGGACACTCACTGTCGGGGGAGCTTTTCTGGGCTGGAATTGAGCAGAGTGGCCCGCAGTTGGTAAAGTCACTGACCCACGGTCGAGTCCCTGGTTAGTGACAGAGTGTTACCAGCTCTCTCTGCTGCTGCTGTAGCTAGCTCCCCTGACTCCTCCTAACTGCCCGCTTCTGGGGCCATTGGCCCATGGCTGTCTTGAACCTTTGCTTCTGGCACTTACCTACTTTCCCTTCTTGAGTGTCTCTTAGTAACTCACCCCTCCCCTTTAGGCCTCCACCTCCAGAAACAGTGGTAGTCTGAGCAGACCCGGAACTTCTTCGGGTCCTTTGAGCTTCCCCTCTGAAACTCTGCCTACTAGTAATGGGGCCTCACCATTGCTAGTGTACTCCCAACCACTACCAGCTCACAAGCAGCTGAGCCCAGTCTTAGGCTTCAAGGGCATGCCTCTTCCATGGCTGAAGCGTACAGACAGGTTATGCCAGGGGAGGCACTGAGGGACAGAAGGCTGCGAACAGTATCCAGTTAAGACAGGATTGCGGACTTGCTCTTGTGGGGTCGTTCATGAACCTGAAGTTTCTCTGGGTCGGGTCCCCAGTTTCTAAAGACTAGGTTTCTCTAGAGTGTTAGGGAGACTCAAGACCAAAGCCTGCCTCCCACCCACCACCCGCACCAGCCCCAAGCAAAGACTCTGTCCTGAGGCGTTATCTCACGTAACACAGCTCGTGACACTAGGCAACATCAGCAAGCTTACTGAACATCTGCTTTGGAAATGGTGTTCTAAGGAGGAGAGGCATGAAGGGCAGAGAGAGGTGGCCTTCTGTGTAGGAAGCAGCTTCCATACAATGCAGGCGTTAGAGGGTCAGTGCTACTGCTGAGCTTGGCTGCCCAGCCTGAGGCGACCAGGAAGATCTCCTGGAGAGGAACGACTTGAGCTGGACTTCAGAAGATCAAGAATATTGGATGAGAAGGGACATGGTGACATAGCTCCAAAGGTCCCCTAAGGGCCGTTCCTTCAGAGAACTCCTGTGTCTAAAAAGTGGCTTTTCCAATGGGTGCGAGAGTTGGGGGGCGGCCAGCTCAGCTTCCCTTTGTAGTGCAGCGCTCCATGGGTCCCCAGGTTCCTGGCAGATCCTCAGGACATGGCACGAAGACCACCAACGTAGGCCATTTTACACACGAGTAACAGAGAAGTGAAAGGAATTGCAGCGCCAAGCAATCTGTAGCAGAGCTAGAGGCAAGCCAGGGGCTTTTTTTTTTCTTTTATTTTGTTGTGTTCCTGTGTTATTGAGATCTACCTCCCACCCCAAGAAGCCCAGGACAAACGGAGCAGAAACTCAAATGAGAACATAAGAATGTGGAAAAGACAGGAGACAGTTGTCCCTCGATATCCGTGGAGGACTGGTCCAGTACCCACCCCCACCCCCTGGCATACCAAAATCTGAGGATGCTCAAGTCCCTTATGTAGAATGGTGTAGTATTTGCATATAGTGGAGCATATTCTCCTATATACTTTAAATCGTCTCTAGAGTACTTAACAATGCCTAATATGATGTAAATGCTATGTCAGTCCTTACACTGTGTTGTTGTTGTAATAAAGACAAAAAAAAAAATACGTGTGTGTTGAGTTTTTGTTTCCTTTCTTTTTTAATGTGTTCAGGTTGGGTGTGGTTTACACACACACACACACACACACACACACACACACCCTGAATATTCGGGGTCTGTGTGGCTGAGTCTGTAGGTGCAGAGTTTATGACTATAGATAGCTGGGCGTGTAAGCCAGCTCCTTGCAAGATGATTAAATTGAGATGACTCCTGATCATGCCGTGCACCGTGCATGCCCCTGTGGACTCAGCTACCTGAGAGGCTAAAGCAGGAAGCTAAAGCCCAGAAGACCAAGGATAGCTTAAGCAACATAGCAAGATCTCATGTCTAAGGAGGAGGGGTGGGAAGAAGAAGGAGGAGGAGGAGGAAAAGGAGGGAGCTAACTTAACTGCTGATATCTGGAAACATACACAGTCACTAGTACCTAATTTGAACTTGGCTCCTTGAGCAGGGAGTAGGGGGTATCCCCTCATCTTATTAGCCAGTGTCTGTCTATTGGGATTCTGACTTACATGCACCATGTACTGTGTCCCTGCTCATCACACAGCTGGACTGGGATAATGGTCACCAGGAGGAAAAGGTGATTTAGTCCCTAAGCATGAGCTTATATTCCTGGGGCTGGATGTAGCCTAGTGGTCCAGCACACATTTGGCATACAGGAGGCACTGGGATGCATCTCTAGCACCCCTCGCCGCAAAGTTTTGCCGTGACTCAGAAGAGCACACAGTAACTTCTCAGCAGTTGACCTTGCCTTTCCATTGCATGTGATGGGAGACCAGCAAGTTCATGGACCCCGAAGAGTCTGCTCCCCCAGTTGGGTGCAGCTGTGCATGCCCATGATCCAAGCACTTGGGAAATGGAGGCAAGAGGATCAAGAGTTCAAAGTCATCCCTTTATAGCTGCCTTGAAGCCAGCTACATGGCACTCTGTCACAAGTCTCAAAAAGCCCATCCCACAAAGAATCTGCAACAGCGCTCTCCTGGGTCACTCCTCCCTCTCTCCTCCTTCTCTGCTTCCTCTCCCCGCCTCCTCACCACAATTTTAAGAAGAGTGTGTGTGGGAGGGTGCATGTGTGGGCATTGGAGATTTGGGTACACTTAAGAATCTTTTTTAAAAAGATTTCTAAGTCCCATTCTTCTTTTGGGGGGGGAGGGGCATTCAAGACTTAGTTTCTCTGTGTAGCCTTGGTTGTCCTGGACTCGCTTTGTACACCAGGTTGGCCTCGAACTTACAGAGATCCACCTGCCTCTGCCGCCCAGAATGCTGGGATTACAGGCGTGCGCCACCACGCCCAGTTTAGGTCTCATCTTTATGAGTCATTGCCACACAGCTCTATGGGAAGGCAGGGAAAGAGCAGCTGATTCATCGACCATATCTGTTCTCCATTGACACCAGGCCCAGAGGACTGGAAAAGCCCAGCGATAATCTAAAATGTCACCTTGGGGCTGAGGGTATATAGCCCAGTGGTGGAGTGATAGAAAGCTTGCCAGCATGTGCAAATGCCCTGAGTTGAGTCACCAGCACTGGAAAAGCAAACAATGAGAGAGAAAATATGAGGATAATTTCATGCTTAGAGTAGCTCAGATCAACAGTAGGCAGCCCGTGTCCGTGGGTGACTCAACTTACCCCGCCAACCCTGAGGCTGGAGTGGAGATCTAAAGTGTTACAAGTTTTGCATTTCAGCATATCTGTTTACTTACCTGATATTGAATGTATGGCCCTGGACATGTGAGATTTGAGAGCATGTTGTTGAGACATGTAAAAAGCAATCAAAGTGACCATGCATGCTCTGTAAGATTTAAGAAATAATTTCTCTTCACAAAGCACTTAAAACTACAAAGCACTCTGGGGAAAAAATTTTTTTTTAATTCTTTAAAGGCAGCATGTGGTGGCTTGTCAGCTCATGCCTGTAATCCCAACAGTCTGGAGGCAGAGGCAGGAGGATTGCTTTGAGTTTAAGGCCAGCCTGGTCTACAAAGCAAGTCCAGCACAGCCAGGGCTACACAGAGAAACCCTGTCTAAGGGAGGAAGAAAAAAAAAACTACAATGCACTAACACTCATCTGGATGCTGAGCAGGTGACACACATCTGTGACCCTAGCACTCCGTTGGCAGAAGCAGGCAGACAGAATTCAAGAGCAGCCTCAGCTACATAGCAAGTTTTGGGCCAGCCTGCACTACGTGAGACCATGCCTAAAGAAAAAAAAAAAATGGAGCCTAAGGATTCATTCAGCTGCTAGAGCACCTGCCCAGCATGGGGAAAGTGGAAGCAGAGAGCATCAGTGTCATCCTTGCCTACATGTGGTCAGCCTGGGCTACATGTGGTCAGCCTGGGCCACATCTCCAAAATGAAGTCACACACTGAAGCTGACTGACAAAGCTTTTGAATGCAGATCTGAGCTTGTCATCTCCACCTGCACCCTCAGCCCTGCCTAGCTAGAAGTTCTACTCTAGATCCTAGTTTCCATCATGTGAGATGACTATTTACTATTTTTCCCACCTTCTTCCAATATCCGGTGGCTCATAACCATAATCCTAGGAGCACTGGGATTATATTAGGGGGTGCAGCACACATCTGAGACACAAGAATCAAGAGTTCAAGCCCAGTCAGGAATACATAACTACCTAAAGAAAACCTGAGAGATGGCTTAGTGCCTCTTGAACTGGTCCCAGTATTGGTTCCCAGCATGTTAGGCAGCTCAATATAATCTGTAATCCCAGCTCCAAGGGAATCTGATGCCTCTGGCCTCTATACACACCCACACACAAACACACACAACTATACATAATTAAAAGTAGTAAAAAAGTAAGTCCTTAAAAGAAAGGGAAAAAAAAAGCTGGGCATGGTGGTGCATACCTGTAATGCCAGCACTTGGGAAGCAGAGGCAGGTGGATCTCTGTGAGTTCGAAGCCAGCCTGGTCTACAAAGTGAGTCCAGGACAGTCAAGATAACACACAAAGAAACCCTGTCGAAAGAAAGAAAGAAAGAAAGAAAGAAAGAAAGAAAGAAAGAAAGAA
>OU015742.1:29809783-29864133 GCA_907169655.1 Acomys percivali | reverse complement strand
GAAAGAAAGAAAGAAAGAAAGAAAGAAAGAAAGAAAGAAAGAAAGAAAGAAAGAAAAAGTCTCCCACTCCAGATAAACTATGAAATCACTGACTTCCCCACTGCCATCTTGGCCTGGATCTCGCCCATCCTTTCTATGAATCTTCTTGCATTTTCCATGTCAACCTTTCACACAAGAACCGATGATTGTCTCTTGTCAGGGTCACTATTGCTGTGATGAAACACCATGACCAAAAGCAGCTTGGGGAGGAAAGGGTTTATTTCACTCACAGTTCCACATCACTGTTCACCCCTGAAGGAAGTCAAGACAGGAACTCAAGCAGGGCAGGAACCTGGAGGCAGGAGCTGATGCAGAGGCCATGGAGGGGTGCTGCTTACTGGCTTGCTCCTCATGGCTTGCTCAGCCTGCTTTCTTATAGATCATCCCTGTCACTCTCACTCAGGTGGCTCTGAACAGTCACTTTGTAGCACAGCAATGGAAGAGTTGCATAGGAGTGAGCTCAGTGGGTAAGATTTTGAAAGAGCAAAGTTAGAACTCCCATGAGAACTCCCAAAGCGGCACCTCTGTGGCTGTTACCTGCCCTCTCTGTTTAAGAGTACCAGGGGTAGGGCCCAGGGGTCCTGCTCAAACTATGGCACCAGCCAAGGACAATACAGGCCGTAAACTTCAAACCCCTGCCCAGATCTAGCCAATGGACAGAACATTCTCCACAGTTGAGTGGAGAGTGGGGTATGACTTTCTCACATACTCTGGTGCCTCACATTTGACCATGTCCCCTGAAGGGGGAGATCTGGTGGCACTCAGAGGAAGGATAGCAGGCTACCAAGAAGAGACTTGATACCCTATGAGCATATAAAGGGGGAGGAAGTCCCCCTCAGGCACAGTCATAGGAGAGGGGAGTAAGGGGAAAATGGGAGGGAGGGAGGAATGGGAGGATACAAGGGAGGGGATAACCATTGAGATGTAACAAGAATAAATTAATTTAAAAAAAAAAAGAATACCAGGGGTAAAGAGATGGTGTAAGTGGTTAAGCATACCAGCTACTCTTCCAGAGGATCCAGGTTCAGTTCCCAGTACTCACATTGCAGCTTACAATTGTCTGTAAGTCGAGTTCCAGGGGATGTGACATCTGTTGTGACCTCTAAAGGTCACATGGTGCGAGCACACACACACACACACACACACACACACACACACACACACACTAACAATAGTTTCAGGGAGGCTGGAGAGATGTGGTTAGTAGCACATACCACTGGAGCTGAGGAGATGCGTTAGAAGCTAAGAACATTTACTGCTCGTGTGGAAGCTCACAACCATGTGTAGCTCAGGACCAGGAGACTCATTACCCTCCTCTGGCCTCCAGGCACTAGGCATGAAAGCAGTGCACAGACACGGGTGCAGGCAAAAACCACCTATACACATGTTTTAAAAAAGAGTGTGTAAGACACTTGCAGATGATCAGTTCTTCCATACCCACATCAGGAGGCTGCCAGCTTCCCAGAACTCCAGCTCCAATGAGCTCCAGAGATATCTGAAAGCTCTGGCCTCCAGGCACACTGTCTTACTTAGGGTTCTACTGCTGCGATAAGACACCATGGCCACCGTAACTCTTGGTTTTTCTAGACAGGGTTTCTCTGTGTAGCCTTGGCTGTCCTGGACCCGCTTTGTAGAGCAGGCTAGCCTCGAACTCACAGTGATCCACCTGCCTCTGCCTTCTGAGTGCTAGGACTAAAGGTGTGCGTCACCATGCCCGGCACCACAGCAACTCTTATGAAGGAAAACATTTAACTGGGGCTGCCTTACAGTTCAGATGTTTAGTCCACTGTCATCGTGGTGGATGACGTGGTGGTACCCAAGTAGCCATGGTGCTAGAGAGGTAGCGGGGAGTTCTACACCCAGGTTGGCCGGAAGAGCAAGTGAGCCTTGGGGCCTGGCTTGCACTTCTGAAACCTCCAAGCCTACGCCCAGTGACACACTTCCTACTCCAACAGCAAGGCCACACCTACAATAATGCCATTCCCCATGGGCCTACGGAGGCCATTTCCATTCAAACCACCACAGGTAGCTGCATTTGTGTACATACCATCCACTACAGCAGGTAAGAGCTTGCCACACAAGGCTGACCACCCGAGTTCCATCCCTAGAACCTAAATACAGGTGGAAGGAGAAGCCAGATTCCATGAAATTGCCCTTTGACCTCTACATGAGCACCATGAAGCAAGTGTGCCTGCACAGACGTAATGACCCCTCTTGTGGGAAAAAAAAATTCAGTTCTGCTGGGGATGGTAGAGAGCATCTGTTGTCCCAACACTAGGAGACAGAGGCACGGAGATTGCCTTGGTGCAGGACTAGCTTGGCCTACATAGCGAGTACTGTATCAAAAGCATTCAACTTGATGATGACTTCAGGTATAGCTCAGTGTAAAAGTACTTGCCAGCATGTATGCAGCCCTGTGTTCAAATCCCAAGCATACCTTTTTAAAATAATTCAACTTTAAAAGCAAGGTGGAAGCCGGGCGTGGCACCACATACCTTTAATCCCAGCACTTGGGAGGCAGAGGCAAGCAGATCTGTCTGAGTTTGAGGCCAGCCTTATCTATACACTGAGTTCAGGATACCCAGGACAAGAGAAACCCTGTCTCAAAAAACTGAGGGGGAAAAAAAAAAGCAAGGTGGAAAAGCTGGCTTTATCAGTTTAGAGCATCACAGTACTCTTCCAAAGAACCAAGTCTGGGAAATTGAGTGCAGACAATACTCCAGCTGTTGCTAAACCCCATGCCTTTGCTCTTCATAAATACCTGCACTCACATATTAAATGCCCATTCAGTCACACACACACACAAATGTACAGGAATTTTAATTCAGAACATGGCTGCTCTGTGATCTGGCTAGAATACAGACATGCCTTTAATCCAGGAGACAGAGACAAGCAGATCTGAGTTCAAGGCCAGCCTGGTATAGAGCAAGTTTCAGGTAAAGAAAAGCTTAGGTCCAGGCACGGTGGTACACACCTTTAATCCCAGCACACAGAAGACAGGCTTGCCGACCTCTGAGTTCTAGTCAGTTCTGTTTAGGCAGTTCCGTTGAGTTGGTGAGTTGAGAGGCACTGCAGTGGAGTGTAATTGAAGGTTTGGTTTCCTTGTAAACTCTGTTGTGTTGTGTAAATATCTTTTTTGTTTTAACCCCAGGCGTGAGATTTCAGTTTGAGATTTAGCTTGTCCACAGCTCTTCACTGTCTCATACAGGACATGGCTTTTGCCAGCTGGTAAGGCCTTCCTTGTGTGGCACAGAGGGGCATGGTCTAGGGCTCTGAGGATGTAAATGAGAGCCTAGAGAGAGTGTGGTGTAGTGTGTGGTATTGGTGTGTGGCCTGTAGCAGTTTGAATTTTCCAGAGAAGGAAGGTGTGGCGGTTTGGAGCAGATAGACAAAGATGAACGCTTCAGGGACACAGCAGCTTGGAGGAGACTGCTGGCTGTATCTGCTGTTGACTGAGATTGGTAAAGCCCCAAAATCCCCTTTGACCCAAAACAGCCAAGTGAAGTAAAGGGGCTCCCTCTCCCCACAAAGGGGCTCCTTCTCTCTCCTATATAGAGTTGGGAGATTGGAAGGGAGGTTGAGGCCCAAAGACCCCAAATAAAGTAGAGGTTTGTTTTGTTTTGTTTAAGAGTGCTACAGGGCTGGAGAGATGGCTCAGAGGTTAAGAGCACTGTCTGCTCTTCCAAAGGTCATGAGTTCAATTCCCAGGAACCACATGGTAGCTCACAACCATCTATAATGAGATCTAGTGCCCTCTTCTGGCATGCAGGCACACATGTATAAATAAAAACATGTATTCTGCATAAATAAATAAATAAATAAATAAATAAATAAATAAATACGTCTTTTTTTTTTTAAAGCACTATAATGGAATTGAGTTCCTGGCAACTCAGTTCGTGGAATTCAGAGGCAGTTTTACCAGGAGAATTTTACAGAGACAGATTGCAGAGAGAACAAGCTAGACACAAGTGAAGACAGAATGAGCCAGAGAATGAGAAGGAGCCAGAAGGTTAGAACAGATTGTCAAAGTTAATATGAGGCCAAGCAGAGCAATTCAGTCAGAAGCTGAAAGAAGCCAATTTGAATCAGTCATCTAGGAGAAGAGTTTTGAGCCAGAACAGCTGAGTTGAACCAGCCAGCCAGAGTTCAGAAAGAGCTAGAAAGGGTAAGTTTATTCAGCAATAAGTCTCAGAGATTGAAAGCATTGTAGGCCTAGATTGTATAGAAGATAGAAGCTTCCAGGACTAAGCCTAGGTTAGCAGATGGAGGCAGTAAGTCTCAAGATGACAATTACATCAAGTGAAAAAAAGACACTTTTACAGGCTGGAAAAATGACTCAGTGGTTAAGAGCACTGTCTGCTCTTCCAGAGGTCCTGAGTTCAGTTCCCAGCAACAAACATGGTGGCTCACAACCATCTATAATGAGATCTAATGCCATCTTCTGGCCTGCAGGTGTACACGCAGATAAAAGCACTCATATACATAAATAAACAAATCTTAAAATATATATATTTTTTGCACATACACATGATTAAAAATAATAAAAAACAAATCTTTAGAAGTAACGTTAATGGAGGTTATGTATTAGCCACATTCATCTGAATAGTAAGATAAAATATTTCTTATATTAGAAAAAGAGAATTGGATCAGGCATGGAAGTGCATGCCTTGATCCCAGACAGGAGGACCACAAGCTGAATACCAGGCTGAACTATCTAGCAAGATTCTGTCTCAAAACAACAAGGGATATAGGTTAGTGATAGCATGCCTGTGTATGTGAGGACTCAGGTCCTTGCCTGAGCTTGTAAGGAATATATATGGTGATTATTTACACACACACACACACACACACACACACACACACACCCCATAGAATAATCTCTGTTCTGGTTATTTTTACAAAACTGTGTTTGTTTCTCAGTTTCTTCCTTAACTCAGGCTATCACACAAATAATTGAGACTCTTTTATAATTTCTTTACTAATAAGCTCCACAACACAATAACCGAGCAGTTATTACTCTATTCTTGACCCTCTAAGCTAATATGGTTCCCTCAGCGTACTTGTACTTTGTGGTTTTCCTGCTCCAGCTCCTGATGTCTCCTGAGCCTCTCCCACGGCTCAATCCCCTCCTTCCTCCTCTAACTCCTCCTCTCCTGCTGGCAGGAAGTCCAGCCTATTCTCTCCCTTGCTCAGTGATTGATTGCTTTATTGACATATGAGGGGACAATTGGGGAGCAGTGTTTACACAACATTGAGACAGGAGGTTCTCAGAACAAGAGTTGCAACCAGATATGGGTACAGTACAGAAATCAGCATTTGAATTGCACAATAACCTTATGCCTACAAATCCAAATCCACTCCATAGTTTAAGCAAGAACATATTTAAAATTCTAATACACCTAGCATGTGCAAGGCCCTGAGTTTGATCCTCCGTGCTATAAGAAAACAAGTCAAGTGGTCTAGCGGGATGGCTCAGTAGTTAAGAGCACTCGCTGAGCCGGGTGTGGTGGTGCATACATTTAATCCCAGAACTCAGGAGGCAGAGGCAGATACATCGTTCTGAGTTCGAGGCCAGCCTGGTCTACAAAGGGAGTCCAGGACAGCGAAGGCTAACACAGAGAGACCCTGTCTAAAAAAAAACCAAAAACCAAAATAAAACAAAAAGAGCACTTACTGCTCTTCCAAGGGACCCAAGTTCCAAGCATGGCAGCTCACAGCCATCTGTAACTACAATTCCAGGGGATCCAATGCCTTCTTGTGACCTCTGTAGGTACCAGGGATACATGTGGTGCACATACATAGATGCAGGCAAACACTCATACACATAAAAATAAAAACAGGTCTGGAGAGATGGCACAGAGGTTAAGAGCACTGGCTGTTCTTCCAGAAGTCCTGAGTTCAATTCCCAGCAACCACATGGTAGCTCATAACCATCTATAATGAGATCTGGTGCCCTCTTCTGGCTTGCTGGCTTACATGTAGGCAGAATACTGTATAAATAATAAATCTTTTTTAAAAAATAAAAATAGAAAAATAGAACCAAACGTGGTGGCTCTTACTGTTAATCCCAGAGCCAGGGGCAGCAAAAGCAGGCAGATCAGCAGGCAGCTTTCCATGCGTTCAAGGCCAGCCTAGTGTACAGAGCAGTTCAGACCAACCAGAGTTACATAATTAAATCCTGTCTCAAAAATAAACACAAATAAATAAATAAAACTTAGCAAAACTTTATTTTCAGCGAAAATGGAGGAGATCAAGGACCAAATTTGCCACCTTATTTGAAACAAGCAAACGAACAGCAAAAGGCAGGAAATGGTGGGTTTCATGACACTTGACATCAGAGAGCAAAGACCAGTGGCCCCTGACAGATAAGAAGCAAATAAGGCCAGGTCTAGGAGTTCCCTGGCTCACTGCTGAGCGAGCCTCCAGTGTGTACCACAGGGAGAGAGCCCAGGCAAAACCACGAGGACTCCAGAGCCAGAGCGTCAGGTCAGGGTTTGGGGGAGTGCTCAGGACATAAACCTGAAGAGCACTCAGAGAATCTGGGGCCTCTGAAAAGATGTCACCCCCTAGATCCTCATTTAATAGTAAGAAGACTATTTGAATCCAAGGAAAGATTCACCAAAAATGAGGATGCTACTACTTACATAAGGCCTGTTCGGCACCTGTTCCAACCAGCCTGATGGAACACTCCCTCAGCTGTGGAGAAGCCTTAGGCCTAGCTCAAACATCTACCTATCTATCTTCTATCTATCCCTCTCTCTCGTGAGAGTCTCACTATGTAGCCTTGGCTAGCCTAGAACTTGCTACGTAGAACAGGTTGGCCTTAAACTCATAAGAGATCCACTTGGCCCTGCCTTCCCAGTGTTGGGATTAGAGACCTCCCCACCTCACCTAGCCTTTCTTCCTGTTTTTGGTGTTAGGGAATAAATACAAGATATCACACATTCATTATTATTATTATTAATATCAATCATCATTATATTTTAAATTGCACATGTGTGTTTATAGATATGTGTATATCTGTGTGAGTGCCCTGGTCCAGAAGTGCATGTCAGATCTCTTGGAACTGGAGTTACAGGCAGTCGTAAGCCTCCCTGAGTATGTGTAGGAGCTTAGTTCCTTCAGGAGAGTCAAATGAATGATAGCAGTTGAGCTGCCTCTCTAGCCCTCCCACATTCCAAGTGCACACTCTAGCACTGAGCTGCACCCCAAGCTGCTATCCTAGCAAATCTTAAAACAGACTAGGAAAGAGTAAACTCCCATTAGGCAACTAAACGCATGCCAGGAAAACTCAAGAATATTTATATAAATCCAAAAATAACCAGCCCCACAAAACACAAAATTCACAATGTTGGGAGTCTCTAGCAAAACAATTACCAACAAGACAAAAATCAGGAGGAAAAAAAAATCAATTGAAATGAAGCCAAAATTGACACTTATGTGATAATTAGACAAAGACAAATGGTTATTACAGCTCTCTTCCATATGTTGTAAGTAGAGATTAGGAAGGTATAAAAATATCCACCTAGAAATTAGTGGCTGTGAAAACTAAAGTGTCTAAGAGTAGAAAAAAACAAAACAGGAAGCAGGGTGTGGTGGCACATGCCTGTAACCCCAGCTCTTGGAGAGGTAGAGGCAGGCAGATCTCTGTGAGTTCAAGATTAGCCCAGTCTACAAAGAGAGTCCAGAACAGCCAAGGCTATACAGAGAAACCCTGTCTTGTAGGTTCAGTTATTATGAACTTATTAAATGAACGTACCTCCCCTACAGCCCAACTACCCTGAACAGGAGGGAAAGGAGACTAAGGAAAACAAGAATGAACCCTTCTGGGTGTCAGTTCCTGGGAATGATTCCCCTGGCATAGTCAGCAGGATTTCAACAGACCAGCAATTCCACCAAAGTTGCTGCTGGTGTAAGACTGAGACCTCTAAAGAGATCTCCAGTCTATTCCCGGAGTCCCCACTAAGAGACGGAGTCTGTTGTCGATGCAAATGCATAGGAATAGGAATTTATTGAGCCATCGCGATGGGATCTGTCCAGCTCTTCCAAGCTACAGACCCCGAGAAGCAGAGGCATGGGCCTTTTATAGGTTTTAGACAAAGAAATGAGTTTTATAGTATGTGATTGGTTGGCATTTGGGCAGAAAAGCTGCAAGCAGGGAGTTACAAGTCTTGGCATTTTGTGGTTGGATAATGGGTGGACGGGCAAGTTAACCTATGGAAAAGATTGGTTGAAGCAGTCACAGGAGGCATTTAGAAACTTTTTAAGTTGGGGAGGGGTAGTGGAAATTTTAAACACAGCTGGTTGTCCTTGAGTCCAGCTGGACCCTGAGCACAAACTGAGACCTTGAGTCAAGTTGGACTCTTTAAGGTTTTTCCTGTCCCTGCCACACACACACAGTGATCTGATATCTGTCTGTCCTTGGGTCAGGCTGGACCTTCTAGAAATTTACATGCTTTGGCCCGAATGGGGGTCTTTAAGGGAGGACTAGGTAGGCCGACTTTTACATTTTCCCAGACTTTGGCCTTAATAGGGATTCTTAAGGGAGCTGGTTCCTTTACTGGAACCTGGAGCAACCGGAACCCGTAGGCCAAATCCTTGAAGCCTTCCCTGGAGCAGTTCTCTAGGAGTTTCTTGAAGTGGAGCAATGAACAGCCAAACAATACCAAGGCTCAAAAAACTCCAGGCTCCTGTTTTGGATATTTATGTCCTCTCAGAGTCTGTGCTAGGCTGTTTTTCAGCTGGCAAAAACCAAACCCCCTCACCACGAAGTGATCCATCTTCTAGTGGATAAACACCACCTGCTCTCTCACAGGTCTGCTCCCCATCCCATACTTGACATCAAAACAAAAACATGGACATCCACTACCTATCCCACACTTCTGATCAAAACAAAAACATCTTTATCTCCACTGCATCGCCCCCTTTCTAGTAAAAATAATAAACTAGGGAGCTGGAGAGATGGCTCAGAGGTTAAGAGCACTGACTGCTCTTCCAGAGGTCTTGAGTTCAATTCCCAGCAACCACACGGCGGCTCACAACCATCTATACTGTGATCTGATGCCCTCTTCTAGCCTGAAGGTGTACATACAGGCAGAATACTGAATACATAATAATAAATAAATCTTTAAAGAAAGAAAGAAATTAATTGGCATCCAATGTGGGGCAGAATTTACAGAACTCTAGCAAGAACTTATGTAAAAAATAAAACTACAGAGATTTTTTTTAGTTCTGTTCAAAAAGAGAGGAACAGCAGTTTCTAAGGCAGAAAGGAGCTCACAGCCTCCTGACTAGACAGACCCCTTACAGAGCAGCAAGGCTTTCATAAAAACAAAAAAAAAAAAAACTGTTACATTCAAAAACCCCAGAGAGGCAAAGCAAAAAAAAAAAAAAAAAAAGAAAGAAAGAAAGAAAGAAAAAGAAAAGAAAAATTGGCTCTTTAACACAAGCAAGCTTCTCAAGGTCAGACTTTCCCTTTGAGAAGGGGTTCTTACAGGCTTCTGCAGGCCAGAGGCACAAACATTTGTGGACTGAATAACTTCCCAATGCGGGGGAGGAGTCAGGATCCCTCGAGGGAGGCAGAAAAAAAGGCCTCTTCTGGAAGTGGGAGCCAGAGACTGACTGAAACGCCTCAAGCCTCTGAACTTGGAAGGTCTAGAAGGGAGTCTGTGTCTAAGAAAGTAAAGTCCTTAGGGGGAAAAGCCAGAGGGAAGGCCACCAGGAGAGGTGCTAGGAAGATCAGGAGGAAGGAGCTGGAGCCGAGGAAAGCTACAAAGTGCAAGTATCTCTGGGATGTTTGCTGGGAGTAAGACAAAAATAGCACAGAGGTTAAGAACAGACAAACTGCTCAGATTGTGTTGTGAAGCCTCATAATATAAAAGAGTCTCAATTATTTGTGTGATAGCTGGGTTAAGAAATAAGCTAAGGGGCTGGAGGGATGGCTCAGTGGTTAAGAGCAGTGACTGCTCATCCAAAGGTCGTGAGTTCAATTCCCAGCAACCACATGGTGCCTCACAACCATCTATAATGTGATCTGATGCCCTCTTCTATCTGATGTTCTCTTCTGTCATGCAGGCATACATTCAATAGAGTGCTTATGGACATAAATAAATAAATCTTTAAAAAAAAGAAAGAAGCTAAAAGAAACAAACGCAGTTTTATAAAAATAATTTCAACACTGTCTCATTTTTTTCTTAATCAGTGGATTGCATCAACAGCTTAGAAATCACAGGGTAAGTGTGTGTGTCTGTGTCTGTAGACATAACAATAGGGCCTGAGGATGTAGTTTAGAGATAGAACCACTTGCTTGGCATCCTCAGAATTCTGGATTCCAGGGCTGGAGAGATGGCTCAGTGGTTAAGAGCACTGACTGCTCTTCCAAAGGACCAGGGTTCGATTCCCAGGACCCACATGGCGACTCACAACTGTCTGTAACTCTTAAGATCTGACACCCTCACACTGACATACATGCAGGCAAAACATCAATGGACATAAAATAAAAATAAATAAGTTATTAAAAAATTCTGGAGTCCAGCCCCGACCCATGAGGACATAGTTACAGAAACTGTACAAATGGAACACCAAGAAAAATGTATAAAATCATACAAAATACACACTACACTAAAACCATGCCCTTTATAATTATCTAAAAGTATGGACAAAGACCAAACCAAACAAACATGTTGGAGGTATTTTGTACTTTGATGCTAATTACTGCTTGCTGTCTCTGCCCCACCTGCACTTTGCCTAAGAGACTAACCATTTGACCAATAAAACACCACCACACCCAGGCAGAGCAAATGGGAAAGGTGGCTAAGGTTCCCCGGCTTGGGGAGAGAGGGAGAATCTTGGGAGGATTGACCCTGAGGAGAGGAGAAGGCAGCTGCCCCACGGGTTAGGTGGAGGAGAAGCACATGGCTGGCGTGGATGGAGACTTGGCCCAGATGAT
The DNA here is from genome assembly GCA_907169655.1 of Acomys percivali. Classification (NCBI taxonomy): domain Eukaryota; kingdom Metazoa; phylum Chordata; class Mammalia; order Rodentia; family Muridae; genus Acomys; species Acomys percivali. The sequence goes on along the minus strand of OU015742.1, from coordinate 29,853,146 downwards.
GATAATTAGCAAGTATTTGGGATTATGGGTGGGAGGTAGCTTGATAGACATTATTAGAAGCAGATGGCATAGGATTGGGGCAGGGATCCCATGCCTGCCCCACTATGGGAAGAAGAAGTTTAGAGGATTAATGTCTGCCCTGCCCCAGGTTAACTAACACTATTTTAAAATATAACCAGTGTCAGTGTCTTAATCAATTGCTAACCGGGCATACTGATCATATTGATAATACAGATAATTTAAAAACAATAAGTGGCGCCCAACGTGGTAGGCAGGTATCCACACTCTTAAAAGTCATATTTTGTCATAGTCTGAAAGGGGTGAATAGCTCCCAGAGAGCTTCCATGGGCCAGAGCAAAGATGGCTACAGACACATGGCTGGTTGGAGAGGCAGAACTAAGAGAGTGGCAATCTTGTAAACTGACCTAGAGGATGGAGTTAACTGCCTAAAAATAATAATACAGTAAAAACTGCTATGGTCCCTCTCCAAGGCGCCATGGCAGAAGGCTCCTGGATCTTTTTTGGCTTTGTTTTGGTGTTTATGAATTTGTTTGCAATAGGCTTGGTCATGGTCACACTTCTCCTTACCCTCTGTAAAACAGTTCAGGGAGAAAGGTAGAGAGCGGGGAAATGTGAGACCAAGTTACTAACAGCTAGAAAGGGAGAAGGAACTGAGCTCTGCACAGAGTTGATTACACCTGAAAGTCAGAGCTCCTTAGCTGCAAGGTGTTTGTCAGGGCTTTCTGGAAAAGGCCCACCAGAAAGAGATAACAATAACTAAATTCCATGGAATCATGGGCAGGAGTTCACTAGCTAAAGCCTAAATTGACACAAATGACCCAAGGCTTAGACTTTTCTGGTTTCCTTGCTTGATTTTTTTGCTGAGATTTCTAAAAATTTTGACTAAACTGAGATAAAATATTTAAACAGGGGTGGTGGTGGTGGTGGCACCAGCCCTTAACCCCAACACAATAGAGACAAAAGCCAGGCAGAACTCCTGAGTTCCAACCTGGTCTCCACAGGCTTGACCCCCTACTGATAAGATAAATTACTTACAAGAGACTGCTTAAGATTTAAACTGACAAATTTTTTGATATGTTCCTTCTTTTTTGTTTAGTTTTGTTATTTTGGTTTTTTTGGTTTTTTTAAAGACAGGGTCTCTCTGTGTAGCCTTGGCTGTCCTGGACTCACTTGTAGACGAGGCTGGCCTCGAACTCACAGAGCTCCACCTGCCTCTGCCTCCCATGTGCTGGGATTAAAGGCGTGTGCCACCACGCCCGGCGATATGTTCCTTCTTCTTAATAATGAATTATATGTGCTTACTGATCTAAATGATAGAGACCCGTCAATCTTAGGTTTATGTAGAAAAAAAAGAAAAAAAGTGATGAAAATGCTCTAAGAAAGGCCAGCCAATCTCCTTAAAAGTAAAACTTCCACGAGACATATGGTGCTTAAGAGTACATTAGCCTAAGAAATAGGTTTCTTGGTCAAAGTAAAGACCAAGGTTGGACGGGGAGGCAGACATGAAGCTGAGTGACTCCCACGTCCAGAAGCGATGAGACAAAAACACCCCACAACAAATGTGAAAAGCCAGGTACAAGATACCTACAATATACATAAACCCTAAAATAAAATGAGAATCTATCTCATTTTTATTTAAAACTTAATGCCTTTTTCTTCTGCTCAGGGCAACCGGAATGCATTTTCTTGGGAAACAGGTAGCAGCCTAGCCTATGCATCAGGCGCCATAGAGCCTAGAGAAAGACATTTAGAACTATACAATCTTGTTTTGATTTCAATATGATGATAATTGTATGATCATTGCTAATGGTTATGTTATATTTCATCTTTAAAAGAGGTCAAAATGAAACAGACCAAGATAAAAGAGAAACTGCCAACTTAAGTGAGTCTATGTCTATATGAATTCAAACTGCAGAATAAGCAGTTAACTTATATTGCTAGTCCCACTACATAGGAATAGTTCTGAGACTAGCTGAGAAAGGAATAAAGATTTACAGATGTCTTTCTTCTGCTCATACAAAGAGCAGAGAACCAGCCTTTAATTATTCTGTGCATCCTGCACACCTAATACATTCATAGTTTTAGGGCTGTATAATGCTTGTGAGAAATTATATGTTTTCAGAATGAAAGAACTGGACACTGACACTGGATCAAACCTGACAGATTCATTCCTCCAGCATGCTGAGATGCTGACATCCTGCATCCTTCATGTTCCAGCCCCAAGTGCTTTGGATGCTGTTCCTCATCAGGAAAAAAAAACAAAAACAAAAAAAAAAAAAACCCAACAACTTCAAAGAAGAGTCCTGAAAGGATAAGGTCAGGCTTTAGGCAAGACATTTTCATAATTAGTGATAGATGGCGGAGGGCCCAGTCCATTGTGGGTGGGGCCACCCCTGGACTGGCGGTCCTTGGTTCTGTAAGAAAGCAAGCTGAGCAAAGCCATGAGGAGCAAGCCAGCAAGTAGCACCCCTCCTTGGCCTCTGCCTCAGTTGTGTCCAGGTTCCTTACACTACCTTGAGTTCCTGCCCTGACTTCCTTTGACGATGAACGATGATATGGAAGTGTAACTGAAATGAACCCTTTCATACCCACGTTGCTTTTGGTGCCCTAACTAGGACACTGGCCTAGAACTCATTAGACTGAGCTTGACCATGAGGTCATCCTCCAGCCTTCACCTCTCTGGGGCTAGAATTATAGGCATGAGTCACCACACACTGCTAGTTTATCTTTGTTTGTTTGTTTTTAAAGATAGGGTTTCTCTGTGTAGCCCTGGCTGTCCTGGGCTTGTTTCACTGACCAGGCACCTTGAACTCACAGCGATCCGCCTGCCTCTGCCTCCCAAGTGCTGGGATTAAAGGCGTGCGCCACCGTGCCTGACCCAGTTCATCATTTTTAAAACTTGTTTTGGGCTAGATAAGGTGGCACATGTTTGCAATACCAGTACTTGGGCAGTAGAGGCAGGAGGACCAGGTGCTCAAGGCTAGCCTGGGCTATGTGAAGCCCTGCCTCCACAGTGAACAGAAAACATCAACAGCACTGGTATTTTGTGGGCACACATGAAGAAAACATGTAATGGGAGTTTTGGTTTCTTTGTAAACTCTGTTGTGCTATGTAAATATGTTTGAAGGGGAGATAAACCTGTTTCTGTTTTGATCCCAAGCGTGGGATAGAGAAGAGAGCAGGATGTTTACCACTTAGATGTGAGAAAGCAAGAAGTTTTTCCACTTAGAAGTCAAACTACTTCATGAGGGAGCTTGGTGAAAAACATGCTTGAAAATACTGAGAGGAGATATATATATAGATATATAGATATAGATATAGATATAGATATAGATATAGATATAGATATAGATATATAGATATAGATATATAGATATAGATATAGATATAGATATATAGATATATAGATATAGATATTCCAAAACAGGAGAGGGAGGCTTTTGGTTGGGTTTTGGGTTTTGGCTGTTCACCCCTGCACTTCAAGAGGCTCCTAAAGAGAACTGCTCCAGGGAAAGCTTCAAGGCTTTGGACTCCAGTTGAGGCTTGAGGTTCCAGCTGCTGCTCCCGGTTCCAGCAGCAACTTTGGTGGAATTGCTGGTCTGCTGAAATCCTGCTGACTACGCCAGGAGAATTATTCCTTAAAACTGATATCCTTAAGGTTTCATTATAGCGTTCTTTAATATCCTTTTCTGGTTGTTTGGGTTAGTTGGGTTGTTAGGGAGGTAGGCTCATTTAATAAATTCATAATAAAATATAATTGATAAGAAAACTGAGCGTACAGGTGTTTGTAAATATGGTTTTGTTCTAACCCCAAGTGTGACATCTTAGTTTGAGCTTTAACTTGTCCACACCTGTTAATTGTCTCATGAGGGGCGTGGGTTTTGGCAGCTGGCAAGACCTTCCTCCTGCAGGTGGGTGGGTGGTTGGGGGAGTGGTCTAGGGCTCTGAGGCTATAAATAAGAGCACAGCGTGCATGCAGCGTGGTGTGTAGCAGTTTGCAGTTTGGAGCTGACAGACAGACAGACAGACAGACAGACAGACAGACAGACAGACAGACAGACAGAGAGAAACACTTTGGGGCTCAGCAGCTTGGAGGAGACTGCTGGCTGCATCTGCTGTTGATCGAGAAGGTATCACCTAAAAGAATCCAATTGACCCTAAACATCCAGGAGAAGTAAAGGGGGCTCTCTCTCCCCACAAACCTTCTTTCTCCTATGTAGGGTTGGAGGGTTGGAAAGGAGGTTGAGGCCTAAGCACCCCAAATAACGTAGAGTGTAAAAGAAAGAGTGCTATAAAAACAGTTTGCAGATGTTGCTCCGGGTCCACCCTCCTCCCCTTTGCTCTTTGACCTTTCCATCTCCCTGTCAAAGCATCCTGCCCCTCTCTTACCAATTTAAAGTGTTTCTTTGCTTTTCTTTCTTGTAGCAGCTTGTGTTTTTCCTTCATTGCCTTACTATGGATGGTAAATATACATTTGCAATTGTCTGGTCAGTGTCTCTTCTAGATTGTAAACTCCAAGAGGGCAGAGCTAATTCAGTCCTGGAATTTGCTTCCCCTAATCCCACCCACCCTGTTAAGAGCCCAGCACATAGCTGCTGCGTCTTAGGTATTTGTATGTGTTTGTTTGTTTGTTTGTTTGCTTGTTTTAGGAGGGTTGGGTTGGTTTTGGTGTTTTTTTTTTCAAGACAGGCTTTCTCTGTATAGCCTTGGCTGTCCTGGACTTTCTTTGTAGGCCAGGCTGCCCTTGAACTCACAGAGATCTGCCTGTCTCTGTCTCTGGAACGCTAGGATTAAAGGCGTATGTCACTATGCCAGGTCACCATATTTGTGTTTTTAACGAGATTACCGAGAACTCTGCCTTGCTTTGTATGAGCAACTTTAATTTCTAATTAAATCCAGACACAGGTTGTTAAGTATTTCAGCCCACTGATACACTCTACCTGATATCTGGTAGGTTTTATTCAGGACTCCTGTACTCCTGGCAGGATCTTTAACAATCACAGACCAAATAAAGAGGATTGTGACTTGGACGTTAGGCGAGTTCACGTTTCTGCCGCCAGGCCTGAACATGACAAGGTGGCTCATTAGCTCCATTCAAGCCAGCCCAGTGGGTCCCTGGCCCATCCTTGACCCGCAGGCTCGGGGCAGCAGCTTGACCCTTCCGTACAGCATGGCGGCTCCCGAAGTCGAGGCACAGGAAATAGCCTTCCGTACAACAGGGCCGCCCACAGGCTCGGAGCCGCGCCCCCTCCCGCCCAGCTCCCGGAAGTTTCCTTTTGAAAGCACGGCGGCAAGCTCTACCGAGGGCTGGGCGGTTGCTGCGGAGCATCTTTTGAAAGGGGACGAAGAGGACTGCGGGCCAGAGCAGCCGGCGCCGGGGTTCGGCTTTGCGGGCCAGGGGCTGGCCTGTGGGGTGCGGGCGGGTCGGCGTGGCGGGCTCTGCCGCTGCTAATATCTACTTTGCTCTTCCAGGGACCAGCCGAGCCAGCTGGACGAGATGGCCAGTGCTAAGACAGTGTGCGACGGTCAGCCTCACTCGCTGCCGAGGGGTGGTTTGCCCGCAGGTGGGTGTCCAGTGGCCGGGGCCAGTGGACTGTGCTAGCAGGAGAGTGTGCCTATTAAGGCGGCGTTTGGTTAGCTCTGACCTCCCGCACCTCATCTCCCAACCTGGCTGAGCCTTGAGTCCCTGTTCCTACTCTTGACCCCGCCCCTTTTTGCCTTTCGCAATTAGATCCAAATTTTGATTGTTGTTTAGGACTAGCTATTTTGTGTGTGCTGTGGTGGTTGGGAACTGCTGTAGGCCAGGCTGCCCTGGAACTCGGAAATCCTGCTTCTGCCTCCTGAATGCTGAAATTAAAGGCATGAGTCACCATGCCCAGTGGCTGGCCTCGCTCTTTCCTCCTTTTCACTATGTATCTCTGTGTAACGTTAACTTTCAGCAGCAATATTCCTGTTTTGCTTCCCGAGTGCTGAGATTTCGTGCGCGCTGCCACCACACCTGCCTCTCTAGAACTCTGTTCTAAAGATTGACTGTTTTTTAAAATTGTATGTGGTGGTGGCGGCCAGGAGTCTTGATCCTCTGGAGCTGGAGTTACAGGCAGTTGTGAGCCACCTCATACTCGTGCTGGAATCAAACTGCCGTGTTCTGGGAGAGTAATTCTCTCTTTTAACTGCTGTGCTATCTCTCTAGCCCTAGAAATCGCTTTTTATACAGTTATCCTTTTTATTTCTAGGTTAAGGGTAGATAATTTGCAGGTGTGGGTTGTCAGAGAAGGGAATCATTTGAGAAGTTGGGTAGTGGGGGGTGGGGGGAACCAGGGTTCCTTGTTCGGGTTAACAGGTACATAGTGGCTCTCCTGAGCACACTGTCAATATCTGTGAGTGGAGTGAGAGAGAACGTGGCCTTAGCCAGTTACTGAGAATCTTGAACGAAGAAAGGCATGACAGAAAACGATTTGTAGTTGCTTTTCCCCTCCTGGTCTGTGTTGATTTCCTTGTGGTTGAAAGTCATCTGGTGGGGTCCATAGTGGAGATTTTAGCCCTTTCCAGATGATTCCATGCAGCTGGTTGAAGAGCAGTAGCTGGTAAAATGAAATAAGTTAAATAAAATAGGCTTTTTGCTGGGCTTAAAGGGTTGCTCTTTGCCCTGGGTTCCTAGGAATACCCTAGCATAGTCAGCTGAGGTATTACTTAAGGAGTGGAGCCAGGACTCACAGAAGTCTGTGGCCATCCCTCTCTGTCCTCTCCCCCCCTTCACCCCTCCCTCTGTCACAGGACCGTGGATAGCTGGCAGTGACGAGCCTTGCCAAGCAAACCCCAGCTTTTCCTCTCTCTTCTGCTTGCACTCACTGTCTCAGCTTCATGGTCACAGGTACAGCAACAGTTCTAAAGTTTTTACGTGGCCTCCACACACAAAGGGAAAAAAGAAAGCTTGGAAATAAAGCTGGGTGTGGTGTACACCTGTCATCCCAGCGCTCTCTGGGCAGAGGGAAGATGTTGGAGGCCAGCCTGCTCTAAATAGCGAAGTTGTAGGCCAGGGATATACAGCAAGGCTCTTGGGGGGAGGGGCTGAATAAGTAAGTTTGACAAATTTTCTTCTCTTCTTTACATCAGCTATCTAATTACCCTTAGTGTCTCTCTTTTAAGGAAACCATCTTTGTTCAACTCTACTGACTTTTTTTCCCTACAGTTCAGTCCTCAGGGTTCAGCAGATAGAGAGATTGTTGGACCTGATTGCAATTAATGAAATTACTGGTGTTTTTCCCAATGTACTATGACCTCTTTTACATGGACTAGATATATTAGTGTATTTAACGTACTACTACTTGAGTTAAGACAAGATATTACCACCAAGTAACTTCTTGCTTCAACAAATACCTGGAAAGACCCCACTAACATTTGAGTGGTGTTACAAATGTTAACACTAGACTCCTAGTACCCTATAAACTGTGCCTATAAACAAAATGTGTTAACCCGAGGAATTACATTTACCCCAAATTATTGTGCAGCAAGTTATTAGACTAAAGCTTTTACTAAATTTAAATTGCCTTACAATACAATTCAGCACTATATATACCTCATCTCTTCAACTTAATTATTTAATTGTCATGGCTTTTGACCTCTATAGAGCCAGCTTACAGGAGCCATTTCACAGTGAAGTTAAGTAATCTAGAAAAGCTCTGAGCTGGAAAGAAATAGAAAAGCTTACAGGTTAGGGGCACAACAGATCCTATGACATGTAAATGCTAGACCATATATAGGGTGGACGTGTTAGCCAGCCCGACCCGGCATGGAGAGCAGCAGAGTGCCACAGAAAAACCTCTTAAGTGTAATGAGGAATCAAGAAAGGAAAGGGGCCGTGGGAAAGCTAGAGCCTGGCACAGGGAAGGAGAGAGGAAATAGTTTGAAAATACAGGGCAATGAAACACACTGGGTTCCCTCTTTTCCACTTGTGGCTGGTTCATGAGCTTTGGTTATGTGCCAGATACTTTACTGGGCACCAGGACACAGATGTGTCAGAGCTGGGAAGTAGACAACAGCTAAGAGAAAGCAGCCAGATGTTGTCTGGGGAGAATGGGTGTGGGGACCTTGGGTCAGTTCCAGCTGGGGATCCCTACTATCTTCATTATTCACATACCTGTGGCCTGTCAGTTTGAGGTATCACCAGGCACATGGAACTGCCCCTTGTGATGAATTTTGAAGTTGTATGCAGACCTGCAAGCCAAGCATTTGGAGGCAGAGTCAGGAATATCGCTCTTAAGTCAAGAACAATTTCTACATTAAAAAAACTTTTTTGATTGATTTATTATATATATAGTATTCTGCCCTCATGTGGCCTGCAGGCCAGAAGAGGGAACCAGATCTCATCATAGATGGTTGTGAACCACCATGTGGTTGCAGGGAATTGAACTCAGGACCTTTGGAGGAACAGACAGTGCTCTTATCCTCTGAGCCATCTCTCTAGCCCCAGTTTCTATACTTTTAAAGCCAATTAGTGTAGAGTCTTTTCTCTAGAAACAACCTCTATTCCTATACTGAGATCGGACTGTGAAAATTAGGGCTTCTGATAGTTCAGAGCGAGGCAGATGCTGGGTCATGGTGCTTTTCTTTCATTCTGTGTTCCCTTTCAGATTCACAAACTCGAGTTACTTCTAAACTACCTGTTAAATCCAAAGAACTTGATGTGTATAGACACCTTCACCCAGGAGGTTCAGAGCCTGATGTTACGAAAGTCACCAAACCAAGACACGAGAGCGGGTAAGAGCGGGTCACAGGATCTGGTCAGAACTTGTTGCTAGAGCCAGCGGATGTAGCTGAGTACTGGAGTGCTTGCCTTGTATGTTCAAGGGCCTGGGTTGACTCTCCAGCAGGGACGGGGAAGGACAAAGAGAGAGATCGCTCTTTCTAGAAACTTCTGGCCACCAAACTTTTTTTAAATAGAGGCTGAAGAGATGGCTCAGCAGTTCTGGCTCTCTCAAGGACTTTGCTTCCATTCCTAGCACCAACATGGTATCTTACATCCATCTCAAACCTAGTTTGAGAGGATCCAGTATCCTCTTCTGACCTCTCTTGGTACCAGGTACACGTTTGAGGAGTGCGCTCCTGTGTGTGTGTGTGTGTGAGTGTGTGTGAGTGTATATATATATATATATATATATATATACATATATACACACACACACACACAAATGCATACATACAAAAAAAATCTAAAAGGAAAAAAGCAAAACAAAACAATATAGGAGCCTCTGCTCCATACTGACAAAGATGGGCCTCCTAAATGAGAACCCTGCAACTGCTGAACTGCTTATTAGGACCCTCTGTTGATCTTTCTGGAGAAGACACAGTTGGGGCTCTGAGGAAGTCATTCCTTCCCCTGCCACACTGGCTTTGAGTACAGCAGCAGCAGCACCTGGCCACGCAGTCATGGTCCTGAAAGCTAAGACTGGCCACGAGCCATACTCCCAGGACTGAGCAGAAGCCAGCCCCAGGATCTAGCCAGGGATCCTCTCCTAGGTGAATGTGCTTGACGTGAGAGCCATGATTATCTGAAGCAAGCTCAGGCCTGCCAGGTCTTTGGGGGTGAGACCAGCATGCGTGGGCCCTGGGTGCTCAGCCTGTGCTATTTATGGGGATGTGCTCCTTGGTTCTTTCCTCAAGACACTCAAATCTCTTAAGCCAGGTGTGGAAGCATGCTCCTGTGATCCCAGAACTGGGGGAGGCTGAGGCAGGAGAATTGGGAGTTCAAACCCTGCCTCAGAACAGCAGTGAAGCCAAGCCCCCTGCTGCACTGTGTCCATGGCACCAAGCACTATGGTTCTCTGATTTGCTTTGATTCTGCTTCCCTAGGCTGGTGAAAGCTGCAGAGACCGCCAGCAGGAGCAACATCAAAAAGAGGTGAGCATGGGGTAGACTGTGAGGGTGGAGGCTTGCAAGTGTGGGTACGGATGACGATCACTTCAGGCTTGTTTAAGTCTGGGTACCATGCCGTGTACCAGAGTGGGATTTGGGGGATAAGACACAGCGAGGCGTGAGAACCAGAGCCAGGGCAAGGATCAGTAGTGCTGTCCAAAGTTTCCTTTAAAAATTATTTTATACTTTTTTTTTTTCCATCTGTATCTGTGTGTTCATGCAAGTGCAGGTGTCTGGAGCACATCAGATCCCCACTGAAGCTGGAATCACAGGTGGTTGTGAGCTGCCTCATGGGAGTGCTAGGAATACAGTTTAGGTCCTCTGGAAGAGCAGTGCATGCTCTAACCACTGAGCCATCTCAGCAGCCCCTCTGCCCCGCCCCCCCCCCCAAAAGCTTCTTGCTAGATGTCTTGGATCACACCTGTAATAGAAGTACTTAGGAGACTAAGGCTACATTCCAAGCCAACCAGAGTTGTAGGATGTGCTGGCTAGTTTTATAACAGTACACGCTTGCTGTTTTAAAAAAAAAAAATGAAAATCCCAAATCATTCCATTTTACCAATGAAGACTCAGAACCCAGATGCCGGGGTGAAAGCCTGCCAGCTCAGAGAGGCAGAGAAAGCACCCAGCTGACCTTCCTACTCAATTCACGTCCCAGAGAAAAAAGCAAAAAACTCAAAGCCCAAAGCTTGCCAGCTCAGCTGACAGCCTAGGAGGAGAAAAGCCGAAAGCCCCAGAGCCAAAGAGCTGTTCTTCTCCGTCTTAAACACCCTTCAACTCAAAGCCCCTCCTACTCTTTAATCCCTGTCAGCTGGTTTCTTGCTCCACCTCTTGACCTAGAGTTAACTCTTCATTAAATCCTGTGCACAGAGAGCTCTTGGATTGGTGTGTGCTAGGGCTGAGCCACACCTTAACCACCTGTTTACAATAAACAAAGTTCTTGGATTAACAGTGTGTGTTAGGGCTCAACCACAGCAAACAAAAGACAGGTTTTTTGTAGTTCACAGTCAGGTTTTTGGGGTTCACAGTGGGATCAAATATCCTGCAACAAAAGCTGGAGTCACTGGGGAAGGGGGGCCCTCAACTGAGAAATGCCGCTATAAGATTGGGCATTTTCTTAATTAGTGATTGATGGGAGGGGCCATCCCTGGGCTGGTGGTCCTGGCTTCTCTAAGAAGGCAGGCAGAGCAAGCCAGTGAGCAGCACCCTCCGTGTCCTCTTCATCAACTCCTGCCCCCAGGGGTCTGCCATGCTTGTGTTCTCTTGCTGGATATATGATCCGTAAGATTGTGAGCTGTCTTTGAGCCCGTTGTGATCCCTGAGACTGCAAACTCTAAAACCCTGTCTTGTTTGGCGTGGTTTGAGCCCTAGCACACACCTTTAATCCAAGAGCTCTCTGTACACAGGATTTTAATAAGTTAACCCTAGGCCAAGAGGCTGAGCAAGAATCCAGCTGGCAGGGATTAAAGAGGAGGGACTTTGAGTTGAGTGTTTAAGACTGTGTAGCAGTGGATGGGGCTCTTGAGCGCCTCAGCTTCTTGGCTTTTGGCTTTTTGGGTTTTGAGCTAGCAGGCCTTTGGTCTTGGTTTTTGGTTGTGTTTTGTTTTGTTGTGTTTTGTTTTGTTTTGTTTTGTTTTGTTTTGTTTTTGGCCTTCTCCTCCTGGGCTGTCAGCTGAGCAAATGAGCCTTTGGGGCCTTTTCCATCACAGTGTGAGCTGAGTGGGAAGGTCAGCTGGGTGCTTTCTCTGCCTCTTTGAACTAGTAGGTTTTCACCCCAGCATCTGGCTCCCGAGTCTTCATTGGTAAAATCAAATGGTTGGGATTTTCATTTAAAACAACAGTTTCTATCCTGGCTTCCTTCAGTGATGAACAGTGATCTGGAAGCAAAAACAAAAACAAAAAACCCAAAACTTTCCTCCACAAGTTGCTTTGTTCATGGTGTTTTAGCACAGCAATAGAACCCCTAACTAAGATATAGGGGGACCCCATTTAAAAAATATATACCTTCCCCCACCAAAAAAAAAAAAAAATTACAAGGCTGGGGAGATGGCTGAGTGAGTAAGAACACTTGCTATGTGCTCCTGAAGGCCTGGGTTAGAAGCCCAGCACCCTGGTAAAAAAGCTGGGCATGACCACACCTGCCTCTAACTCCAGAACTAGGAGGGGCAAACAGATAGAGCCTTGGAACTTCCTGGCTGGTGGTCTAGGTGAGCTTCATATTCAGTAAGAGATCCTGTCTCAAGGGACTGATGTGGAGAGCAGTAGACCAAGGTCCTGCTCTGGCCTCTGCATGAGTGTGCACACAGACACACCGTGTTCGCATTCTCACATGTTTCTGAAAACTCAGGTCCTTCAAAGTGAAGGTTTACTATTAAGGATCGCAGCTGTTGATGGCATGTCCACCATGTGCCAGCAGGTAAATTAAGCATTGTTCTTGGCATCTCTCTTTTATTTGTAGTAAAATTATGAAATGGAGGTACTGTCTTAATTTTAGAAATGATGTGTATGCAGATAGAGCATGCATCTACATTAAATAAATAAATAATATATTTTAAGCCAGGCATGGTGGCGCATGCCTTTATTCCCAGCATTTGGGAGGCAGAGGCAGGTGGATCTTTGTGAGTTCAAGGCCAGCCTGGTCTACTAGTGAGTCCAGGACAGCCAAGGCTACATAGAGAAATCTTGTCTTAAAAAAAAAAAAAAAGAAATGAGGACACAGAGCCTGAGATTACAGACCACACCGCCAGGAAGCCAGGATTGGAACCATCTGACTAACTCCGTAGCCTGTGCTCTCATACCCCACCTCTTCCTCTCACTGCAACTTTAACTTCAGCTCCAAGCCACTGCCTAAGCAAAAACCAGAGGAGGAACTAAAAGACCAAAACCAGGTCCTGGAGGCCATCAACAAGCAGTTACACCAGAAGCTGGCGGAGACTCAGGTAAGGACCCCCCCCGCCGTGACTCAGCCGCCCCCCCCCCCCCCCCCCCGCCACCTCCCCGGGGATGTGGGTGGCCTCCGTCTGGGTGGAAAGGAGCAAGCCGACCTGCTGCAGACCGAGCAGAAGCCGGCTCCTGCTGGGGCTCGCCTAGAGTGTGTGTGTGTGTGTGTGTGTGTGTGTGTGCGTGTGTGCGCGCGCGCGTCTACACCCTGCAGGATGCCTCCTGATCTTTCCTGTGCCACTCCCTAGGGAGAACTGAAGGACCTGACGCAGAAAGTGGAACTACTGGAGAAGTTTCAGGATAACTGCTTAGCGATTTTGGAGAGCAATGGCCTCAACCCAGGTAAGAGACAGCATCTAGCAGCCTTCTAGAACTGCCTTCTAGAAGGTACAGGTCCCCTTACTGGGGCTAAGTTAGCAGCATGGGGTCTTTGCCCTATGGGTGCAGGAGCTGCTCAGCCAAGCCTGAAGACTTTTTTTCGGTGCTTCTTAATGTGTGTGTGTGTTCTTAGGAACACACTCCTTAATGTTCTTAGGAAATATCCGTTTCTGCCTGCCTGACAGAACATGAGAAAAACGCAGCACTGAGGGCAGCCGTGAGAGACATGCTCAGGGGAGCGCTTCCAGGAGCAGGCATTGGAGAGGCTTCCCTCAGGAATATGGCTACACTTGTCCATGGAGGCTCACTTTGTTGTATCTGTCCATTTTAGGCAGCGAGACTCTGGCCTCACAGCAGAAACCCACCACAGATCACGAGGACTCCACGGTGAGAGCAAGAGTGTGGCTGGGCAGGCCCTCAGCCAGGGCCCAGTGTTAAACCCACCAAGCAAGAGGAAAGATCATCACCCAAGTTCTTGGGTCAAATTATGCAAGCTTTATTTTCTGTCAGGCAGGGCTATGTCACTAAAGCAGGCTTTGAGAAAACAGCATTGAGCCCAAGAGACAAGGAGCTTATATAGTTCCCAAAACTTGCAAGAGGAGCAGGTTTTCAAGGATTGGGGGGTTCCAATTTTGGTTATGTAGGAATTTGGCTGGACATTTTTAAAAAATCAAGTGGAATCTGGGCACAGTGGCGTACACCTGTGCAGTTCAAGGCCAGCCTGGTCTACAAAGTCAGTCCAGGACAGCCAAGGCTACACAGATGAACCTTGTCTCGAAAAACCAAGAAAAAAGAAAAAAAAAAAAGAGTGGAGAAGGACCTGTGAGACGGGTGACCAGGTAAAGGTGCTGGCCACCAAGCCTGATGACCTGTGCTCAGTCCCTGAACTGGCTCCTGCGGTTTGTCCTCTGACCTCCACAGGCTGTTAGGAATTTCCCCCTTCCTCACAAGAAAATAAATAAGTGCTTTATAAAAACTAGAGAACTGTTGAGCTAGCTCAGCAGGCAAAAGTGCTTGCTACAGCCTCACCCCCAAGTTCCATTCCAGAACCCGTATGATGGAAGGAAAAAACCAGTTCCGCCACGCTGCCATCTGGCCTCCAGACATATGTCCTAGTACTTAGATACTTAGTTCACATATATGTTAGATGCTGGTCAGATGTCTTAGGAAGGCCTTGCTATCCAAGCATCGCCACCAGGGTTTGATCCGTGGAAGGGAAGGCGGATGAAGAGAAGCCAGTGCACAGAGCTGTCCCCATGACCTCTACATACGTCATGGCATGCACACATCATAATAACAATAATTTGGGCGGGGGGGGGCGGTCTTTGTAAAATTTTCTTTGTGACAGGGTTTTTGTGACAGGTGTAGCCATGGCTGCCCTGGAACTAGTTCTGTAGACCAGGCTGGCCTCAAACTCACAGAGATCCACCTGCCTCTGCCTCCCGAGTGCTGGGATTAAAGGCGTGCGCCAGCACATCCTGCTAAATTTGATATCTTAGGGAAGGGGCCTGTAGTAAGAAAGCACGCCTCTTGGGCTCGGACTGTTGTGGTTGCCTAGATAAATGATGCGGTATTGAATGGGACATAGGGAGCTTTATCACTCTAGATAAGGGAGTCTGTGGTGTGGAGAACAAGTCCTAAGAGCAGTAAGTTCCCATCAGAATCTGGGTCTTCAGTGGCTGGGCTCCTCAGAGGGGACCAGTGCACATCTGGCATGTCCACTCAATGCTCAGTACAAGTCATGCACAGAAAACTCGATAGCCACCATCTAAGTCCTCCCCTCCTCTTTTTTTGGTCTGTCTGTCTGTCTGCCCCCTCCCCCCCACCCCCTCCCCCCCCCCCCTTCCCCCCCTCCCTCCCTCCCCCCCCCCTTCCCTCCCTCCCTTTTTCTCTCTTTTTCTGTGTGTCTGTGTGTCTATCTGTCTCTCTCCTCTATTACATTTGTTTTTCTCTTCTACATATTTTTCGTCCCCTCACTTTTGAAATAGGGTCTCAAGGCATAGGCTCCACCATCCTGGAATTTACCCTGTAGACTAGGCTGGCCTTGAACTCACAGATCTCCATCTCCCTCTCTGCCTCTCAAGTGTTGGGATTAACGCTCGTGCCACTACAGCCCGCTCAATTCTTTCTATGTTCTTCTCCTGTTAGCTGCTGCTAGAAACCCTGCAGGATGAACTGAAGGTTTTCATTGACACTGCCAAGAAGCAGATGGAAGAGCTGCAGGTAAGGGCTGCCTGGTGCACCCTAAGGCGGCGCCGCCAGCTCTCCGCAGTTGTAGATTTGGGGGGACAGTCCTTCCTGTTTTTCTTTTCAGAGTTTATTTTACCTAAGTGTGTGCAAATACAGCACGTGAGAAGCAGTGTCCCTGGAGGTCAGAAGAGGGCACTGGATCCCCTGGGACTGAGGTCCAGGCAGCAGTTGTGAGCTGCCATGTTGGGTCCTGAGAACTGGAGAAGAGCCACTTAGCTGCTGAGCCATCCTCTGTTTCATCCTCCCTTCTCTCTCTCTCCCCTCCCCTCCCCCTCAATAGAGTCAGTTACCCCTCCCCCCCCAGGATGGACCTTCTACCTCAGCCTCATCCGGGCTGGGATTATAGGCGTGAGCCACCATGCCTGACTCTTTTTATTTATATTTCTCAACATTTATTTCTACTCATGTGTATGTGCCTGTGTGAATGTAGGTCACGTGTGTGCGGGTACCCACTGGAGACATAAGAAGGCTTCAGGTGCCCTAGAGCAGGAGCTACAGACAACTGTGAGCTAACTGAGAATGGGTGCTAGAAACTGAACTCTAGCTGTCTGAAGGAGCAAGGGGGTACTCAATGCAGAGACATCTCCAGTTCCCACGCCTTGATATTGCATATCCCCCCCCCCCCCACCGTGTGGGTGTGTGTGGGTGCATACATGCCACAGTGCATGGGACTTCCTTAGGCTTGGTGGCAGGCACCTTTACCCTCTGAGCTATTTCTCCTCTCCCGGCGCTTGGCTCCTGTTTGTTTGTTTGTTTATACTGCCTATACCTTGTAACAACTTCAGAGCCTCAGCTCTGCCATGGGAGCAGCTCTGAGAAGGCAAACCCATCCCCCCACCCCCACCCCCCAGTCAGTTCTATCTCCTGAGTCCAGAGCATCCGGAGAGGTGCCATAGAGTGGCCTCCAGCCCTTTATGGCTTTGCTCCCCAGGGAGGAAAAGGCTAAGGGGAAGGGACTTGGCTCCTGCAGTCCTGAGGTGAAATAGGTCTAGGAGGAGGACATCAAATGGCCGTGGCTCCCTGCTGGGGTGGGGCTGGCTCAGAGGTCAGCAGCTGTAGACAGATAAATGCCCTAGGGATGTCCTAAACCACACACTCCCAGATCAGACCCAGGTCAACTCCTTCCTTCCCCTCTAGAGGGGCCCAAAACACAGACTCTGCCTTCCAGCCTGGGCTCTGCGCAGCCTGTCATGGCTCACACTGTTGATACCTGGATCAGTGGGACCATGACTGACCACCAGCCAGACGCACTTAGGTGGGCAGAAAGGAGCAAATGCAAAGGCCTGCCAAGGGATGAGGCCAGGGTGGCAGGAGCGCTGATAGGGCTGGGGCTAGGCAGGCCAGTTCCACAGGCACTGCACCACAGAGGCAGCGTAGCACCGGGCCCAGCATATGTGTTTGTTCTTAATGAACTGTCTTAAAATTTAGATTTATAGAAAAGTTGCATGGATAGTAGAAAATCCAGTTCCCCTAAGGATAACACCTCACCTGTCCTCACAGGGGTGTCATTGTTAATTAAGCCCCAGCCTTTGTACTAAGCCAGGTTCTGTTTTAGATGCTTTTTCTCCACTATTTAATAATTCTGTGTTCCTGAGGACAAAGCTATTGCAAAGCCCAGGGTGGGGAGTAAGTCTGAGCACACTGTCGGCTGCTCAGAGCTGAGGCCACATGAAATCCATGCTACAAAGTGTTTCTCAAGAGACCTGAGCAAAATATCCAGATTGTAGGGCTTGAGGGATGCTTGCTCCCAGACTCCCAGAGTCTCAAGTGCTGCTTCCTGCAGCTCATAACTCCCGGAGCTCCGGCTGGAGGCATGCCGTGCGCCCCCCCTTTTTTTTTTCTCCTTTCCACAGACATCCGAGGACACACGCATGTACGCACGCACGCGCATGCACATAAATTAAAAAAAAAAAAAAAAAAAGCCAGGCATTGTGCGCATGCCTCTCAGAGGATCTCTAAGTCTGAAGCCTGGTCTACACCAGTCTGGACCGCTTCTGCTTGCCAGAGACACCATGGTGCAGGAGACTCATTACTCCGGTTTAAATTCAGGAGTGGGAAAATTCCCCAAGCCAGCAGAGATAAATTCCAAGGCAGGAAATGGTGCTGTGTTCAGTATTAGGGCTGGTCTCCCTCTGTGCCACCCAAGTGTAATGTTCCAGTTCGAGTGTTGTGTTGTCTTGTGAGTTTTGTGATGGCTTTTCTTTTGGAATACCGTCTCTTTCAGGCGTTGAAGGTGAAGTTGAAGTTGACAGAAGAAGAAAGGAGCCAGTTCCTGGAACAACAAAACTTATGTAAGGACCAAGCCAGTGACTTCACAGTAGTCCTGGAGGAAATGGAGCAGCTTTTAGAAATGTAATGCAAGGCAAACGGCCAGAAGGCTTCCTTCGTCCTGGGGAAAGCTCTCCCAGGAAACCACTTAGGATATCTTCCGCGTTGCCATCCCTTATGTAAAAAGACCTTCTGCAGCAGTTAATCCGGTAGGAGCAAGGGATGCTGGGATTCCTCCTTTAAGCAGATTGGCCCACCTTCAGATTGCCTTGCTCTCCTGCAAGAGGACCTGGGAGTTTGACTTCACTTCCTGCGCGACAGAGAGAGCAGCGGCCCTTAGAACCAGGGTGCTGAACATGCCGCCTTGGAAACAGAGGCACTGCCTGGGAAACACAGGAGGAAAGCTTTCCTCACAACAGCGCATGCAGTGTGGGGAGATGTCGCTGAGAGCCATGCTGGCCTCCTCATTTTTTAGTCCATCTGGTTGAGCTAAATGTACGAACTTGACATTTTTGGCTTAATAAATGGAGGGGAGGTCTACGAAGTAACACCTACCTGAAACAACGCCTGGAGCTTTTGAAATAAATACTTCTGTGAATATTAATGTTCTAAGACTGGGGAAATGAAAATAGCATTTTTAACCCAGTGTGGCTCATGTCTATAATCATAGGACTTGGGAGATTTCGCTAGCCCAGGCTGCAGAGATCCTGTCTCAAAAATACAAGGAAAAGGGGGGAGGGGGAAGGATTAAATAGCATTTAGTGTGACAGATGAGTTGAGCACACTGGTGTAAGTTCAGTGCATTCCGAATTCCCCAGTGTATGTTTTTCTCCATTACATGGTTGTGGCAAGGCCCCTTGCCTTCCGAGAGTCCTGGTTCCTCCACACCTGTGGTAGTGTATGCTATGCCATACTCAATGTTGACTGTGTTTGAGGCCAGTTGCTGCCTGTGTTCTGTCTCTATGTCTGCAATTATCACAGCCAACCCAGAGCCTCGTGCAATAGACCCTACAGTCTATGGCCTGGCACCCATGCCAGCCTCCCTCTTAGGGTCACCAAAGGTGCAGCCATGGTTTCCTTCTCAACTGAAATACACCAGCCTTTGCTTTGGCTATCTCTCATTGTTTTGAGCTTTCTGTTTTCTTCAAACTTGCCCAATATTTCCTTCAAAATCACTAAAGCTGCCCAGAGTCCGTCATCCCCAGTGAAGCCAGGTGCTGTCCCATACTTATGTTTTTTTCTTTCTTTTTCAAATCTATAAAATGATTTAACTTGGGCTGGAGATGTGGCTCACAGGTTAAGGGCACTGGATATTCAAATTACCAGCAACCACATGGTAGTTCAAAACCATCTGTAATGAGATCTGATGCCCTCTTCTGGTGGACAGGCACACATACAGGCAGAACATTGTAATAAATCATTTTCTAAAAAATTGGCTTAATTTAAAGGTACAGTGGGTACAGCTGCACACACCATGTGCAGGATGGGACTCCAGGAAAGATGGCTGTGGAGCAGTGCATTCTGGGTTCCTTTGTGACACACATCTACTTCGATGAGCCATCCTCCCAAGACTAGTGAAGTCCTGAATGGCAAGCAGAATTCAGATGAAGGAGTTGAGAGTCTTGCAGTCTCATGGGAGTCCACTCTGCTTCTGCGCATGCATGCAGGTGATTGAAGGACACCCAATAGCAATGGGATCCACTGTGGGAGCAGGTGACCCACACCATCTCAATGAGCTGTCTTGAGTATCATAGTCCATTCTTGGATGTGTCAAACCACATACTGAGCAATGAGTTCTGAGTTGCAAAAGATTTTTTTTTTAAACCTGCTTTCCATGCCTTTGCCACCAGCTGAACAAAAGCATGTACGCGTGTGTGTGTACACACACACACACACACACATGCTGATCTTAAAGAGCTAATGTTACAGGATGTTTGATTATTGTACATAGAAAACCTAAATTGTTAGCAAAATAGAAAAACCTAAGTAGTTACTGCATTTGTCAGGTGCAGTTGGGTGTATCTCCAAAGCTAAAGAATGGAAAGTTGCTGCCTATTTTAAGGCAAGTTGCTTGGGAGAGAGAAGTCTTGTGGTCTTTGCTCTGAGAGGCAAAGTCAGCTGGGTGACCTTGAGCTGCCACACCATAAAGATGGTTTGGCTCAGAGTCCCATCCCATCTCACCCCACATCCCCCTCCCCACCCCACACACACACCCAGTGTTCAGCTTGCCAAGGGGAGGAGCTAAAGACTTCTTTGATAGCGATTGAACCTTTGATAGAGCTATGCCTCTCACCCACCCACCCCCATCCCACTTGGAGTTCAAACCCAGTGTGGGTCAAATGAGACCCATAAGAGAGAGGAGAGAGAGGTGGAGGAGGCGGGGGTGGGGGGGGCGGGCGAGGGGGCGGAGAGCACTGAGGCAGCATGGAAAGACAAGGGGCTTTTTGAGATTTGGGAAGAGGGAAGAAGCTCTTTATCTCGGTGACTAGAGGAAGTAAGATCCTAGGTCAGCAGTTCTCAACCTTTCTAACGCTGTGACCCTTCAATACAGGGTCTCAGGTTGTGGCGACTCACAACCATAGAATTATTTTTGTTGCTACTTTACAACTGTAATTTTACTACTGTTATAAGTCATAATATTTAATGATTAAAGAATAAGATGCCAGGCAACAGATATTAGATGAAGTTTATTAAAGGAGCATAGGGAGAGAAGGACAGGGGGGATGGGTACCCCAGAGAGAAAGAGAGAGAGTTAGAGGAGGAGGAGGGAGAGCTAAGAGAGGGAGGGTGCAGGAGAGATAAACATGTTTTTGTGTTGATCCGAAGTGTGGCATGAGGAACAGACTTGTGAGAGAGGGGGATGTTTTTCCACTTAGAAGTCGAACCACTTTGTCAGGGAGCTTGGATGTTGCCAGCTGAAAACATCCTAGTAGAGACTCTGAGAGGAGATATATATATGAGCCCAAAACAAGAGGCTTTAAGAGAGGACCTGGGATTGTTTTGGCTGTTCATCAACACTTCAGGAGGCCACTCCTAGAGAGAACTGCTCCAGGGAAGGCTTCAAGGCTTTGTACACCGGCTGAGGCTTCAACTTCCAGTTGCTCCGGGTTCCAGCAGCAACTTTTGTAGGATTGCTGGTTTGCTGAGATTCTGGTGAGTACGCCAGGAGAATCATTCCTCGGAACTGATATCCTTAAGGTTTCATTATTGTGTTCTTGGGCCGGGCGTGGTGGCGCACGCCTTTAATCCCAGCACTCGGGAGGCAGAGGTAGGCGGATCGCTGTGAGTTCGAGGCCAGCCTGGTCTACAAAGTGAGTCCAGGACAGTCAAGGCTACACAGAGAAACCCTGTCTCGAAAAACCAAAAAAAAAAAAAACAAAAAAAACATTATTGTGTTCTTTAATCTCCTTTTCCTATTGTTTGGGTTAGTCAGGTTGTAAGTGAGGTACGCTCTGTTCATAGTATTCATAATAAAGTATAATTGTTAAGAAAATTGAGCCAACAGAGGGAGGGAGGGAGAGAGAGAGAGACAGAGAGAGAGAGAGAGAGAGAGAGAGACCGCTCCAGGAGGAGGGTTTGGCCTTGGGTAGGGCCATGCCCAGTGGGAGGTAGGCAATGACCTCACAGGTAGGTAGAATCCTAACAATAATGTAAGTATCTGTTTTCTGATGGCCTTAGGCAACCCTACACCCAAGTGGGTCGTGACCCACAGGTTGAGAATCATTCTCCAAGAGTTTCATGGATGCTTTCTCACCTGGGGAGGGGGATTTTTAACTCGGACTTGGGGTGTCAGAAGCCCACAGTCACAAAGAACTTCGATTTGAACCACAGGCTCCATGATCTTGTCTTGTGGATTGGAAGAAAGAAATTCACGACCCACAGAGGGTGAGTTTTATTGTAGAGAATAAAGAGAAAGAATGGGCGGCCGGGGCGGAGCCGGTGAGTCCCAGGACACCACTGCGCAGCTGCTAGACCACAAGCGTGTTTTAGGGCTCTGGCAGAGACTAGGGTCGGGCTTGGGGAACCGGTTGGTCCAGTTGAACCACCCACGAGGTGTCCAGGTGCCCTCTCTCAGTTTTAATCGCATCTTCATCCTCACGTGAGCTGCCAGGCAGTGCTGCTCACTCAGCAGAGCTAACAAGGTACCAAAAACCTGACTGCTTTCCTGGAATTTCCGGCCTGCAGCAAGGACAAAACTACTGACTGGATGGAGGACATTTCAGGAGCTGCCGCTCCTGGAGTCCCTTGCTCTAAAACAGTTTCTGTCTCCTGTTTTCCCCTAAGAAGACGTAACTAGTAACTGCTCTTGAGGAATCTGGACTCAGACTGACCCGGCTGCTTTGAGCTTGAGTGGGACCATCTAGAAGGCGATATAAGGGACGTCAAGCAACGTTTGAGTGATTCCATTGAGTTCAGTGGTTCCAACAGCCAAGTGAGGATAGAAAAGGGCGTCTGATTGGTGCCTGCGTCGAGACACAGGGAACAAGGAGCAAAGATCAGAGAGGAGCCAGGACTTTTGTGTGCCTCTCCAGGTTTTTTCTTCCAGGACTTCAAGGTGGATTCAAAATGAGGAACCAAGGATTCGCTTTCAGGCTCTTTGACAACTGTTAGAATGGTTAAAGTTACGGTGTGAAGTTCCTGAAGGGTTCAAAGAAAGAAAAAAGGGGGAGGGGGAGATTTGAGTCCAACCCCATCTTCTGGTTTGAATGACAGTGGTCTTGTCTCAGCTGTTGGTCTTACTGGGTGCTGCAGTGTTGAAATTGACCCAAGATGGCGGTGTCCTGTATCGGGGTAGCATTTTTCTTGTTTTCAAAAAAGAAAATCATGGGCTGGAGAGATGGCGCAATGGTAAAGAGCGCTGTCTGATCTTCCAGAGGTCCTGAGTTCAATTACCAGCAACCACATGGTGGCTCACAGCCATCTATAATGAGATCTGGTGCCCTCTTCTGGCATACAGGCGTACATGCAGGCAGAGCACTATATGCATAATAAGTAAATCTCTTTTTAAAAATATGGAATGGATTACAGGGTTCCCTGTCTATCAGGCAGTCAGAGGAGGTTCATTTAATTAGAAAAAATAGATAGATCCTTAGCTTTGACATAGAAAAGAATTTCAGAGCCTGTAGTAGATGTTTTTGTTTTGATCCCAAGTATGACATGGGAAACAGACTTGTGAGAGAACAGGTGATGTTTATCCACTCAGAAGTTGAACCACTTCATGGGGGGCTTGGTTTTTGCCAGCTGAAAAACATTGTAGTAGAGACTCTGAGAGGATATATATGTGTGTGTGTGTGTGTGTGTGTGTGTGTGTGTGTGTGTGTGTACGTGTACGTACAACAGGAGGCTGGAGTTTTTTGAGTCTTGGTGTTGTTTGGCTGTTCATCTCTCCACTTGGAGACGCTCTGGGCTTTGGCTGCTGTTCCAGCTTCCAGGTTCCAGCAGCAACTTCGGTGAAATTGCTGGTCTGCTGAAATCCTGCCGACTATGCAAGGGAAATCGCTCCCAGGAACTGAATTCAATGAGGTCTACTTCTCCTGTTCCCATAAATCTCCTTTCTCTCCTATCTAGGGTAGATGGGTTGGAAAGGAAAAGAAAATTCCTAAAAGCTGAAAGAAAAAAGAAGGAGGAGGAGGAGGAGGAGGAGGAGGAGGAGGAGGAGGAGGAAGAAGAAGAAGAAGAAGAAGAAGAAGAAGAAGAAGAAGAAGAAGAAGAAGAAGAAGAAGAAGAAGAAGAGAGACTTCTGAGTGTCGTATAAAGAGATCACTGTGTGTGTGCACTGTGTCGAATCCCCTGGAGCTGGGGTTACAACTGGTTGCGAGCCGCCTGACACGGGTGCTGGGACTTGAGCTCTGCTCCTCTGTAAGAACAGAACAGCAGGTGAGAGTTCACTCACTGCAAGCTGAAGCAGAGGGCAAGAACTTTTTAGCCCACCCTTAGTGGCATACTTCCTCCAGCAAGCACATATGTCCTAACCCTCCCTGAACAGTGACACCAGATGGACACCAAATTGACACCAAATTCGTCAGCCCATGAGGAACATTCTCATTCAAATTGCCACCAGCTTCTGAGCCAGGCAGAGGCTCGCAGTATAGAGTGGTCCCGTTTCTATGGGCTGTCTGATAGGAGTCAAGCACCATGTGTCCTGCAAGTTTTTATTAATTTAGTTTTCTTTCATTGTTTGTGAGACAGAGTCTCAGTGTAGCCCCAGCTACCCTGGAACTCACTCTGTAGACCAGGCTGGCCTCGAACTCACATAGATCCACCTGTCTCTGCCAAGTGCTGGGATCAAAGGTGTGTGCCACCATGCCCAACCTCCTGCAAATTTTTTGCTTTTTGGAAGGGGGCAGGTTGGTTGTGGTTTTGGTTTTGGTTTGATTGGTTTGGTTTGGTTTTTCGAGACAGGGTTTCTCTGTGTAGCCCAGACTAGCCTCAAACTCAAAATGATCTGCTTGCCTCTGCCTCCCTTGTGCTGAGATTATAGGCATGCACCACCACACCCAGATCCGCCTGCAAGTTTTTGGTTTGTTTTTGTTTTTGTTTTAAGATTTATTTTTTAATTAAGTATACAGTGTTTTTGCCTGCAGGCCATAAGAGGGCACCAGATCTCATTATTGATAGTTGTGAGCCACCATGTGGTTGCTGGGAATTGAACTTGGGACCTTTGGAAGAGCAGCCAGTGCTCTTAACCTTTGAGCCATCTCTCCAGCACCCCTGCAAGTTTTTAAACCATTCTTTATTCAGTTCCTCCCATCAGCAAGCCTATATCAGAGACAACCACCCAAAGGCTTGGCCTGTAAATCTCACCTACAGTAACCTGCACTCTTGCTGCCACAGAGGGGTAAGGGAGAATGACCTCATCTGACAGTGGAAGGAAGAATTTGTCATGAGGTAACAGGCCCCTGACCTTAGCATGACTGACTCCATGGTGGAAGTGCCACTCAGACTGTACAGCTCAGCACACAGGCAGCACCACTGCCAAAACTAAAGCCCAGGCCTAATCCACTGAGTCCATGGTAGCTATGGGAAAGTCTCTGAGCATACTAACCTTGCTCTTTGGATTCCACAGTTCTGCTTCTAACTAATTGTTCTTGTTAACTGAAGTATGTCAACCCAGGACATGGTTTTTGTGCTAGAAATCATACTCTGAGAAAGGCTTGGGGCTATGCTAGGATCCCGAACACCCAGTGTGGTGGTTGCCAGCCAGCTAATGAAGACTTTCTATTGGCTTAAACCCATGTTCAAGCCATCTTCTCTGGTGGATACCCCAACAACAATCCCATGAGACTAACTCTGTAGATAGCCAATCACAAGGCCCATTACTTTGTTCATCCAATGATGTCCCTGAGTTTGATATGGAGGTGATACCTCTAGGGTCTCTTTCAAGGTTAACAGTGACGTCTACTATTAAAGTGTTGGTGGCTAATATCTGCCATCACCTTGGCCATCCTTCTGTGGTGAGTCCAGCTGTCCACAGACATAAGTAGAAGCCTGTGGATGCTGCCCAACATCTGGGTGAGCAGCCCCAGGAAACGGCTACTTCAAGTCTGGCAGCCCAAGGGCTGGGAAAGAACCCTGGGATGCCTTTAGTTCAGTAAATGCTGTTTATAGCATTGGTTCCCTGATCAGGCCAAGCACAGTAGCACATATCTGAAACAACCAGCTAGGAAGCTGAGACAGGAGACTGACACCAGCTGGGTTACAGAGAGAGACCCCCCACATCAACAGAACCAAAATGAACCAAAAGAAAACATCCCCCCACAACCCGCCACCCCTTCCCTCGAGAAGGCTGGTAAAGGGGCTGTAGTTTGGAAGGAGTTGGTGTTAGGATCCCTGATCCAGGCTTGAGAGGGAGACTTTATATTCTTGTAAACTCTGTTTGTTAGCTGGAGAGATGGCTCAGAAGCTGAGAGAGCACTTGTCCAGCAGAGGACCTCGGTTCAGTTCCCAGCACCTACAGGTGGCTCCAGCTCTGGGGATCCAACAGCCTCTTTTGGCCGCCATGGTCACTGTATACATGTGGTACACACTGAATGAGTACATCTTTAAACCAAAATAAAACCCATTAATTTGTGAAACCCTCTTTGAGGGACCTCATAAAAGAGTTTTATCCCGTACCAAGTAAGGCTCTATTGAAAGTAGGTCGTTCTAAATCACTCCAGATTGCCTAAAGCAGTGGTTTTTCAGGCCCACTTGTCCTAAGAGACTCCATTTTATAAGCAGCTTTTGACTTTATGCTGCATGCCTGGGTGGGCATGCAAACACCACCTCCTGTCTGTCCAGTCCCAGCCCTGAAGCACAGGCTGATAAATGACTTATTCCTCTAAACTTATCAGGGTGAATTGAGACTGTAGGGGACACATGGACCATTTAAAAATCATTTTAGGGAAATGGAGATCAAGAATTTATCAATGTCAGCCTGAGGAAAGGATGTGACCTCCCTCACCTGGATCCTATAGAGTTGTGGACACCCAGCACTGAGATGTCACCGCCCCACCAGCAACTCTGCATCTGATGCCTGGATTGTGATCAGGGACTGACAGGCAGAGAACCGTGCACTGTCAGCATTAGGGCTTCAGCTTGGCTGGGTTCGCACTGTTGACACGGCCTATTTGACTGTCCACCTGCTTGACTGTATGGATCTGAGCACATTCATGCTCTAGCCCAGCTCAGACAGACAGTGGATAGATAGGCAGATCTATAGCCATCACTATCACTAGATATAAATCTATATTAAATCTATATGCATATAGAGAGATTTACTGTATAAAGTGATAGTGAATATTAATAATTAAATTAAGAATAGAATAAAAGAACCTGCGTTAACCTTAGCCAGATTACTAATGTAAGCGGAATTGTCTGGAAATTTTCTGCCACTGAAACCACTGCACTGTGTTTTATTTTTTTTAACTTCCTGGTGTGTGTGTGTAGGGGGGAGGGGTATTTTGACTTGCAGTTTCCTAAAGGAAAGAGTCTATCATAGTGAAGAAGGGACTAGAAAGCGAAGGTGTATTAACAGAATCAAAGACCTGGATGGTCAAATTTTATCTACACGTGGGGTGGGGTGGGGGGGCAGGTGGAGAAAGAGATAGAGAGATAGAGAGAGAACAGGCGAGGCTAAAAACCTCAAAGCCCACCCTTGGTAGATACCTTCTTTAGCAAGGCTCCACTTCTTTTTGTTTTGTTTTGTTTTGTTTTTTGTTTGTTTGTTTGTTTGAGACAGGGTTTCTCTGTGTAGCAGCCCTGACTTTCCTGGACTAGTTTTGTAGACCAGGCTGGCCTCGAATTCAGAGATCCACCTGCCTCTACCTCCCAAGTGCTGGGATTAAAGGCGTGAGCCACCGCCACCAGGCAAAGCTCCACTTAAAAGATTCCACAGTCTTCCCAAACAGCATCACCCACTGGAACCCTAATGTTTACCTACATGAGCCATTACATCTCACCATGGTCCCCATAGACTCCTGGCCATCCCATGATGCAAAATGCACTTAATTCAACTTCAAAAGTCCCTATAATCTTTAATAGTCTTAACACTCTCCAAATGTCCAAAAGTCTCTTCTGAAACTCAAGGCAATTTTGTTTTTCCAGACAGGGGTTTCTCTGTGTAGCTTTGGCTGTCCTGGACTCACTTTGTAGACCAGGCTGGCCTCAAACACATAGTGATCCCCCTGCCTCTGCCTCCCGAGTGCTGGGATGAAAGGCGTGCGCCATCACTGCCCAGCTTCAAGGCAATTTTAAAACTCTCATCTATAACAAGGACTTTTATTCGCCTGTTTCAGTTGTTGTCTCAGAGGATTACTGCCTCCGTCTGCTAGCCTAGGCCTGGTTCTGGAAGCTTCTAGCCTCCATACAAACTAACCTAGACCTTAAATGTTTTCAGCCTCTGAGACTTACTGCTTAACAAGCTCACCCTTTCTTGTTCTTTCTGCGCTCTGGGCTGGCTGGTTCAACTCAGCTGTTCTGGCTCAGACTCCTCTCCCAGCTGACTCTGACTTCTCTCTCAGCCTCTAAATTGCTCTGTTTCACCTCAAACTAACTCTAGCAATCTTTTCTAATCTTCTTGATCCTTCTCATTCTCTCATTCTCTGGCTTGTTCTGTTATTCAACCTCTCTCTGTAAATATTCTCTCCTCTCTCTCTCTCTCTCTGTTACGTCCTTAAGTAGTTTCCCCTTCCTCCCTGTTTTTGTGAGAGTTGAGTGTATCCTATTCTGTCACTTTATCAATTAAACATCTCTGTCAAACATGGGTGCTTCTTTCCACAAACTAACTTTACTTTCCTTGTTCGGGATTAAAGGCATGTACCATCATGCTTGGACCTAAGCTTTTTACCTGAAACTTGTTCTATACCAGGCTGGCCTTAAACTCAGATCTGCTTGTCTCTGTCTCCGGGATTAAAGACATGTTTGTATTCCAGCTGGAACACAGACCTAGAAGGTCTTTAGATGTGATCCCTTGCCAGAGCAGCCATGTTCTGAATTAACATTCCTCTACACTGACCCTTCTTGTGAAATCAAAAGCCAAGTTATGTAATTCCAACATACAATCACACTTAAATCTCATCCCAAAAAGGAGAGATGGTGGTATTATAAGGTAATATTGACCCAAAGCAAGACCAAAACCCAGCAGGACAAACACCACCAAATCCTAGAGTTCTTATCCAGTGTCTGAGCCTTCCGGATCAAAGGGCTTAGCTGGCTCTGCCCCTCTGACTTTACTGCCTGGTTTTCCTCTATATTCAGTTCCTGGCAGGTGTTCGTGACTCCATCATCTCCAACACCTTGGCTTCTCCACTTCAAGGCTTCATCTTCACACAAGGGCCTTTCAAGGCCTCCTCACAGAGACTGTGACCCAGCAGACACTGTCTGGCCTCAGTGGCTCTGGTTCTGGAGGGATAGTGTTCACCTTAGTAAGGATGGAAACAGTTGGAGGAGGCAGTGTCACACATTCTGTCCAGCACACACCTGTAATCCCAGCCTGACACAGAGGCAGGCAGATCACTGCGAATTCCAGGCCAGCCTGGTCTACAAAGGGAGTCCAGGACAGCCACGGCTACAGACAGAAACCCTCTCTAAAAACAACACAGCCTGGCATTGTGGAAAGGTACAAATAAGTTGATACATGCTACTGGCATAGCACACTCATG
Source organism: Acomys percivali (assembly GCA_907169655.1). Taxonomy (NCBI): domain Eukaryota; kingdom Metazoa; phylum Chordata; class Mammalia; order Rodentia; family Muridae; genus Acomys; species Acomys percivali. The sequence continues at coordinate 29,824,236 of OU015742.1, read as the reverse complement.
ACCTGCTCCCTACTTAAGAACTAGCTCCGTGGGCTGTAGAGATGGCTCAGAGGTTAAGAGCACTGTCTGCTCTTCCAGAGGTTCTGAGTTCAATTTCCAGCAACCACATGGTAGCTCACAACCTTCTATAATGTGATCTCATGCCTTCTTAAGTCCTGGAGGTGTAATGCAGGCAGAATTTGGTATATATAATGATAAATAAATAAATTAAAAGAAAAAGAACAATGAAGAAGGAGTGTTCAACCATATCAGTGTTAGTTTGAGGGCCAGCCCATTCAAAAGCAAACAAATAGTGTGACTTTGGGCTGAGTGGATACAAAAAGAAAGCATCTTTTGGATCCAAGACACTAAGCTCTGTGGTGTCAAAGAGCATTTGATTGAGACTGTATAATGATTGGGAGCTGCAGGGGAAACAGCCTTCATTTACTTCTCACAGGTCGTAACAAGATACCATCTTGGACTTTGCCCTGGTAGCCATGACAACCAGAGCAGTGTGATACAGTGGTAGCCCCGCCTGTGGTAATAGTAATGAAACTGCTAGTTCCTTCTAGCAGATGGAGATAAGGAGAGTTAGGAGACCCTTGCCTAAGGTCTTAGCTGTTGTGCTGCCTCCTCCCCCAGCTGACAGCGCTCTCGGCAGCTGCAAGGCAGTATAGAAAAGGGAGGACTAATTGAAAGTAGGACTCCACAGTGCAGCTGCCCTACGGAGGAGATGCAGCTGGTTACCCACCCTCCCTAGCTCACCCCTCACCCACCTATCAGCAAGTCCAATAAACTCAGTAGCCTCTGAAGGAAAATGACCTCTCCTAGGTATGGTGGAAGAGAAGGTTTCGTGGGGTTTTTGTTTTGTTTTTTAAGGTTTTTCCAGACCGTGTTTCTCTATGTAGCTTTAGCTGTCCTGGACTCGGTTTTTTTGTTTTGTTTTGTTTTGTTTTGTTTTGTTTTGTTTTGTTTTGTAGACCAGCCTGGCCTCAAGCTCACAGAGATCCGCCTGCCTTTGCCTCCCTGAGTGCTGGGATTACAGCTGTGTGCCACCGCACCTGGTTTGAAGAGGTTTTATTGTAGATATGAGGGAGAGTTCAGCCAGCGGTGTCTGAAAGGGTCCAGAGTGAACTGGGCCTCGAGAGGAGAAAGGGCGGGGGTGGTGGGGCGGGCAGGAGGGCAAATGGACCAAGGGAGGAGTCAGGAAGAACTAATAGAGCCTGTGGCCGAAATGGTTGGTTATATATGGAAGAGAAGCTGGAGGAGGGGAAGGGAAGCCCCTGGCCTGTGGAGGGTGAGGAGCGGTGGGAGGAGCCACAGGTGAGGGATGGGAGGTGTCCTGAGTTTTTTTTGGGACCTGACAGTCTCACCAATCTAGACTTTGGTATGCTAGTATTTCGATCTGTTCTTGTGTCCATCTGGGGTGTATAGGAGTTTGTTTTGTTTTGTTTGTTTGTTTTTAATTTTAATTTTATGTGTATGGGTGTTTTGCAAGCATATATGTCTTTGTACCACACAACACACATGCCTGGTACCTGCAGAGGCCAGAAGAGGTTATCAGAGCCCCTGAGGCTGGAGTTACAGACGGTTGTGAGCCACCATGTGGTTGCTGGAAATTGAACCCAGGTCCTCTGGAAGAGCAACCAATGATCTTAACCACTGAGCCATCTCTCCAGCCTGTGACCAGGCAATTGTGCCTCTCCAGGAAAAATGAATGCAATAAGGTCTTATGCTAAGTGATAACCCCCACTAAGATTTTTACAGGAAAAAAAGATGACAGTATTATATGGACATTGACAAGACCTGATTAACACATTTTTAAAAATAAATGTATCAATTAATGGCTGATACCCTATCCTTGTTTCTGGCTGTAGGGAGTACTGAGTTTCTTGTAGCAAAGGGACTCCTGCCTTCAGTTGCATCTGAAGGCCACCCATCTGGATGGCCTTTTGGAGAACAGTAGTGAACTGCATATATTTGTATATGGCCTCCCGTATTTCTTGGAATAACTCATGTCACTGTAAGGGATGGTATTCAGGTTCATCGGTGCTTACACATAAATTAAGTACAGTTAATGGGATCCCTGACATGTAGGGTAACACTAATAGCCCAGTCTGCAAGAAGTCTTTTCCTTTTTGGGGGTCGGGTGGGGAGGAGAGGAGCTCCAAAACAGGGTTTCTCTGTGTATCCTTGACCGTCCTGGGCTTACTCTGTAGATAAGGCTGACCTCGAACTCACAGAGATCCACCTGCCTCAGTCTCTTGAGCGCTGGGATTAAAAGCATGCACCACTACGCCCAGCTAAGAAGTTTTACCTCAGTAAGAGAACAGAACATTAGGGAATGATCAGAAATTGATGGGTAACTATGTGGTCACCCCGACACAAGTAGAGTTAAATTCTGCCCCACGACCCCCTTAATAAGGTGCAGAGTATGCCAGGCGTGGTGGCGCACATCTTTAATCCCAGCACTTGGAAGGCAGAAGCAGGTGGATCACTGTGAGTTCGAGGCCAGCCTGGTCTACAAAGTGAGTCCAGTACAGCCAAGATAACAAAAAAACCCTGTCTCAAAAAAACAAAATCCAAAAACAAACAAACAAACAAGTGCAGAGTAAGAAAATAAAACTGACTTAGGTGACCTTTACCTAGGGAGGGATTGTGGTGGCCTACTGAGCCTGCCCAGAACTGTCTAGGGTGCCTCCACCCCATCTCCCAATGTGGAAGCTACAGTGCAGAGGACCTTTGTCCACATCAGTCAAACATGGCTAACAACCACCCCTCTGGGGCTGATTCCAGCTCCTCAGCGTCAAGGGCAGTCCTATGTACAATGTCCCCTTTTGCCTCTAAGTGACGCAAGGTGTCTTTGGTGACTGCTGTCCTTGAGGCATCCTTACTCCAGCGTCCCTCCCTGGTGTCTACAGAGAGGTATTTCCTGACTGGCTTAGAGGTGTCATGGTTTCTCAAAAGGCAGCCAAAAACTTGGTTGGCCTCTTTTCGTTATGGTTCCTGTGGATCTCCCATGAAAAAGGATGTGATTTTATTTGTGCCGTAAATCACTTCTCATGAGTATCAGATCTGTTGTTGACGTTTCATGCCTTCCACTCATCCATCATTAAAACTTGCTATGCTCACATCTCCTGCTTGGTCACTTCAGTTAGGAAACTATCCACGGAGCAGCACTGGCCCTTGGGGTGCGCTTGCAGTCCAGGTACCGTATTTTATCAGCTGTGCCACAGAGAGACAGAATTGCACACAGTTTCTCCCAAGTGAGCTCACAGGCCATGGCTGTATCTCCAAGACCCCTTGGAAAACATGCTGGATGCTGAGCAAAGTAATTTAACATTTCTCTGCAGTGTCTTTATTTTTACTTTTTAAAGATTTTATTTTCGAAGCCAGGCATAGTGATGCATACCTTTAATCCCAGCACTCGAGAAGCAGAGGCAGGCAGATCTCTGTGAGTTCGAGGCCAGCCTGGTCTACAGAGTGGGTTCCAGAGCAGCCATGGCTATACAGAGAAACCCTTTCTCAAAAAAATCCAAAAACAAAAACAAAAAAACCCACAAGATTTTATTTTCTTTTTAGTTATGTATATGTGTGCGCACATATATATCTGTGCAGGTACATATCTATGAGGGCGTTCAGAGGTCAGAGTCATTGGATCTCCTGGAGCTGGAGTTACAGGAGGGTGTAAGCCACTCATTATGGGTGTTGGGAAGCAAACACAGGTCCTCTGCAAGAGCAGCACATATTCATAACGTGCCAAGCCATCTTTCCAGCCATCCCTGGCCACTGCAAAGGGGATTCCAGGATGAAGAATCCTACATTCTGCATCGTCAGCCTCTTTTTACCAACTGAAAACATGTCTGTGCCATGGAGATGAAGTGTGGGCTCTGGGGTTATGGCATGGCCCAAGGCCTGTCATATTGCTTTCGGTCTCCTCGAGTCTTGCTGGTGAATCCTCCCATGCCGGATTCCTTTTTTTTTTTTTTTTTTTTTTTTTTTTAAGATTTATTTATTATTATGTATACAGAGCTCTGCCGGAATGTACCAGAGGAGGGTATCAGATCACATTATAGATGGTTGTGAGCCACCATGTGGTTGCTGGGAATTGAACTCATGACCTCTAGAAGAGCAGTCAGTGCTCTTAACCACTGAGCCATCTCTCCAGCCCCCATGCCAGATTCTTTTCCAGGGTTCCTGCCTCTGCTCAGAAGCCCTGCCTACCCTCTCCTGCTTGCTGTATACAGGTCTGCTCTTTATTAAGCCAATCAGAAGGCGATGGAGAAAATGTTTAGAGAACACTGAGACAGGTGCTGCCTCATTAAAATAACAATACCAAGGTCTGGCTGGTACTCAGCTCTCTGATGGTACCCAAATCAACATTTGCATGGTACAAAGACAAGCTTCACACAGTGCACGAGAGCGTCCCAACAGGCCTCAGTCTGCATTCAGACCACCGGGCAGGGCAATCTGTGGGCACTCTTCTGGTGGCGCTCCTCCCACTCTTCCGGTGGAGCTCCTCCCACTCTTGGGAGTTCTTTCTAACACTCTCATTAATACTTCCAAGCTCCCTCTGCTCACTCCTTGCCTGCCTTTCTTTAATCTTCGTGTCAGACAACAAACTTGGAAGGCCCTGGCTTGGGTGGCTTTAGTGGCTGTTGATCATTTAGCACCCTCGCTATCTGTGTTAAGCTCACCAGAAGCTGAGAAAAGCTCCATAGCTCTCAAAAGATCCATCCCACCAAGCGGCGCGGGCGGGCATGCCTTCTGACCTCGTAGGTGGCTAAAGAGGCTAAGGCTGCTGGATGCACAGTGGAGGCTAATCAGGTTCTTCCTCTCTTTGGATTGGCTAAACCGTAAATCCAGTTTCTTCTGCCAATTCTGTTTCTTAATTTCTTTTGGAGTACAGGGAAGCTGAGGCAACAGGTTGTAGACCTAAATGTTTGGGAATAGAGGCTGTGCCCCGTGGCCTGCATATGGCTTGCCATGAAGTTGGAGGTTACCTGCTGATCACTCTGGCAGCCATCTTAGATTCAACCAGTTTTAATCTAATTGAGGAGGGACTTCTCACCTACAGACATCCTGTCCTCAGAGATAAATAAGATAAAAATTTAGGGGCTGGAGAGATGGCTCAGAGGTTAAGAGCACTGGCTGCTCTTCCAGAGGTCCTGAGTTCAATTCCCAGCAAACACATGGTGGCTCACAACCATCTATAATAGTGCTCTCTTCGGGCGGGCAGGCACATATGCAGGAAAAACACTGCACATAATAAATAAATCTTTAAAAAAAGATAAAAATTTAACTACATCCCAAGGCAATATGCAAGGCAGTGATTCCACTCCCAGTTTCGATGTAGTGTTCTTTAATATCCTTTTCTGATTGTTTGGGCTAGTCGGATTGTTAGGTAGGCTTATTTAATAAATTCATAATAAAATATAATTGATTAAAAAAATTGAGCCTACAACATCCCAAGGCAATACGTAAGGCAGTGATTCCACTCCCAGGTTTAAAAAAATCACCAGGGCTGCAGAGATGGCTCAGAGGTTAAGAACACTGTGTGTTCTTCCAAAGGTCCTGAGTTCAATTTCCAGCAACCACATGGTGGCTTACAGTGTGCAGGCACACAGGCGGGCAGATTACTGTACAAATAATAAATAAACAAAATTTTTTTTGATCACCACCATCATCACTAACAACAGAACAAAAAAACAAAGCTGGGTGAGTATGGTGGTTAGTACTGACCATCCTGGCTGGGAGAATGAGACAGGAGTAGGCTTGCTATACGTCATAGCAAGCTACATGAGTTCTAGACCAGCCTGAGTTACAGTGTGAGACATTATATTAAAACAAAACAGCCCCTCCCAAAGAAACATCTCCCCCCTCCCATCCAAGGAATATCTATATTGAAAAACCTTACTATTAAGTTTGAGCCTCTCCACAGTAGCAGTCCTTCTGGCATTGGCCTTGGTTGAGTTTTCCAGGGGTGGTGCTGGTGCTGGTGCTGCTGGTGGTGGTGCTGGTGGTGGTGCTGCTGGTGCTGGTGCTGGTGCTGGTGCTGCTGGTGCTGGTGCTGGTGCTGGTGCTGCTGGTGCTGGTGCTGGTGCTGGTGCTGGTGCTGGTGGCGGCAGTGGTGATGGTAGTGGCGGCAATGGAGGTGTTTTGAGATGCCTTCCTGTGCTGTTGAGGTGACTGGATTCCTGGGCACCATCATCCTCCGGATTCACCCTCCTGTGTGCTAGGATACCAGGTGCACACACCTGCTCAGGATTTTTTCCCCCTTTCCCTGCTAAGGATCAAGCCCAAATTCATCTGCAGTAGACAAGAGCTCTACCACGGATTGATTACTCAGATATAAAACTTTTTAAAAAATCATTGTTTATTTAAAAATTTGAAGCTTATGAAATTCTTGCTGGGCAGTGGTGGTGCACACCTTTAATCTCAGCACTTGGGAGGCAAAGATAGGCAGAACTCTGTGAGTTCGAGGCCACCCTGGTCTACAGAGTGAGCGCCAGGACAACCAGGGTGACACAGAGAAACTCTGTCTCAAAAAAAAATTTTTTTTCTTATAAAGTAAATTAATGCTTATGAAATAAATCTATACTTAACAAGCCCCCTTTTCTGCATGAGAAGAAAGTAGGAAGGGAGTGAGTCTTCCTTTTGATTGTGGGCGTTTGTGGCAATCTCCTTCTAGCTGGGCCTTATTCATCCTTTCTCTGTTTTGTGTAGAGGAATTTTAATTCAGAACATGGCTGCTCTGGGAAAAGAGCACATCCAAGACCTTCTAGGTCTGTGTGATCTGGCTGGACTACAAACACATCTTTAATCCAGGAGACAGAGGCAAACAGATCTGAATTCAAGGCCAGCCTAGTATGGAGCAGATGTCAAGTAAAGAAAAGCTTAGGTCTAGGAACAGTGGTATTCACTTTTAATCCCAACCAATGAAAGTAAAGTTAGTTTGTAGGGGAAAAAAAAGCACCCATGTTTGAAAGTGATGTCTAATTGAGTGGCAGAAAAAGTGACAAATCAGAATCAGAGACGATTTAACAGAATAGGATAGGCCCAACTCTCAGGAGAAGAGAGAGGAAAAGAAAGCTACTTAAGTAAGAGGCAGTTTTACCAGGACAGTCACAGAAAGATGGGTTGCAGAGAGAGAACTCAGGTGAAGACAAAATGAGCCAGAAAATGAGAAGCCAAAAGATTAGAGCAGATGGCCAATTCCGGGCCAAAGAGAAGTCAGGTTAAATAAGTCAGCTGGGAGAAGAGTTTGAGCAGGAACAACTGAGTTGAACCAGCCAGCCCAGAGCTCAGAAAGAACAAGTAAGGGTGAGCTCATTAAGCAGTAAGTCTCAGAGGTGAAAACATTCTAGGCAGAGGTTAGATTGTCCGGAGGCTAGAAGCTTCCAGGACTAGGCTTAGGTTAGCAGAAGGAAGCAGTAAGCTTCCCAGACAACAACTGGGCCAGGGGAATATAAGTTACTTTTACAGTTTGAGGCTTATGTTTAGAATTATGCCCTTTGTCAAGCTGTACAGTGTCTGATTTGTTCCAACTAGAGTCGTCCCTTGGGAAATGTGTACTTGGGATTGATTACTCAGCTAACACCTACGTAGAGTGGCCACACAATGACTCAGGACCCAAGCTAGACTTAAACTTCTCATCCTCCTGTGTCAGCCTCCCACGCCAACACACCACCAGCCTGTGAATTTCCATGAAGCGCGTGGTGTTACACACCTTTACTCTCAGCACCCAGGAGACAAAGGCAGACCTCTGCAGGTCCCAAGCCAGCTGGGTCCATACAGTGAGTTTCAGACCAGCCAGAAATAGATAATAAGGTGTTTATTGTAAGTTGAAATCCAGCCTGGCTACATGAGACTTGAAAGAAAGAAGAAAGAAACACAGGTTCCTGCTGATGTTTCTGATCTAACCTGCACACTGATATGAAATAGTCCCTGTCAAATCACTTCACTAAAAGAATTAACATGTGGGGCTAGAGAGATGGCTCGGCAGTGGAGAATGTTTGATCTCACAGGCGGCCAGATTAAATTCCCGGCATCCACATGGTGGCTCACAGCTGTCTAGAATCCTAGTGTCAGGGGATCCGAAACCCTCAGAAGGCACCAGGCTTGTGCTGCACATACATATATACATGAAGGCAAAACACCCACACACACAAAATGAACGACTCAAAAATAATAGTGGTGACCCCAGGTAGCCCCTGGGGTTTTATATAGCCAAACAAGAAATCCATGTAGAGTTGGCTACCTCTCCAGAAGCTCCTGCTCCCTGAGGAAGTCATGCTTCCTGTAGTCAAAACTTCCTCTCAGCTCTGTGGTGGAACAGCGCTGGGAGACAGAGGCAGGGGGATCTCTGAGTTCAAGACCAGCCTGATCTATAGAGCAAGTTCCAGGACAGCCAAGGCTATACAGAGAAACCCTGTCTTGAAAGCCAAGAAAAATAAAAGAAATATTCTAAATAAATAAGTAAAGCTTCCTCTCAACCCTTACTTGTCTAGTCTCAGTGTTCTCTCTCTAAGAGTGACAATGCTACCAGGGTTGTTAGGATCTGAGCTTTGGCTCCATCGACCATAACATGCTAGACCACAAACAAGTGGTAAAAAAAAAAAAAAAAACAGAAAAAAATATTTATTCAATGTAGACCTCTTGGAGAGGGAACAAAGAAGTCAGGTGGCACCCCCTCCGCCCATTAACTGTTAACTTGATAAAGCCTAGAATCACCCTGGAAGACATTCTCAGTGAGAGAGTGTCTTAATCAGGTTGGTCTGAGTGTATGTCTGTGGGGGAACTGACGTGATTATGCGTTAATCGACGTGGTAGGACTCAGCCGACTATGGCAGCTCCATCCCTTGGTTTGGGGCCCTGGGCTGCATAAGAGTGAAGAGTTTTTGACTCTGGACTCAACAGAAGTAGAGACATGTTTGTGTCTCTCCTTGCTCTTGATGTAGCGGGACTAGCCAAGCTGCTGAGCTCCTGTTTGTTTGATTGACTGCAATCTTTGTAAGCTAAAATAAATAATAAATTCTCTCTCTCTCTCTCTCTCTCTCTCTCTCTTTCTCTCTCTCTCTCTCTGTGTGTGTGTGTGTGTGTGTGTGTGTGTGTGTGTCCCCAACAGAAAACAGAAGATGACTTCAGATCCCCTGGAGCTAGAGTCATAAGCTGATACAAGTGCACAGTGTGTACGCTGGAAACCAAACTCAGGACCTGTACAAGAGCAGCAACTGCTATTAACCATTAAGTTATCTCCCCAACCCCACATGGTAATATATATATTACAGTAACAGAAATGACGCTATAACACCCCTCCCTGAGGGTCCTTTGGGAGTCCTGGCATGAGGCTTAGGTTTCAATAGAGGACAGGAGTTGTCCCTAACACTAGTCCTGCCTAAGATGTGGCAGTGCCCAGCATCACTATCTGCTCCACTTTCTCCTGCAGGGTAGTCAAATTTTCAGAACTATGTGAAGTCTCTGGAAGACAGGCTTCCTCACTTACTGGCATCAGGGCTCAGGTTTTTCCTTCTCCAAGTATGAGATTCCTGAGGGGGATTGGGGGCGGGGGCGGAGAGGAGATTCCAATTTCTTGAGGTCCTTTGTTTCAATAATCCAAACAGGCAAAGGGAAGGTACAAGTGTCTCATATGAGTGTCTTCATTTCTCATGGGAGTTAAAACAAGAGCCTAGGAACACTAGGCTGAGCTTCTAAGTGAGGCCTCTGCAGTCTGCACCCCCAGCAACAGCAAAGCTGGGGAGCAGTTGGAATGTCCACATCTCTAAAGCTACGAGCATATCTTTCTTTCTTTTTAAAAATTCCTTTTTTATCTTATGTACATTCGTGTTCTGCCTCATTGTATAAGTGTGTTGTAAGGGTATTGTATCCCCTGGAACTGGAATTACAGACAGGCATGAGCTCCTATGTGGGTGCTGGGAACTGAACCCCGGGTCTTTTGGAATAGCAGCCATTTCTCTTAGCTGATGAGCCATCTCTTCAGCCACCAAAGCATTTTTGTTTTGTTTTTGTTTTTGTTTTTTTTTCGAGACAGGGTTTCTCTGTGTAGCCTTGGCTGTCCTGGACCCGCTTTGTAGACCAGGCTGGCCTCAAACTCACAGCGATCCACCTGCCTCTGCCTCCCGAGTGCTGGGATTATAGGCGTGCGCCACCACACCCAGCACGCATATTTTTTTTTCTAAGCTTTGTATAAAGAAAGGAAAATAACCCACTTCAGCCATAGAATAGAGGGCAGAGAAGGAAGATCTGGGCAGGAGTGCAATCTACAAGCAGAAAGTCTCTTGTTTTAATTTAATTGTGGAGGGTGGGGGGGTAGGGGAGTGCACATGAGTGCATCACTCTAAAATGCTGGAGGCCAGAGGCCTAGGATCCCCTGAAACTGGAATCACAGGCAGTTGGGAGCTGTCCTTTGGGTCCTTTTGGCCACCGGGTCACCCCTCCGGCCTCAGGGCCGCACACACTTGCTTTTGCAGTCATCTGGGTTATAGGTTAACAACTTGCAGAGGCCCCAGCAATCAGCTGTGACAGCTTTTCAGGTGAGGTTTATCTGCAGCTGCTAACTAATTAACTTGCCTTTTCCCCTCCCTCTACGCTCTGATCCTTGAATTAAAAAAATGTAAACACCTCAGGATTTTTCTCTCACCAGGGTTGACTCTATTGTCTGTTTGGAATAACATTAGATGCACTATTTTAATATGTGGCTAGCATTTGGTGACTGTCCCTGAGAAATACTGACTTGTGTCATTTTCTTCTTGTAAACTTTCTGGTCACATTTTGGTATCATAAAATAAATTGCTCCGCTTCCCCCACCCCCTTGCCCTGTTCTTCCTCTCTCCTCTTCTCCTTCCCCCTTCTCCCTGTGAGTTATTTTACTTTTCTTTCCTTCTCTTTAAGCCAGTCATGACAATACTGTGATTTGGGCAATGTTGACGCTCTTTTTTTAAACTCTATTTTATTTGGGGGTATTGAAGCCTCTACCTCCCATCTACCAACCCCTTAACCCTGGGTATGAGAAAGGTCAGAGGAGAGAGGGGACACAGACCCCTTTACTTCTCCCAGCTATTTAAGGCCCACGGGTTCTTTTAGGGGCAATACCAATCTCCATCAGCAGCAAACGCAGCACGCAGTCTCCTCCAGGTCACTGCGTCTCCAAGCTACCACACCATCTGTCTCTGGTCTCTCGAAACTGCTAGGCATCACACGCCACGACCACTGCAAGCCACACTTTCTCTCTCCTGGCTCTCTGACTTATCTCCCTCAGAGTCCACGCCCCGCAGGAGGCAATTATCAGCTGTGGACAGACTAAAGCCCAAACTAAAATCTCCCACTTGGGATTAAAACAAAAACATATTTACATAACAGAACTGAGTTTTCAAAGAAACCAAAACTTCTCTTCCAGACTTTTTTTTTTTTTTTTTTAACAAAGGTTCTCACAATACTTGATGCCTAAATAGGGACATGACAAAACCAAGGAGGAGTCTGGGAGGTATGGATGTGTGATTTTTGATGCATATGGTGAAATATTCTCTGAGCAGGGGAATCCTAGAGTGGCCATCCCTCCGTGTGGCACAGAATGGCGGCACTTCCTTGCTCTAGTAGCGTTGGCTGTGGGTGGTAAGACATACCACTGAGGCTGAGCTGCCTGCCCAGAGGAAGAGTCAGAGCCAGAAGGCTGTAGGGGGGAGTCCCAGCGGGGCTGTCTTCTTCTGTATCTAATGAGGAATGCCTCCTTGTTGCATGAGGCCCACCAAGAGTATGGGGCCATCCAGAGAGTGGACATTGGGCCGGAGAGCATACACATAGGGAATAAGACTGTAAGGGAGCTATGGCAGAAGCTACATTGCCTGCTCTGGGAACTAAGACATGCTACTGAGGCTGAGCTGTCTACCTGTCACTGCCCTATGCAGTCCTGGAAACATGACAAGGAGCCATCAAAGATTAAGAAAGACAGGCGCGGTCACGGGCATGAGTTTGTAGGTGCAGTGGGCCTAGAGAAGCCAACATGCCAGTTGCCAGAAGTTGGATTTGTCACCAAACCTATGTGACCCCATGGAGACCCTTCGAGAAATCTCATCTCAACCAGGACCTGAAGTTGATGGGAGAATATAGGCTCCAGAACAAACGTGACATGTGGAGGGTCAAACTTATACTGGCCAAGATCGGCAAGGCTGCCCGGGAGCTGCTGACGCTGGATGAAAAGGACCCACAGCGTCTTTTTGAAGGCAAGGCTCTACTGAGGCGACTTGTACGTATTGGGGTGTTGGATGAGGACAAGATGAAGCTGGATTCCATCCTGGGCCTAAAGATGGAGGATTTCCTGGAGAGGCGGCTGCAAACCCAGGTCTTTAAACTGGGCCTGTCCAAATGTATTCACCATGCCGGTGTGCTTATCCCCCAGCGTCGTATCAGGGTCCACAAGCAGGTGGTGAACATCCTATCCTTCATTGTCTGTCTGGACTTCCAGAAGCACATTGACTTCTCCCTCCGTTCTCCTTATGGTGGTGGCCACCCAGGCCAAGTGGGGAGGAAGAATGCCAAGAAAGGCCAGGGTGGTGCTAGAACTGGTGATAACGAGGAAGAGGATTCAATTAATACCTTCCTGGACTGGAGGAGTGTCTAGTTTTCCAGTTGACTAATAAAACAGTTTACACTTGGTTAAAAAGACAGAGACAGACAGACAGACAAAACAGGCAGGCACAAGTAAAGCTCAAACTGGTTTGGAAACAGGCCAGGAGCTAGGTTGGAGATGCACCAGCAGCCACGATACTCAGCCCGTTTATTACATACAGCATGAACTAGGGGGCAGGTTAGATGATCTAGCCAGGAGGTCTCAGTAGGGCCCAGGGGCTATGGTCGTGTAGTCATCCAGGAGGAAGAACCTGCAGTAGGTACATTTGCTCAGACTGTTTTTAGCTAAAGATAAACCATTCCTCAACATCTGTACGCAGACTAGGGGAAAGCCTCGCCTCTCCCATGAGTCTGAAGCATTGGTATCCTAGGCAAGGCTGTGCCCATGCCAACAATGCTCATCCACACAGGGGTACACTCCCTCCCCACATCCGACCAAAAAAGAACTCACAAAAAGGAGGAGGAACTACAAATGGTAAAAGGCATGCAAGTGGGGTCCTCTGCAGTAGCCTCTGAATTAGTCAGGAAAAAAAAGGGTGCGTTGGAGTTCTTAGCCTACCATTCATTTAAGGTTGAGGGGAGAAGGAACATAAAACAGATCTGCGTTAAACAGCTGGTCTGGGACCCAAAACTTGAAGCCTGTGAGAAGACTCTAAAAATGAGGAGGGAGAAAATGAGGTAAAAATCAAAGTTAAGGCACTGAGAGAAAGGTGGCTTGTGATGCCCAGATCACTGGGCAAGATGGGCCATGGAGAGAGAGAGAGGGAGGGAGGGAGGGAGGGAGGGAGGAAGGAGAGACAGAGAGCACTAGCGGAGGAGGCTGGAGAGATTGCTTAGTGGTTAAGAGCACTGGCTGCTCTCCTGGAGGGCACAGGTTCGATACACAGAACCCATACGGTGGCTCACAGCAATCTCTAACTCTAGTGCCAGAGGACCAATCACCCTGTTCCTGCCTCCTCCAGCACCAGACACACATGTGGTACATGTGCCAACACACACACACGCGCACACACACACACACACACACGCAAAACCCATATACAGAAATCACTTTTAATTAAAAAGAAGAGAAGGAGTCTGAGAGGTGAGTATGGTAGCACACATCTATATTCTTCGCACTTGAGACAGAAGCCAGTCAGGGATACACAGTGATATGCTATCAAAACAAAAAACAAAATCAAAAACAAAAAACGTGACTCAATGGTTAAGAACACTGATTGCTCTTCCTGAGGATCCAGATTCAACTCTCAGCACCCACATGTGTTACAGGATATTTGATTATTGTACATAGAAAACCTACTTGTTAGCAAAATATAAAAACTTAAGTGGATATCAGATGCAATTACATGTGCCTCTGAAAGCCCCCATAGATAAGAATGTTAGAGAATGGAAGGTTCCTGCCTATTTTAAGGCAAGTTGCTTGGGAGAGAGAGGTCTTGTGGTCTTTTTTCTATGACGGAGGTAAATCAGCTGGGTGGCCTTGAGCTGCCCCACCGTAAAGATGAAATGGTTCAGCCCCTGCTGACTTGGCTTGGGGCCCCCACACCATGACATGGTTCAGCCTGCCAAGGGTGTGGGAGAGGAGCAGAGACTTCATTTGTTTTGTTTTGTTTTGAAACAGGGTTTCTCTGTGTAGCTTTGGCTGACCTGACCTCACTTTGTAGACCAGGCTGGCCTCAAACTCACAGCTATCCGCCTGCCTCTGCCTCCTGAACGCTGGGATTAAAGGCGTGCCCCACCATGCCTGGCAGAGCAGAGACATACAGCAGCTGGACCTTTGAGAATTTCTCTCTCTCTCTCTCTCTCTCTCTCTCTCTCTCTCTCTCTCT
>OU015742.1:29792214-29806741 GCA_907169655.1 Acomys percivali | reverse complement strand
AAGAAAGAAAGAAAGAAAGAAAGAAAGAAAGAAAGAAAGAAAGAAAGAAAGAAAGAAAGAAAGAAAGAAAGAAAGAAAAAGTAGACCCAGTGACTTCATGACAGCTTGTGGAGACAGCTCTAGAGGGAGGGACTTCTAAGAGGGAGAAGTGTGTAAATCATTAAAGGGATAATTACTCCACCCATCTCCTTAGCTTGGCTCAAGGTGAACTGGCCTTCCTGAGGAGTGGTCCCTTGGCCAGGTGATTGGCCTACCTGCCTGGATTAATCCTTTTATGTTTTAGGAAGCTTAGGTCTCCACCAAAACCAGAGGTTTTGACCAGAAGGAGCTGATTGCCATGGCTGTATCTTTCCTCCCTCTAAAGATGGAACGCTAAAGCATTTGGGAGATGGGCGGAAACTGGCGAATAGATATAACCCATTTATGCCACGAAAGCACAAAGATCCAGTTCCAAAGTGCTTCGGCAGATGGGCTCATGGAGCTTCTGCCCCAACCCTCACCCCAGCTTCCAGGTGGCGAGCTCACTCAGGAGGACACAAGAGCTAGAGCTTCCTTCTGGCGTTCCTGATTGGAGAACCAAGGATGTCTCCAAAGCTGCTGTTTTAGGGTCTGTCCATACACATGGCTCTTTGTTCCGGCATAAGAATCACATAGATTGCTGAGACCGTGGTTAAGCAAGATGTTCAGCCAAGTGTGCACTCAGGGTCTTCAGACTATCAGAAAAAGTACTCTGTGGCCTCAAGGCCGAGAGTCAATTGAGATTACACTGTTTTTCCCGTGAGAATGTCCGCATTATCTCCTGAGAGCGCCCTTCTGCTTTGTTTCCCCATGCCCGAGATGTGTAGACATTGAGCTGGTGGATAAGAGCGTCGCTTGTGTGGTATTGACTGCAGGCCCCCTCAAGTCTATCCTGCGTTTCCGACTATTTCTCGCCTCGGTTTCTTATTTCTCATCTTTTATTTCTCAGCCTCACTCCCTGGTCTAGGACCTGTTTGATATTGTCCAGAGTGAGCTCTGGCAAGGGTCGCATCCCTAAGCTGCCTGCCCAGCTCCTACCTCCTGTTCTCATCAAGAGGAGAGAATCCACTCCATAATGCTGTCCTCTGATGTTCATGTGCACAGTATCTGCACACAGGAGCTGCCCTCACACATACCATAATAATGATGATGGTAACAATAAGCTGAAGAAAACAATAAAGGTACTACTTGCAGGAATGTAAAGAAACTTCTAGCTTTTTGAACTTTTGAACATGCGAGTGTATTCTCACTATTTTTTTTTTTTAATAAAATTTTCCAGACTGGCGTGGGAGCTGCTGGGCTGGGGGGTTGATCTAGAACCTCATCTATTACAGGGATTTTCATCCATCTTTGAGCTTCTGGTCCTTATTTCGTACAAAGCAATGTTTCACATCCTCTGCAGAGGTCAGGAGCAAAGACTCAAGGTTCTCTCACTCTGTGGATAGGAGGCTGAGGGAAGCCACTATCACTCTCAGCTGTAAAGTCCCCTTGGCTCTCAAGAGACTGAGACAGAGGACCATCTCAAAATAGTTAGCAAGTTAATTTCAACAGAGGAGAAACAATGAGAGGAATGTGATTCTGTGTGCTTTTATTTTTGTGTGTTTGTCCTGGTCCTCCTGCCTCAGGTCCCCAAAGGCTGAGATTATAGGCGAATGCAGTTACAGCTACTGGCCATGCTGTGTGCTGGGTTCTTGACTTCTCTTCAGAGAAGACCCAGAATGCAGCCCTTTCAAGCTGTGAGGAGGGGTAACTTTGGTGTCTGGAACCGGTAGTGGGGACATCAGATGTGGCAGGAAGGACTAAAAATGAGGATGTGGTGCTGAGTGCCACACTACATAATTAAGTACGCAATCACTTTAATTTTGAATGCTGGGCTTGAACCGCAGCCTTGTGGGTACTAAGTGGATGTTTCACATTGTGCAGTAGTCCCTGCCCCGTGAGGGTGCCTCGAACAATGAAGTCTAATGCGAAGTATCAGGTGACACTTAAAAGAGATAGCAAAGATCCAAGACATGTCTTCAGAGCTCCCTTCCTGGACTTTGGATGTTACACTCCAGGGACAGAGGACATTAGCATAGAGGTAGGAAATCCTATCAGCCTGTCTTTCTTCCTCAAGACATAAAAGATAGCTCTCGCCTCAAAGGCACTAAGAGTTTATTCTAAGCCAATATGGGTGGCCATGTCCTGGGAACCGAAATTCAGATTGTTCGTGTCTGTCACCCCGCACCCCTCCCCTCAGGGTTTCTCTGTGTAGCCTTGGCTGTCCTTGAACTCACAGAGATCCACCTGCCTCTGCCTCCCAGAGTGCTGGGATTATAGCTGTGTGCCACCATGCCCAGCATCAGATTGTCCTTAATGATGTACTCCACTGTGGAATAGCTACAGGATATGTTCATTGTCACAGAACCAAAGACTTCAGTTCCCACACTGGGCAGGTGAGTTATTGCAAACCAGGGGAATCTCTGCCATGGGGTTCAGACGCTATCTGATGACATTCTTATATTTTTGGCTTGGTAAAAGTTAGTGGTCTGCTAAATTAATAAATTACAGGTGGATGTGGTGGTGTACACTTGTAGTGGAACCACTTGGGAGGCAGAGGCAGGCAGATTTCTTTGAGCTCAAAGCCAGCAAGTTCCAGGACAGCCAGGGCTACATAGAGATATCCTGTTTCTAATTAATTAACTAATTAGTTCATTAAAAATAAATTTTCTTACCCGATGGCCAAGAATATTGGGTCAGGTATAGATAGGAGTTAGAGATAAATGGCTAGGAAAGAAACTAAAGGCCAGGAGTGGTGGTGCTCGCCTGTAATCCCAGCACTGAGGAGGCAGAGGCAGGTGGATCTCTGTGAGTTCGAGGCCAGCCTGGTCTACAAAGGAAGTCCAGGACAGCCAAAGCAACACGGAGAAACCCTGTCTCAAAAAAACAAAACAAAACAACAAAACAAAATTAAAGAAAAGAAAAGAAAAAAGAAACTAAAGATACTCCAAGATAATATTGGCTGTAAACCTGCAAGCAAAAAGTTCTAATGAGTCTGTAGAATCTTCACACACAGGTGGCTTTTTTCAGGGAACCCCACACACCACCCACTCATCCCTTCCTGCCCTGTCACCCCCAGGAGAAAAAGTCCTTGCAGAATCTGAATAACAGTGAATCCCTGGCAACCTCCTCCTCTGGAGGAGGAACCAAATCCTGTTACATAATAACAAAGCGAATCTTACTGTTTTCAATCACTGCGGACTTTAAATCAAGAGATTCTTCATAAAGCTTCGCAAGCTTAGATCTGTTTGGACCGTTTATTCCTCCAAACTAGGCGCTCGGACCGTCCTATGTTGGAGTACTTCCTTTCCCACGAAGATGATCCTTAGCAGATAAAGGTTACAAACTTAACACAACGAGATAAAACATTATTGACTCTTGTAAACCAAGAAAGGATTAACGGAGGCAGCAAGCCCCGGAGCTACCGCCTCACGGCTGATTGGCTTGTTTGGCGCTGGCCTCCGAGCATGATTGGCTGCTGAGGCCCCACCCCTTTTCTGATTGGACAGAGTGATGAAGCCAGGATTGGTGGAACGTAAGCAAAAGCAGCCCGAGGTCCTAGTGCAAGGCAGAGATGGCGACTGTGTTCCGGCTGCTGGGTCGGAGGGTGTCTAGTTGGAGACTGCGGCCATCCCCGGCTCCCTTCGCTGTCCCGCAGCGGTCCCACTCGATATTGCCTGTGGACGATGATATCAACGGGTTAAACGAGGAGCAGAAGCAGGTAGGGAGCCCTGCCCCAAGGCCTGGTGTCCCTGTCTTATCCCGCAAGTGACAAGTGCCTGCCGGGCCTTGGAAGTGTCACTCGGGAAGCCAGGGAGAGGAACTGCGCGCCTTCTCCCTACCGATTATGCCCAAACCTCTGCTTTCATCGTTATCTCTAAAGAGGGAAGATTTGAGGCAGACACCAAGGCAGAAGGTCTCCTGACTTTGAACTCCTGCTAGGAGATAGACGAATAAGGACCAAAGCTCCTGGGAGACTGGTGGTGTTTGGATGGGTGGGTTGGGTTGGCCCACCTCTAGTGGCAATCCACTAGTGGTGAATCCACTTACACTCCAACCTGGTCTCTCTATGCATTGTCCCCTACCCTGGGGTCTCTATGTATAGCTTGGGTGCCCTGGACCTTGCTTTGTAGACCAGGCTAGCCTTGAACTCTAGTGATCTGCTTGTTTCTGCCTCCAGAGTGATGGGATTAAAGGTGTGAGCCAACCCCACCAGGCTCTAAGCTCTATTTCTCAGTGTATGTATGGTTGAGATTACGGTTGATCCATAACCACCAAGGCATTGTTTTCTGAGTGGAAGACTTTAAGGACTTCTGAAATTCAATCTGAGTTTGCCTTCTTCCCTTCATCAAGGCCTAAAACATACAGCTGAACAGTATCTTAAAAGATGTGTTCACACAGGTTGCTTACTCTTATTGCTGGGTTTCAGACTGTTTTCTCTAATCAAAGCCAGTGAGCAGCCCAGTGTGGTGGCGCACACCTTTAGTCCCAGCACTCAGGGAGGCAGATGCAGATAGATCACTGAGAGTTCTAGGCCAGCCTGGCCTACAAAGTGAGTTCCAGCACAGGCAGGACTACATAAGAGAAACCCTGTCTCAAAACAATGACAACAACAAAAGTCAGTGAGTAATTTACAAGGATGGCTTGGCAATGTATAAAATATTAAGCAACTGCTGCAGGTGTCCTAATGGAATTGCTCAGGAGTGATGGCCAGGGGCAAATATTGCCGTGAACATTAACCTAAGTGGAGGAAGAGTTCCGGGCATCTGTGTCTTAGAATCTTCTGGAATTCTAAGGTCCTAGCTTGTTATTCCACTAGCCTGTTGTCCGGTTCCTGAGCTGTTGCTTTCCCTGTGTCCTGGGAAATGATAATTTTATTCAGATCTTTGAGGCAAACGCACTTTGAGGATGTGACTTTCCCGCAGCTGTGCTTTTAAGCATCTGATACATTTGTGTTCATGTGGAGTGGCTTCTTTTGTCCTTATACCACCGCCCTGTGTCAATAGTGGGGAAATAGATGTGTGCTGCTGGTTAACTCACTCACCTTTTTTTGTTGTTGTTGTTTGGTTGGTTTGTTGGTTGGTTTTTCGAGACAGGGTTTCTCTGTGTAGCCTTGGCTGTCCTGGACTCACTTTGTAGACCAGGCTGGCCTTGAACTCACAGCAATCCACCTGCCTCTGCCTCCCGAGTGCTGAGATTAAAGGTGTGCTCCACCACACCTGGCTAACTCACTCACCTTTTAAAGTTACTTTTAGATTTATTTATTTTATGTGTACATGTGTTTTGCCAGAATGTATGTCTGTGTACAGTGTGCCTGCCTGGTGCCTGCAGCGGTTAGGAGAGGGACTCCTATGCCCTGGAATTGGAGTTAGGGATGGTTGTGAGCCTCCATGTATGTGCTGGGAGTTGAACCTAGGCTATCTGCAAAAGCACCGTGTCTTAGGTAGGGTTATCATTGCTGTGAAGAGACACCATGACCAAACGCAACTTGGGGAGGAAAGGGTTTATTTGGCTTATGTCTCCACATCTTAGTCCATCACTAAAGGAAGTCAGGACTGAAACTCAAGCAGGACAGGAACCTGGAGGTAGGAGCTGATGCCGGAGCCATGGAAGGGTGCTGCTTGCTGGCAGGCTCCTCATGGCTTGTTCAGCCTGCTTTCTTATAGAACCCAGGATCATCAGCCCAGGGATGGCCCCCCGACAATGGGCTGTGCCCTCCCCCATCAAATAGTAATTAAAAATGCTTGTCTACAACCAATCTTATAGAGACATTTTCTCAGTTGAGGCTCCCTTCTTTCTGATAACTCTAGCTTGTGTCAAGTTGACATGAAACTAGCCGGCACAACTGACCCCTTGTCAATTTGATACACAAACGCATTACCATTAAGCTTTTCTCTTTTTTTTATCCCCAACTTGACACATTAATAAAGGCATCACAGGACAAAATGTTTTACAAACTTAAAAAGCCCCTTAAAAACTCAGCCTTGGGGGGCTGGAGAGATGGCTCAGTGGTTAAGAGTGCTGCCTGCTCTTCCAAAGGTCCTGAGTTCAATTCCCAGCAACCACATGGTGGCTCACAACTATCTGTAATATGATCTGATGCCCTCTTCTGGCCTGCAGGTGTACATGCAGGCAGAGCACTGTATACCTAATAATAAATAAATAAATCTTAAAAAAAAAAAAAAAACAACTCAGCCTTGGGCTAGAGAGATAGCTCAAAGGTTAAGAGCACTGACTGTTCTTCCAGAGGTCATGAGTTCAATTCTCAGCAACCACATGGTGGCTCACAGCCATCTATAATGTGATCTGATACCCTCCTCTGGCCTGCAGGTGTACATGCAGGCAGAGCTCTGTATATATAATCTTAAATAAATAAAATAATAAATAATAATAATAATAATAATAAATAAATAAAAATAATAATAAATAAATAAATAATAAAATAAATAAATCTTTAAAAAAAAAAAAACCTCAGCCTTACAGCTGGGCGTGGTGGTGCACGCCTTTAATCCCAGCACTCAGGAGGCAGAGGCAGGTGGATCGATGTGAGTTTGAGGCTAGCCTGGTCTACAAAGTGAGTCCAGGACAGCCAAGGCTACACAGAGAAACACTATCTTGAAAAAACAAAACAAAACAAAACAAAAAACAAAAACTCAACTTTACAAATTCAAACACTTTAAAAATTGTCTCTTTAAAAAATATCCAATTTCAGTGGGCATGGTGGTGCACACCTTTAATCCCAGCACTCGGGAGGCAGAGACAGGCCAAATCGTCCTTGTGAGTTTGAGGCTAGCCTAGTCTACACATCAGTCCAGGACAGACAAGGCTATTACAGAGAGAAATCCTGTCTCAAAAAACAAAGACAACCCCTTCTCTGAGGAGTAGGGGAAAGAGGGAGGGAGAGTGGGGCCATGAGGAGAGGAGGGAGGGAGCTATGGCTGGGGTGTAAAGTGAATAATAATAAAAAAAGAAACATGAAAACAAAAAACAGTACCAGGTGTGCTAGTACACACCTTTAATCCCAGCACTTGGCAGCAGAGGCAGGTGGATTACTGACTTCAAGGGCAGCCTGCTTTTTTTCTTTTTTTCAAGACTTGGTTCCTCTGTGTAGCCCTGGCTGTCTTGGACTCGCTTTTGTAGCCCAGGGTGGCCTCGAACTCATAGAGATCCGCCTGCCTCTGCCTCCAGAGTGCTGGAATTAAAGGCCTGTGCCACCATGCCCAGCAGAGGCCAGCCTTCTTTACAGAGCCATTGATTCCAGGACAGCTAAGGCTACACAGAGAAACTCTATCTTAAAAAACCAAAAACAGAAAACAAACAAATCGAAAAATCTAACTTTTTAAAAAAAATCCAAAGTCTCTGTAAAACTCCAAAATCTCGTTTTTAAAGTCATCAGCTGAAGTGATGGCTCAGCAGTTAAGAGCACTAGCTGTTCTTCCAAAGGTCCCAAGTTCAATTCCCAGTAACTGCATGGTGGCTCATAATCATCCATAATGAGATCTGGTGCCCTCTTCTGCTCTACTAGCTCACATGCAGGCCGAATACTGTATAAAATAATAAATAAATAAATAAATAAATAAATAAATAAATAAATAACTCTTTAAAAAAGTTTAAAGTCTCTCAGCTGGGCATGATAGCCCACAACTTTAATCTCAGCACTCAGGAGGCAGAGGCAAGCAGATCTCTGTGAGCCTGCTCTACAAAGAGAGTTCCAGGGTAGCTAGGGCTGTTATACAAAGAAATCCTGTCTCAAAAAAAAAAAAGAAAGAAAGAAAGAAAGAAAAGAAAAAAAAGAAAAAGAAAAAAAGAAAGAAAGGAAAGGAAAGATAGAAAAAGAAAAGAGGCAGGCTGGAGAGATGGCTCAGCAGTTAAGAGCACTGGCTACTCTTCCAGAGGTCCTGAGTTCAATTCCCAGCAACCATATAATGGCTGACAACCATCTATAATGTGATCTGATGCCCTCTTCTGGGATGCAGGCATACATGCAGATACAGCGCTCATATACATAAAATAAATAAATAAATTTTTTTTTAAAGTAAAGTAAAAAAGGTTTAAAGTCTCTCAACTGTGAGCTCTGGTAAAATCAAAATAAATTACATAGTTTCTACTTCAAGAGTGAAGAAACAGGGGCTGGAGAGATGTCTCAGAGGTTAAGAGCACTGTCTTTTCTTCCAAAGGTCCTGAGTTCAATTCCCAACAACCACATGGTGGCTCATGACCATCTATAATGAGATCTGGTGCCCTCTTCTGGCAGAGCACTGTATAATAATAAATAAATAAATTTAAAAAAAAAAAAAAAAAAAAAAAAAAAAAAAAAAAAAAAAAAAAAAAAGAGTAAAGACCCGGCACAATGCTGTTTCTTACAGTAAGAATGCAGGCTGAGAGCCTGCCGGTGGTGGCTCACGCCTTTAAATCCCAGCACTGGGGAGGCAAAGGCAGACGATCTCTGTGAGTCTGAGGTCAGCCGGATCTACAAAGAGAGTCTAGGACAGCCAGGGCTCTGTGTAACAGAGAAACCCTGTCCTGAAAAACCAAAAATAAGAAAGAAAGATACAAGCTTGTTTACAGCTGGATCTTATGGAGACATTTTCTTTATTGGGGCTCCTTTTCCCATGACCCCCGCTTGTATCAAGCGGATATAACACTAGCTGGTGCAGGCTCTCAATCCCTGGACCATTTGTCCATGCCCTCACTCGCCTTTTTAAGTCAATGTTGTCTCAGTGCTCTAACCTGAACACTTTAAGGAGGATCGCCTTCATTTACAGCTTGTATTTTGTACGGTTCTTCATTTTGAGAAAGGATGCTGCTAAGTGGCCAGGCTGGCCTGGAAATTTTAGCAGTCTTCCTGCCCAGCTTCCTGAGTGCTGCTAGGATTCCATGCATGTACCCCTATATCCAGCTTTATAATGCACCATCCCCTCCCCCAAAACACACGCCATCTGTGTATATTCATTGCACGTGGTGTTAAGTTGTTGCATGAGGACTCTTCCACATACTCTGAACATATCTCCTCCTATAATGTGTTCATCCTCGCTCCTTCCCCCTCCCCGTCTGAGACAGTGTCTCACCATACAAACCTGGCTGGACTCACAGAGAGCCATGTGCCTCTGTACCACTATACCAAGCTTTATAGTGTTGTCTTTTTAAAAATATTTTTTTTCAACTGTATTACTGTTGCATGAATATGTGTGTCTACGTGGAGGTCAGAGGGCAACTTTGTAGAGTCTGTTTCCTCTTCCTGGCTTCAGGGAGAACTAAACTCAGGCTTCTGAGGCGAGTGTTTAACCTGCTGAGCCGCCTCATCCAGCCCTTCTGTGATGTGCAATAAGAAGGCCTTGATGACATTGCAAACTCTGGCTTCAAGTGGGAAGAGGTTAGTTATTAAGTAGCTGGGTTGTGTTCTCGTAGCCAAATGAAAGAGGAAAGAGGAAAGGAAAGGGAAGAGCAGGATGACAGTTGTAGCCGAGCCAGAGCCCTGGCTTGGGGATGAAGGTTGTGCCACTTAGAGACCGCATGAAGTGCCTGGGACTTGATTCTCCTGTAGCCCTAGTCCATACTGCGAAACCTCTAGAAACTTCAAAGTAGATTGGCAAGATGGACCAGTGGCCAAAGGCAACTTGCCACTAAATCTGCTGACCTGACTTTGATTCTAGGACCCACATGGCAGCAAGAGAGAACCAAAAGTTGTCCTCTGACCTCCATATATGTGCAGTGGTGCCCCCCCCACCCACACACAGGTGGAATAAATACATAAATATTATTCTTTAAACTAACAACAACAAAAGAAACTCCAGAGTCCACGGCTGTGTGGTCGGCAGAGACTTTGGAGACCTCAGGCTTGAGATCCAAGTCGCTGACGCACAGTCCTTCATCTCTAGTTTCTGATCTTACTGAGAAATCTCTCTCAGCCAAAGTCTCAAGGATGGAAAAGAGACTACAAGAGTCCAGAAGTGCAAGGCGGGGGTGGGGGTGGGAGTGGGTGCCTGGAGTGCAGTAAGGGGAATGCTGAACAGAGGACAGTCCATGCGGGCTGGCTTAGGGGCTTGCATGTTACTCTGAGTACCGCAGGAAGGCATGGAGTACTTTTATGTAGAGGAGCAACATTTTAAAACTCACCTTCAGGGGGCTGGAGAGATGGCTCAGCGGTTAAGAGCACTGACTGCTCTTCCAGAGGTCATGAGTTCAATTCCTAGCAACCACATGGTGGTTCACAATCATCTATAATGTGATCTGATGTGCACTGTATACATAATAAATAAATAAAATCTTAAAAAAGAAAAAAGTCAGTGTGGCACAAAAATAACAAAAAAAACCCAAAAAACAAAAAACAAAAAAACTCACCTTCAATACTTGAGAGACTCAGGTACATGAGTTCAAGGTCACTGTGGGCAAAAATCAATCTTAAAATTAACAAAACGATAATGTTGGCGGCTAGAGAGATGGCTCAGTGGCTAAGAGCACCGCTTGCTCTTCCAAAGGTCCTGAGTTCAATTCCCAGCAACCACATGGTGGCTCACAACCATCTATGATGTGAACTGATGCCCTCTTCTGGCCTGCAGGTGTACATGCAGACAGAACACTGTATACATAATAAATAAATCTTTTTTTTTTTTTAATGATAATGTCTTAATCATTTCTAAAACGTCTAAACCAAGAATCTTAAGAAAGAGAAGCCAATCATTGTGTTAATCAGGGTTACTATTGCTATAATGAACACTGTGACCAAAAATAAGTTGGGGAGGAAAAAAGCTTTATTTGGTTTTATAGTTCCACCTTGAAGGAAGCCAGAAGAGGAGCTCACACAGGGGAGGCACCTGGAGGCAGGAGCTGATGCCGAGGCCATGGAGGGGTGCTGCTTACTGGCTCGCTCCTCAAGGCTTGCTCAGCCTGCTTTCTTATAGAACCCAGGACTACTCCCCACCCTGCAGTGGCCCCACTCACGATAGACTGGGCCCTCCCCCACTGATCACTAATTAGGAAAATGTCCTATAGGCTTGCTTTCAGCCCCATCTTATGGAAGCATTTTTTTGTTGAGGCTCCTTCCTATCTGCTGACTGCAGCTTGTGTTAAGTTGACATAGAACCTGCCTACACAACCACCTCTAAGGAAGCGTAATTTAGTGGGGCCCCCTAAGCCTCAGCCTGATGCTATATGGTGAGATTGCCAGTGGCCTAGCTCCCTGAATGTGCCATTTCAACCGCAGGGGCATTGCCCTCAGTGGCAAGCATGTCTTGGTTTCAGCGGTCTCTGTCTACCTTCCTCCCTCCAGCTTCGTCAGACTATATCTAAGTTCCTCCAGGAGAATCTGGTCCCCAAGGCTCACGAGATCGATCAAACCAACGAGTTCAAGAACCTGAGAGTGAGTTTGCAAGCGTGAGAGTGGGAGTGGAGGTTTCTGGGGACAAGGCTGCCTGAATTGCGCTTATCCCTAAAAAGGTGCACACTGTCTCCTGGGGGCAGGGACCGCTCACTACTAAGAGTATAGAGTATAGCTCCTTCCTCCGAATAGCTCCGTCTTGTTCTGGCCACACCTAGCTAACTGCCTTCTCATAGCTCGCCCCACTCTGTCTGTTGACAGGAGTTCTGGAAGCAACTGGGGAGCCTGGGAGTCCTGGGCATCACAGCCCCCCGTGAGTATGGCTTGCTTCTTTCCCTAAAGAGAACCCCCTCTGTTGCCAAAACAGGCAGGAAGGGAAGTGGGCATGGTGGCACATTCCCAACACTCAAGGAGCTGAAACAGCGGGGTTGCTCTCTGTTCAAGGTCAGCCTGTGCTATCCGGTAAGTTCCAGGCCAGCCTAGGACACAGAGTGAGACCCTGATTCAGAAAAACAAAAACGATGGGAGAGGCTGGAGAGAGGGCTCAAGCTAAGAGCACGTGCTATGGAAACATGAGGCCCAGGGATCTGGTCTCAGCACTGTGTAACAGCCAGACACCCCCCACCCCCACCCGAGACGTCTCTTAATCCTAGCACTGAAGGAGGCTGAGATTGGAGGGCTTGCTGGGACTCACTGGCTACCAGTCTAGCCAAAACCCACAAGTTCCAGGTTCTGTGAGAGATCCTACTCCAAAAGAAACGAGGTACAGCGTGAGAAGAGGATGCCCAATCTCTTCCTCTGGCCTCTACACATACACATGCGTGCATACATTATTTTACATGCCCTCATACACATAGAGAGAAGCCAAACAGAAAGAGGAGAGAAAGATCATTTGGAAAGAACTTCCTCACCCTTGAGCCTGAGGCAGTACCCCTTGACTTTAAGCTTGGGGACAATTCTCATATCATTAGTGATGGCAGAGAGCAAGATCTCCCAGGATCTCTGCTTTTTGTGGTTGTTGTTGGTTTGGTTTGGTTTTTGTTTGTTTATTTGTTTGTTTGTTGATTTTCCGAGACAGGGTTTCTCTGTGTAGCCCTGGCTGTCCTGGACTGGCTAGGTAGACCAGGCTGGCCTCGAACTCACAGAGATCCACCTGCCTCTGCCTCCCAAGTGCTGGGATTAAAGGCCTGCACCACCATGCTCAGCTTTGCTTTTTACTTTTATTATTGTTGTTGTTGTTCCGTGCTGAAGACTGAATGAGAGCCTCACACCCTGTCACATCTGCATGCTGTACAGACTCTTCTAGGTGATTTTGGGGAGTTTAGAAAATTCTAAGTCAAGCATCTACCCTTGTAGATTACCTTGCTCTACATGATTCCTAAGCTCTGTCTCACCCATGGCCTGTAAAGGGGGAAGATTGTGCCCCCTGGGGGACACCCTAAGGCCTCTGCTTATAACTTATCCTCAGAGCTCATTTGGTGTCAGAAATGGGACCAAGAGGGATGTCTGGGTCCTCAGGTAAGGTGGGCACATGACGTCTTTCAGTTGGATCTTGGGCTTACCCAATATCCCCTGTGGGTGCTATGACTTGGTTTTCCTTTTTGGGGGCAGGGTTTTGGGGGGGAGAGGGAGGCGGGGTGCAGAGGCAGAGAACTGGTATATTCTGGTTCTGTTTTGCCTTCTAGAAAAAGGCCCTTCCTGGGTGATGGTTCTGATGAACGTGTGCACCGTTGGCCTCCTCATCCAGCCACACCCCTGGGGCATGAGAGCAATGTGATTGACTTTTCGTCCTGGCCTTCTTCCCACTCGGTACTTGGAAGGGTTAGGCAGGAAGACCAGAAGTCAAAGCTGACCCTGGACCATAGAGCTAAGACCCTGGCTCAAAGAGGGGATGTGGCAGTGTGGGGAGAGGTACTCAGTGGTGAAGAGTGTGGCTCTTGCAAAGGACCCACCTCGGGTTCCCAGCACCTACGTGGTAGTTCACAGCTAAACATTGACTCCAGTTCCATGAGAGCTGACAACCAAGGGCACCAGGCTTGCACTCACATACATGCAGGCAAATGCTCATGTGCATAAAATAAAATAAATCATATATATATATATATATATATTTTTTTTTTTTTTTTTTTTTTTTTGGTTTTTCAAGACAGGGTTTCTCTTTGTAGCCTGGGGTGTTCTGGGCTCGCTTTGTAGACCAGGCTGGCCTCAAACTCATAGTGATCCACCTACCTCTGCCTCCCAAGTGCTGGGATTAAAGGCTGCGCCACCAAGCCCGGCCCAATTTGAGTATATTTAATGGAACAAATAAGCAGTTCAAAATCAATGGGCTGAAGTTAGGCTGTGTGATAAACATCTGTAACACCAGCACTTGACGGATAGAGGTAGAAAGGTTGTAGGTTCAAGGTCACCCTGAGACTCATGAGACCCTGAGGGAGAGGTTGAGGATGTAGTTCATTTTGCTAGAATGTTTGTGTGTTCCCAACATAGCAGAAACAGAGTGTGCCTGAAATCCCAATACTCAGATGAAAGACAGGAACAACAGAAGTTTGAAAAAAAAGAAAGAAAGAGAAGAAAAAAGAAGTAAAGAAGCTAGAGGTCAGAGTGTAGCCTCGTGGCAAGCGTGTATACTTTGTCTGAAGCCCTAGGTTTGATCCCCAGAACTTATAAAACAAGAAAGAAATCAGATAAAATCCTTACAAGTGGGCATCTTTGAAAAGAAAGCCAAGGGGCTGGAAGGATGACTCAGAGGTTAAGAGTTCAAGTCCCAGCAACCACACGGTGGCTCACAACCATCCACAATGTGATCTGATGCCCTCTTCTGGCCTGCAGGTGTACAGGCAGAGAGAGTACTGTATATTAAATAAATAAATCTTAAAAAAGAAAAAAAGAAAAGAAGAGAAAGCCAAAAGCTGGTGGTGGTGGTGACGGTGGTGGCACGTGCCTGTAATCCCAGCACTCGGGAGGCAAAGGGAAGTGGATCTCTGAGTTCGAGGTAATTCCATGTCTCAAATTCCAGGACAGCCAGGGCTACACTGAGAAACTCTGTCTCGAAAAACCAAAAAGAGAGAGAGAGAGAAGAAGAAGAAGGAGGAAGGAAGGAAGGAAGGAAAGAAAGAAAGAAAGAAAGAAAGAAAGAAAGAAAGAAAGAAAGAA
>OU015742.1:29775144-29792204 GCA_907169655.1 Acomys percivali | reverse complement strand
GAAAGAAAGAAAGAAAGAAAGAAAGAAAGAAAGAAAGAAAGAAAGAAAGGAAAAGGAAAAAAGAGAAAGCCGGGGCTATTGCTTGCACTGGGGATTGACCCTAAAGCCTCTCCTGTGCCAGACAAGAGTCCTAACCCTGAGCTATATCCCACTATGTCCCCACCTTTTTCCTGTATTTGTATCTTGGCACCGAGTCTCACTAAGTTGCCCTAGCTGGCCTTGAACTCACTCTGTAACCTGATAGGACTTGAATGTGTTCTTTCTGTCCTTCAAGTGACACCAGCTGGCCCCCAAGGCCACACAGGAGTTCCGCTTCCCTGCTTGTCTGCCTGGATTGTAGCTGTGCTCCCCTAGACCATGGGGCAGCCCGATTTCCTCATCAGAGCCAGCTTGTTTATAGGGTCTTCACACAGGCAGCTGAGCTGAGGCACCAGGGACCCAGCCATTTTGATTTTTTTTTTGTAACAGCTGTCAAGGAAAATAAACTTTCCTTCTCTTTTTCATTTTCTCTTCCTTTCCTTTCCTTGTTAATTGTTGAGATAGGGCCTCAGGTAGCCCAGGCCAGCACTGAGTTTGCTATGTAGCCAAAGATACCACTGAGCTCATGATCCTTCCCACCACCAACGCCTGGGATTGCAGGTGTGTGCTACTGTGCCTGTCCTGCAAACCTCTTTCTTTCTTTCTTTTTAGTTTTTTCTTTCTTCCTAGTTTTTGTTGGGGGTTGTTTTTTGTTTGTTTTGTTTTCATGTTTTTGTTTGTTTGTTTTTTGAGACAGGGTTCTCTGTAGTAACAGAGCCCTGGCTGTCCTGGACTATCTTTGTAGACCAGGCTGGCCTCGTACTCACAGAGCCTCTGCCTCCCAAGTGCAGGGATTACAGGTGTGCACCACTGCACCTGGCTTCTTTTTATTTTTTAAAGATTTTTTTTGTTCTTTTTTTTTTTTTTAATTTTATGTATGTGCCTCTGTGTATGTATTTGTATATGTGTGCACTTGTATGTGTGTTCATATGTACATGTGTTCACACCTGTGTGTGTATGGTACATCTATATGTATCAGTCCCACTTTGTTCCCAGAGCTATGCTATAAAATCTTACTTTGGGCTAGAGAAATGGCTCTGTTATTGGGAGCACTTCTAGGTCTTCCAGAGGACCCAGGCATCAATGTTGGGTGGATCACAACCACCTATAGCGCTAGCTGTAGAGCAGTGGTTCTCAACTTTCCTAATGCTGCAACACTGTAACACAGTTCCTCATGCTATGCTGACCACCCCCAACCATAACATTATTTTGTTGTTACTTCATAACTGCAGCTTTGCTACTGTTATTAATAGTAATATAAATATTTTTTTGAAATAGAGGTTTTCCAAAGGGGTCATAGCCACAGGTTGAGAAGAGCGGCTCTAGGGGATCCAAGAAGGTTACTTCTGCTCTCTGAGGGCACTCGTACACACGTGCATAAACGCACATGGGCAAGTAAAAAACACAAGTCTTTTTTCACAATCCCGCCTTCCCGAGGCCCTTGCACACGCACAGTACGTAGCTAACCTTGGCGCTCGGAACATAGCCCCCTTCCTACCTGCCCCGTCTGTGTTTCCTCACCTTCTCCCTTCATCCATCTGCCTCTGCCTTCGGTAACGTCTGGAAGAACGAACGGGTGCTCAGGTTTTTGTTCGTCCTTGTTGACGATGTCTGAGATAATCCAGTGTTGGAGACGATAGTCTTCTGAATTGCAGCACTCCCTCAGCAGCAAGCCGAACCAGTTGTGTGACCTTCTAAGCAGAGACACTGGCAAGAGCCTCCCAGCTTTGCTAGGGAAGCTTGGGATAATTCCCAGGATGCATCTTCCCTGCCAGTTAAGGTAAGACTCCTGTCTGTGTGCCAACGTAACCTGGCTACCTTTCTGCTTTGCACGCGGTGGTGTTTCCAGTCCAGTTTGGTGGCTCTGGCCTGGGCTACCTAGAACATGTGCTGGTGATGGAAGAGATATCCCGGGCTTCTGGAGCAGTGGGGCTCAGCTATGGTGCTCACTCCAACCTCTGTGTCAACCAGATCGTTCGCAATGGGAGTGAGGCGCAGAAAGAGAAATATCTGCCAAAGGTGAGGAGACAGGGAATGAAGAAGCCCACATGGCCCTAACCCCCTACCCCACCCCGTGTGACAAGCACTCCCCTTGGTAGGAGCCAAGCAGATTCTCATTCTTGGCTTGCTGCCATGAGCTAAATATAATTAGGAGAGGGACTGAGATAGCTTTAAAACACTTAAGTCAAAACCTCGGCGCATATGAGGGGCTGGAGAGATGACTCATTGGATAAGAATATTGACTGCTCTTCCTGAGGACCCACGTTCAATTCCCAGTACCTATGTGGTGACTCCCAACCCTCTATGACTGTGTTCCCCAGGAATCTGACCCATTCTTCTGGCCACTTTGGGCACTGCACACATCAGGTGCACAGATATGCATGCAGGTGAAATAAATGAATACATTTAAATAAGGTGATCAATAGAGGAAGATACTCAATATTGACCCCTAGACTCCACAAGCATGAGTACATGTGTGTCTGTGCCTTCCACACAGGAACACATGTGCACATACATGTGCAAATATACAACATGCCAAAACAAAAAAATAAGATGAAAACAAGGGCAGAGTTTAACTTATGAGATAGATTACTAACATTGGACAAGGACTTTAAAAAAGTAAAAGTGCCCCCAGGCATGGTGGCTCATGTCTTTAATCCCAGCATTTGGGAAGCAGAAGCAAGCGAATCTTTGTGAGTTTGAGGCCAGCCTGGTCTACAATGAGAATTCCAGGACAGCCAGGGCTACACAGAGAAACCCTGTCTTGGAGAAAAAGAAAAAAGAAATTAAAGGTGCACACCTTTATCCCAGTACTCAGGAGGCAGAGGAAGGCAGATCTCTGAGTTCGAGGCTAGCCTGGTCTACAGAGTGAGTTCCAGGACAGCCAGGGTTACATAGAACAACCCTGTCTTAAAAAACAAGGAAGAAGGCAGGGGCTGGGGACCTTCAAGCTGCCATGTGCTGGCTTGTAACATATGTAGAGACCCAGCTCCTTGGGAGGCAGAAGCAGGAGGATTTGGGAAGACCCTGTTTCAAAAAGCAAATTGGAGCCAGTGAGATGGCTTAGTGGGTAAAGGTGCCGCCACACTGGATAACCCAAGTTTGATACACATGATGGAGAAAGAACCAACGCCTATAGTCCTAGCACTTGGGGAAGCAAAGGCAGGCAGATCTCTGTGAGTTCTACAAAGCGAATCCAGGATAGCCAGGGCTCCGCAGGGCTCCACCCTGTCTCAAAAAAAGAACCAACTCCCACAAATTGTCCTCTGATACACACACATACACACACACACACACACACACACACACACACACACACACACTAGACTATGTGAGTATACACAGAACAAATTAAAATATAACTTTTAAAATATAAAGATTGGGAAGAAAGGGGAAGGCTCAGTGGTAAATCCCTTGCTTAACATTTGTGAGAACCCTGGAGCCAATCCCCAGCAGTGCCAAAAAGTGGGGGAAGCAGGCGAGGAGAGAGGTCTTGTAGATACTTGCTTTGCTCTGGGGGCAGTTTGAGGGGAGGAAAGTGGGTGGGAAAAGGCAGTCCCAGGGATCCTAAGGAGACAGGTTTTGGTTTTCCTTGTAGCTCGTCAGTGGTGAATTCATCGGAGCCTTGGCCATGAGTGAGCCCAATGCTGGCTCTGATGTTGTCTCTATGAGGCTAAAAGCAGAAAAGAAAGGTAAGGTCACTTGCCCCAAGGCATCTGGGAAAGGCAGAAAAACAGACTCATGGTGAGGGGGTAGCTGTTGGGCAGAGGGTTG
Source organism: Acomys percivali (assembly GCA_907169655.1). Classification (NCBI taxonomy): domain Eukaryota; kingdom Metazoa; phylum Chordata; class Mammalia; order Rodentia; family Muridae; genus Acomys; species Acomys percivali. Next base: position 29,788,352 of record OU015742.1, on the reverse strand, counting down.
TCTCGGCTGGTTCCCCAGTACTGGTTCTCAGCCATCCTGTGGCCTGACTGGCTAAACCAGGACAGGAGACTTTAGCAAACAGCCAACATCCTGCCCTGCCTTTAGGAGACTACTACCTTCTGAATGGCAGCAAGTTCTGGATCACCAATGGCCCCGACGCGGATGTCCTGGTTGTCTATGCCAAGACAGATTTGACTGCTGTGCCCCCTTCTCGGGGCATCACAGCCTTCGTCGTGGAGAAGGTGAGGGTGGTGGGCAAGGGGTCAGAGAGACGCCACCTCTAACCAGAGTGACAGTGGTAGTTCACTCGCTCCCTCCCAGGATGTGATGGGTGAGCTGAGGCTGAGGAAGGTGGCCTAAAATTAATTAATTAATTAATTTTAAAAAAAAGGAGACCCAGAGAGGCTGGGTCAAGTTTGAAGTCAGTAAGTTGGGGAAGAAGGAAATGGGAAAACAAAACACTGGGAGATATTCTTCCTGTGCCGAACGGGAACGGTGGGGGAGACTGAGGCACGGGAACACAGATGATGATCTGGACACCATAGTTCTGATTGTATGGGCAAGGGCGAGACCCACCAGGAGTTAGACTAGAACTCAAGAGTTGCATTTTGGGTTTGGCTTGGTTTTAAATCGAGCCAGACAAGGTGAGCTGTGTTTGTAGTCTGAGCAGCACCTGACAGGCAGCTGTAAATTTGAGGCTAGCTGGTCTTTGTAGGGCTTTGCTGCAAGACTGTTTCAAAAAACTAAAAACAGGAAATAGCAAGGTTTTCAGTATAGAGAAAAGAAAACCAGGAAGTTTTTATTTATTTTGTTTTGTTTTTAATGTGTGTTGATGTTTTGCCTGCATGTATGTCTGTAAGGATCAGATCTTGGAGTTACAGACAGTTGTGAGCTGCCATGTGGGTACTGGGAATTGAACCCAGGTCCTCTGCAAGAGCTGTCAATGCTCTTAACTTCTGAGCCATCCCTCCAGCCCCTGTTGTTTTGTTTTTTAAAGATGGGGTCTCATTGTGTAGCTCTGGCTGACCTAGGACTCATTATATAAACCAGGCTGGTGTTGAACTCACAGTGCTCTGTCTGCCTCTGCCTCCCAAGTGCTAGGATTAAAGGCGTATGCCCTACCTTGGAAACAGTTGGAGATATATAAGTTCAGGGAGCAGGTGTTGGCTTCATGCCATCTGCCTAACTATGGTGAAGAAAGAGAGCTGGCGCCTCTGAGGCTTGGGGACGCAGCTGCAGGGGAACACTAGAGGGTTTAAGAACATGGTGCAAAGGCTGGCAGCACACTCCATGAGGAGGAGGAGGAGCAGCTGACTGGAACTGAAAAGGCCAGGAGGTAACAGGGAACCGCATGTGCCATTGCTCCCCTGGGTGCTTGGCAACGCACGTGCCTCTGTGTCATCCCAGTCCAGGCTTGTAGGTGGTTGGGATTCCTTTAGGGACAGGTGGAAAAAGAACAGGGGGCAGGTTGGCCCAGGCTGTGAGAGTATCTATCTTCCCAGGGGAGACTGAGGAGAGCTGGGGACTGAATGTTTCATTGAGGAAGAACCGCTCCCCTGAGAACTGGGGAGAGGCAGGCTGGCAGCAGAGGAGTTGGGACTGAGGTTGGTGGGGTGTGAAGACGGGTATTTTGCTTTCAGAGTGAGCACTTGGGCGTGAGACACAGCTGGCATGCTGGGCAGCTATCAAAACCTGTAGGTCAAGTGAGATTTCTCTTTACCAAGCCCCCTTGCGGCAAGTCTAACCAGGGCCTCCTTTGGTTTCCTGTAAAGGGTATGCCTGGGTTTAGTACCTCCAAGAAGCTTGACAAACTGGGCATGAGGGGCTCCAACACCTGTGAGCTAATCTTTGAAGACTGCAAGGTTCCTGGTAAGTGTCCAGAGACTAAGGGAGTCCTTACCCTGGCTCCTTTGCAAGTTGGAAAGGCCCATCTCACCAGTACAGAGATACACTACCATTCTCTGCCCTGTGCTAGGCAGCTAGACTGCAGGCCTGGAGCTGATGGACAGCCATCTGTCCTGGCCACAGTCGCTGCTGCTGTTTGCTTGCCTGCCTAGATGAAGGATGGCTTTTCCTCTGTGGATAGCACATCTTGCCATAGCTGAAGGCAAAAGGTGAGGCCTACCCTGGTCCGCTGACATCCTTCAGGCTTCCTGTGCACACGGCTGTACAGCCTACAACATGTGCTAGTCTGACTTTTTGTCACCGTTGTAAATAGCCCAACAGAAACGGGTTGAAGGCACAAGAACTTGGTTGACTCATGGTTTCAGGTGTCAAGCCTGTGGTTCTTTGGCTCTCTTGCTTCTGCACCTGTGGTGAGGCAGAGCATAAGGAAAGAAAGGCCTGGGGAGAACTGCTTATCTTATGGAGGCTAAGTAAGCAGAGACAGAAGAGGCCAGAGTCCCATTAGCCTCTCACAGTCACACACCCCAATGGCCAATTTTCCCTGGAGGTTCTTCTTCTGAAAGTTTCCATTGTCTCCATTAATGCCATCAAATTATGAATCCATCATCGGGTTAATCCATTGATGAGGTCAGCAGTCACAACCCAGTCACGTCCCTAACCCCACCTTAGAACCCTGCTGCACTGAGAACCAAGCCTTCAGCACACCCAACATGTAGGGGGGCCATTTCGTGCCCAAACCACAACACCCGGAATTACCCTCGGTAATGACGCTAAGAGCCCATCTGAATAAATTGACAGAAGCCAGACTCGATGAAGGAGAGGTAATTGGATTTTGCAGGACTATTTTCTCCCCTGTGCTGTAGCTACAAACGTGACACCGTGTAGCACTGTGAGAGAGCTGAGGCCGCAGATCTGGTCATCAATTAGGACTGCTTTGTGCATCACCCGTAAACCATCCTGAAACAGTATGCTGTGGGGAGGAGTCTCTAGGAAGGGTTACCCAAGCAGACCCACGTTTGTAGAAAGGAAAAAAACTCATCCACTAGCCTTAAAGGCAGATTAAGCTGTCAAGTTTCTCTACAAAATGTACTGCCTACACCTCCCAAGTCCTTATTAGGGGATAGGTGCTCTGGAGCGTCAGTCTGGTTGCCTTTTGATTTCAGACATTCCTGGGTCCCTACCTGCTGCAGGGCGTGGCTGGCAAACCCCGCCCTCTACCCTGAACTTTCCAGCCCAGGGGCAGGGGCTTCCCTTCACTATATAATCCAGCCATCTTGGCTCCCCGCTCTCTCCTCTGCTCTTTTTTCTCTTTCTGTATCTCTTCTCCTCTCCTCCTCCTCCTCTGTCCTCTCTGTGCACTTTTCTCTCCCTTTCTCTCTCTCTCCCTCCCTCCTCCTGCATGGCTGCTTCCAATAACCTGCACTTATATACTATAACTGTGTCTCACAATTAGCTCATTCTGTCGTTTCAGTCAGTCACTAGCACCCCAACTCATAGACAAAGCAGCTTTCATGAACATTGCTGAGAGGTGACCCCGAACCCAAGCAGCCAGCCTCAGGGTGATGAGTTTTCTGATTTCTTTATTAGCAGACATCAGCTGTAGAAAGAAGTGAAGAGGGGCCGGGTGACTTCTAAACCAATCAGTTTTTCTTCTTTCTCATCCAGGGGGTCCTGGGTGAGAAGGGACAGATCTAACAGCTTGGGGCTCTGGAGTGTTGTGGTTGGGACGGGGTTCCTGAGAACTCTGCTTCCAGCTAAAAGTGTCAAAATTCATTTTTTTCCTCTCACTCAAAACCCTAATTGAAGGTTGAGTAATGCACTTTTGTGCCTTGGGTGACACAGTGCCTTTTATCAGAGTAAAGAGGCTGTGAACACCCCTCTCTGACTGGCATTTATCCCTGCAGCTGCCAACATCCTGAGCCAAGAGGGCAAGGGTGTCTACGTATTGATGAGTGGGCTGGACCTAGAACGCCTGGTGCTGGCAGGTGGACCCCTTGGGTAAGTGTGAGGGGCTGGAGGCCTCCTGGGTAAACCTGAAGCTTCACCAGGCTGGGGCTTATTGAGGGAGCTGCTGGACCTGTGGATGAGTGTGAAGCTCGGGGGACCTGAGCTCTCCAGACTCCTTGTTAGGTTAGCAACCTTACCCTGACAGGGAGAGAAGACACAAGGGAAGCTACTTCAAGATCTATCCTCCCTCTGTCGTAGAAAATCTCCTCTTAGCTGGGTGTGGTGGCGCTCACCTTCAATCCCAGCACTCAGGGAGGCAGAGGCAGGCGGATCACTATGATTTGAGGCCAGCCTGAGTCCAGGACAGCCAAGGCTACATAGAGAAACCCTATCTCAAAGAACAAAAAGAAGAAGAAGAGGAGGAAGAGGAAGAAGAGGAGGAGGAGGAGGAGGAGGAGGAGGAGGAGGAGGAGGAAGAAGAAGAAGAAGAAGAAGAAGAAGAAGAAGAAGAAGAAGAAGAAGAAGAAGAAGAAGAAGAAGAAGAAGAAGAGAAAAGGAAAGGAAAGAAGATCTCTTCCTACACTTAATTTCTTCACACAGAAGGGGAATGACATTAGGTGACAGGTGGCAGGTGAGGCCTGAGGAACAGTTCTGTTTAGTCAAGTGGTTATGAAGTAAGAGGCCCAGGCTGCTGCCCCGCCACACCCACTTCATCTCAGAGAAAGGTGCAAAGGAGCATGGGTGGGCATGAACCTGGGCAGGCAGTGGTGTGACCAAGCAGGGAGTTTCTCAGGTTCCTTTACCTTTGCTCGGGGACTTCAGTTCCTTACCCTCCCGCCTCAACCCTCAGGCCTAACCCTCTGGCGCCAGGCCACCCCACTTGACAGCATCCCTTCTTCATAGTGTCTTTCTCTGTGTGGCAGGATCATGCAGGCTGTCCTGGACCACACCATCCCCTATTTGCATGTGAGAGAAGCCTTTGGCCAGAAGATTGGCCAATTCCAGGTGAGTAGAACATTTGCTGAAATGCCCTCTTCTGCTGAATTAAAGGTTTTCTGCGGAGGAGGTAGACGCACATTGTGGGATGGTCTTGTTCTCTTGCAAAATGAGTTTGAGCTTGTAGAATGCAGCTACTATCACACTCAGCCTGGCTTCGGAGTTTCATTGCGTTGTGAGTGAACTGGACACTGCAAGGCTGAAGGGTAAAGCATGCAGGACACTGGGGCTTAGGGAAAAGGGAACTGTATTTCTCATTTCACCTTTCTGGTTTGAAGAAGCTGCCGGAAGCTAGCCGGACTCTAAGGGACAGCTCTCTGGCCTAGAACAGTCTCCTACAACTGTTCCCATCTCCATTGTCCTAGGCAAGTCCCAACTCTGTGCCCCTGGCTCCTCATACCTGACTGTCAGGTGACCCTTGCCATTCACCTGATTTTGGTCATTAGCGTGTCCCCAGCATGTTGACCCATGGCCTCCCTTTGTCCCCAGCTGATGCAGGGAAAGATGGCCGACATGTACACCCGACTCATGGCATGTCGACAGTATGTCTACAATGTCGCCAAGGCCTGTGATGAGGGCCACGTCACTGCCAAGGTGAGGGAAGAAGAAAGAGGTGGGGGCGGCGGGTCATCTAGTGGGGTGGGCATCTGTGTACCTGTCGGGACCCGGCTGAGCAGCGCCTTATTCCACAGGACTGTGCCGGTGTGATTTTGTATGCAGCTGAGTGTGCCACGCAGGTTGCCCTGGATGGCATTCAGTGTTTAGGTGAGTGCCCCTCTCTACTCTCTACTCCTGGGGTCCCTCTCCACTCTTCACTCTGCTTAAGCTAGCCACAGCCATGCTGGCACCTCTAGGCTCCATCTGCCCACAGTGAAGAGGAAAGGGAAGTTTTTGTAACGGCAGTCAGTAAATAACTGGATGCTTATTATTTTAAAGGGAACGTGGAGTCTGGTGACACAGCTCAGTGTTTAAGAACACTGGTTGCTCTTCTAGAGGACCCAGGTTCTATTCCCAACACCCAAGTGGCAGCTCACAACCTTCTGTAACTGTAGTTCGAGGGGGAAATCAGCGCCCTCTTCTGTCCTTTGAGAGTGCCAGGCATGAATGCAGTGCACAGACCAACATTCTGGCAAAATCCCTTTATATGTAAAATCAATTATTTTTTTTTTAAAGGAAAGAGAAAAAGAGCCACGTGGGGGGGCACACCCCTTCAATGCCAGCACTCAGGAGGCAGAGAGGCAGGTGGATCTCTGAGTTCGAGGCCAGCCTGGTCTACAGAGTGAGTCCCAGGACAGCCAGGGCTACACAGAGAGACCCTAACTCCAAAGAAAAGGAAAAGAGGCTACAAGCTGTCCTTATCTTCCCTGACTGGTGTAAGGTCTCCAGGAAATGGGGAGAGAGATGTCTCAGGTGGAGCACAGTCGTTCATTGTCGGCCAGTGGTGAAAGGCACAGGCTTAGGTTTGAATCCCACCTCTCTTGCCCGTGTTAGCCACTGATTCTGCATTTTGGGGGGAGGGGGAGTTTCTGTGTAACCCTGGCTGTCCTGAAACTCAGTCTGTAGACCAGGCTGGACTTGGAACCCACAGAAATTTGCCTGACTCTGCCTCCAAAAAGTACTGGGATTAAAGGTGTGTGCCACCACTTCCCAGCATCACCACCACCACCACCACCACCACCACCACCACCATCATCACCATCATCATCATCATCATCATCATCATCATCATCATCATCATGCATTTTTAAAAAGCAGGATCTCACATAAGTGAGGATGTGGTATGCTGAGGATGACTTGGAACCTCCAATCCTCTTGCCCTACCTCCTGAGTCCTGGGGCCACTCAAACACCATACCTGTTTGCATAGTGCTGCAGGATCCAGACCTTTGGGCATGCTAGGTGGACAGTGTACAGCCACAGCCCCCGATTTTTCCCTTTCTTTGTCTGGGTCCTCAGCACTCTGGGAAACCTCCTAGACCAGCCCTATTGTGCCTTCCTGATCCCAACAAGGCTCCCTTGTTGCTTCTGTTTCTCTTTAATCAGACCTTCCCCCACAGGCTGTAATCCTGGGACTCTTCTCAGTTCAACCAATACATCAAAGAAAAGGCTGGGCATGCTAGTGTACACATACAATCCCAGCCCTTGGGAAACGAATGCAAGAGGATTGCAAGGAGCTTGAGGCCAGCCTGGGCTACATAGTAACTTCTTGGCCAGCCTGGGCTATAGGTCAGGGTAGTATCCCTGCCAAGCATACACAAAGCTAGCACCCCAGCACTGCATCAACCAGATCACAGGTGGTGTACCCCAGTAATCCCAGCACTCAGGAAGCTAGAGGTAAGAGGGTCAAAAGTTTAGCGTCTTCTTTGGCTACATTGTGAGTCACAGGTAGCTTAGGATATAACAGACCCTACCTCAAAAAGGAAACAGAAAGAAATGTTCAGAAAAGAAAATTATCAGTAGTTTGGAATTTTTCTGGCACTGGGAGGAATTGGGGGGGGGGGAACGGATAGAATTTTGGGTAACTGTGCTGGCTACCAGGCCTAGCAAGCTGAGTTTAGTCCCCAGGACCCACATAGTGAAAGGAGAAAACTGACACATGTCACACATTATCCTCTATATGTGTGTCAAGGCACATGTGCATGCACGCACACGCATACACATAAAATAAATAAATGTAAAACAAAAGAAACATCGGCCCTGAGCTGAACTTAGACTTCTTCTCTTGTCATGATGCCCTAAACATTCCAATATACAGCAACTGTTTAAATGGTACACATGCCACAGTAGATACACAAACAGCCTAGCAGTACTTAAGGTATGAGCTGGGCTTATAACTCAGTGGTAGAGCATCTGCCTAGAGTGTGAGGTCCATGTAAGGAGAATGCACGTATGTTATTTGCAAAGGAACCACTCCTTGAAGATCCTGGAGGTTGGCTCCTTGGCCATCCGTTTGCTTTCTCACCTTGTCCTCTCCCTCCAATTCTGTCCCTTCTCTTCCCACATCTGGTTCGCAGGTGGGAATGGCTACATCAATGACTTTCCCATGGGCCGATTTCTTCGAGATGCCAAACTGTATGAGATCGGAGCCGGCACCAGTGAGGTGAGGAGGCTGGTCATCGGTAGAGCTTTCAACGCAGATTTCCGCTAGCCTCACGGTCCATCGCCCCCTGGTTCTGGCACCAAGAGGCCTTTCTTTGGAAGCTGAGGCATGGCAGCCCTCTCGCCTGTGTAAGGAAGCTCTGCTGCCCAACTTCTCTTCTCATGCCAGCCCACGACCCTGTTGTGAGGTGGGATTCTCCAGCCTGGCAGCCAGCCAGGAAAGCTTAAAACAACTGCAAAAAGGCTTTTCTGGAGGCTTCTAGGGAGGGCTTCAGTGACTGTGCCCTTACTTCTAAATTTGATATTCTCACCCTCTGGCATGGCACCTGAGGACACACAGGTACCCAACTCCTTTTTTTGGGCAAGCTGCTGGCAGAAAGCCCTCCCTGCTCAAGTGTAACGGAAGCATGGCCTCTTTCAATTTTCTTATACTTAGTGATCTTCCCCAACACACACACACACACACACACACACACACACACACACACACACACACACACACACACCGTCCCCGTCCCAAACAGGGTTTTTTTGTGTGTAGCCCTGCCTGTCCTGGACACTTTGTAGACCAGACTTGCCTCGAACTCACAGCAATCTATCTGCCTCGCTTCCCCAAGTGCTGGGATTAAAGGTGTATGCCACTACACCCAGCTTTAGTGGTCTGTTTTCTTTTTCTTTCTTTCTTTCTTTCTTTTTTTTTTTTTTTTTTTTTTTTGAGACAGGGTTTCTCTGTGTGGCCTTGGCTGTCCTGGACTCACTTTGTAGACCAGGCTGGCCTCAAACTCACAGCGATCCACCTACCTCTGCTTCCCAAGTGCTGGGATTAAAGGCATGTACCACCACTAGTGGTACCTTACCAGGCCTAGTGGTCTGTTTTCTTGAGGAAAGGCAGAAACCTGTCCTTGTTAGCTGTTTCCTCCAAGATCTAAACAGCTCCAGAACACCTGTAGGGCAGAGCCAAGGAAGGGCAGAGTCCACAGTCTAGCCAAGACAGTGTGGAACGCTGGCCTCCCTGATGTACCTGAATGTCTGCATCACTCTGTCACAGCCTACCACTGGGCCTGCTCATGTGACCTTCTGCAGCTGACTGGGCAGCTGACAGGCCCTGTGGCCAGGGCTGGGTTGCCTGGCTCAGCTCCAGCCTCTCTGACTGTGTACATTTCTCAAGACACCCTGTGGATAGTTTTGTTACAACTGCACAGCCACTGTTGCTGTTTTGTATTAAACATACTGCAAAGTAAAGCCTTCTGTGCCCAAAGCAATGTCTTGGAGGAGAAGCCAGCCGTTTGCTATGACCCTCGGACTGCATCCTGAGAGTGTCTTTGAAGAGCCCTGCCCCTCCGTCTGCCCTTGAAGAACCCTGCCCCCATGTCTGCCCTTTGGTAATGGGACAGGAGGCCAGCATGGGAAGTCTCAGGCCCCTGTGTCCCAGTGACTTGACTTTTCTTTTATGTCACTGAGATTGAACCTGGGCTATTTAGGCAAGCACTGTACCACTGAGTCAGCTCCCTCCACCTACCAACTTCCCCATGCTTTTATTTCAGTCTCCCTGTAGTTCAGACTGGCCTGAACTCAAGATCTCCCCTATCTCTCGAGGGCTGGGATTACAGGTGTGAGCCACATACACCACCCTGTGCTTTTTCTTTTTCTTTCTTTCTTTTTTTTTTTTTTTTTGTTTTTTTTTTTTTGTTTGTTTTTTGTTTTGTTTTGTTTTGTTTTTTGGTTTTTTTTTTTGGTTTTTTGAGACAGAGTTTCTCTCTGTGTAGCCTTGTCTGTCCTGGACCCGCTTTGTAGACCAGGCTGGCCTCAAACTCACAGCGATCCACCTGCCTCTGCCTCCCGAGTGCTCTGTGCTTTTTCTTAAAGGAGTAGGGAAGTCCAGTGTGGGAAGACAGAAGGAGAGCCTTAAATATCCAGAGGCCAGGCTTGAGAGGTATTTGTGTTTTGTGACAGGGTCTAACCTATAACTCAGAATCCTCCTGCCTCTGCCTCCTGAGTGCCATGGTGATAGGCATAAACCACCCCACCTAGCACATCTCTGAGTTTTCTTTTGTTTTGTCTCTTGCTGTATGGCCCAAGCTGGCCTTGAACTCAGAGATCCTCCCGCCTCCAGTCTCTACCTCCCAAATTTCTGGGATTAAGGGACACCATGCCCAGCCTAACATCTGCAGGGGGTGGGGGGTTGTTTGTTTTGATTTTTTAATATCTTGACCTTTTTCAAGGTCAGAATCAGAGCTAGGATCCAGATAGGCTTGTAGTACCCTGAGGCCGCCACAGAGAACACCCTAGAACGGGGTTGCTGCACTCCTTCTCAGTTCCCAAAAGTAAAACTGGTTTTCCTGGCTCCCAGCCCAGCAGTGCTTGGTCCAGGCCCACAGCCAAGTGCTGAGGTTTGAGACAGGTGGAGTTAGGGCCTTACCGAGGCCAGTCTCCAGGAAGGGGAGTTTCTGAGCTTCTGGCAGCCCCTTAGCATTCCCTCTCTGGGTCCTGCTCCTGCGCTCATGAATGCAATAGAAACCGTGATCACCTGAGAAAAGGTCGCTGGAATACCCACTGAAGGTGTTCAGAATGAGGCAGGGGCCCTTCAAGCCTGCCTTGCCACCACGCAAGACAACCTGAGTTGGAGTCCTGGAAACAATGGGGCGGATGGAGAGTTGTCGTCTGGCCTCTACAAGCTGACAGAATGCAACGTGTCACTCAGTCGTGCCCACTGGAACCCTACTGACTTGAGAGTGTCCCCCCAGAAGTTCACATTAAAAGCCGTAATCCCAGCCATTTGTTAATGATTTGGGTAGTAGGACTTTCACGACTTTAGCAGCTTTATAAAAGGAATCTTAAACTGCTGTGCCTGCCCTGTCATGTGGGGCCCTGCACCTTGTTCCGGTGAAACAACGCAGGGAAGATGCTGGGACCTTGCACTAAATCTCTGTAATTACCCAATCAGTGTGTGTCCAGCTACAGCAACAGAAAGGAAGATTGTTTCCGTGTTTTTTGTTTCACTTTATTTTATGATGCACATAAATTTTTTTTGTTTGTTTTGTTTTGTTTTGTTTTTTTGTCGTTTTTGTTTTGGGTTTTTCCAGTCAGAGTTTCTCTATGCTATCTTGGCTGTCCTAGACTCGCTTTGTAGACCAGGATGGCCTCAGACTCACAGTGATCCACCTGCCTCTGCCTCCCAAGTGCCGGGATTAAAGGTGCCACCATACTCAGCTTCACATAAATGTTTTTAAATAAAAGACATAACAAGCTATGCCTGAAAAGTGGATGGGAAGGGGGCTCGGGGCAAGGCGGCCCTAACGAGATAAGTGTGGCCTGGTCATCTTCCTTAGAATCTAGTGACAAGTGCGTGTAGACATCTGGGTGCCCTGGGGAGAGACACTGGGCTAAGGCAGCCACACAGTTGTATTGTTTTCACAATCCAACTTGGGCCTGAAGGAAGTTTCTCGCCTGAGTCTTAACCCTATAACCCAATAGTAGTCCTTAGGTCTGTAATATTGCTTCACTTCACACATCAATTCCTTCCCTGACCTTTGCAACCAACGGGGTGCTCGAGGCGAGATTGCTTAAGGACCCCATGCAAAGCCCTGAAAGGTGAGTTGCTCAAACCTTGCAAGGAAGGGCGAGCCAGCCACGCCCTGACGTGGGAGAGGCTGGGTAAATCCAGAGCCCATGCAAAGCAACAGCATGCAAGGTTGAGGGAGCGCCTAGCACACTGCGTGCCCTGATGGGAACTGCGACCCTCAGACCTGGACGTCCGTTGGTCATCTGCCTACAGCAGATGCCCTGCGCTCTCTTTTCGCCCCCAGCTTCAAAGCTCTCTGGGCCGCCAAGCGCAGCGATGACTCGCGGAACCTGCTCCAGCAGCGCTAGATGGAGCTCGCCTGACCCCTGCCGGCCATTAGAGGAATTTCAGGCGCGCGGGTCGAGACAAATCGTTTTCCCACTCTGCGAGCTTGCTTTGGATGCACGGTCTGCAATTTCATGATGAAGTGTATTTCATTAAATGAGGACGTCGAAAGAGCACCGTCCTCTATCTGCACCATCTCACACAAGAAGGCCAAACAAAAATAGAGAGATCACAAACAGAGCAAAGAGAAGTGTATCTTTTTAAAATTATGGTCATAGTGTTAAAAATGAATTTTTTGGCCACAATTTATTTTATGTGTATGAGTGTTTTGCCTACGTGTATGTATGTGCTCTGCTTGCGTGCTTGGTACCCGCAGAGACCAGAAGAGGGGCTGAATACTGTGGAACTGGACTTGGAGACTGTTGTGAGCCACCATGTAGATGGCAGAAGACTCAACGTTGATCCTCTGAAAGCGCAAATGCGCCTAAGCACCAAGCGTTCTCTCCAGCCTCCCAAACAGTGTATGTTTATAGAAAAGAAAAGCCCGTCTCTTGTTCCCCCTGTACCATTCCAATTTCCCCAGGACAAAGCTACTTTTGGGTCTGTAAGGAATTTCTTTGGGGCTATCCATGCCTCTAAGTACTCTACCAATTGACTGATTAATTGCAGGTCCTCCTAAGGATAGTGCTTTCATATGCATGGCTGTGAATTGTGACAGTCTTGTCACATGAGCAGATTTTTATTCACCATCCAGATGAGTCCTGTCCATCATCAGGCATTTAGAAAAGTCCCTGGAAAGTGGGCTCAGTAATCCCAGCCCTCGGGAGGCAGAGGCAGGGGATCTCTGTGAGTTCAAGGCCAGCCTGGTCTACAAAGTGAGTCCAGGACAGCCTGGACTACACAGAGAAACTCTGTCTCAAAAAGCAAAACAAAACAACAACAACAAAAAGCCCCGGAGAACCTGTCCACACGCCAGCCTCGGCTTCTGCCTACATTCAGCCCCACAGTACAGGAACTCAAAGCCGCACTATGCAAGGCAGAGGCTCCACCTACTTCCTCTAACCAGGAGCCACTCTGGAATTTGACTTCTGCACAACAATCTGACTTGTCTTCTTTCTTCCCAGCCAGGCCTCTGAACCCTAACCTCCACCCTGAGCAGGAAGGAGGAATGAAACCTCCCTTTGGGCTGGAGAGATGGCTCCATACTTAAGAGCACACTGTCTGCTCTTCCAAAGGACAGGGGCTCAATTCCTCGCAACCACATGGCAGCTCACAACTGTCTGTAACTCCAGTTCCAGGTGATCTGACACCCTCACACCAATGCACATTAAATAAATAATGTGTGAAAAAGAAGAAGAGAAGAAGAAGAAGAAGAAGAAGAAGAAGAAGAAGAAGAAGAAGAAGAAGAAGAAGAA
>OU015742.1:29751695-29775134 GCA_907169655.1 Acomys percivali | reverse complement strand
AAGAAGAAGAAGAAGAAGAAGAAGAAGAAGAAGAAGAAGAAGAAGAAAGCCTCTCCTAACTCCTTCCATGTATTTCAGCACATCGAAGGTCAAAGGGCACAGTGGACATCCTGTGTTCCCAGCACTCATCCTGGGCTGGCTACATATCTAGTTCAAGGCAAACCTGGACTACATAAGTAAAACTGTCTGAAAAATGCCCCCAATAAAGACCTAGCATTTCAGTGGAGCACCTTTGTCCCAGACACTTTGGAAACAGAAGGCTCACTTAGGCTCAGGAGTTTGAGGCTAGCCTGAGCCACACACTGGACCCAGTATTTAAAAGGAAGAGGGGGCCCAGACGTGACGGTACATGCCTTAATCTCAGCACTTGGGAAGCAAGGCAGGCAGGTCTCTGTGAGTTCAAAGGCAAGCATAGTCTACAGAGAGAGTGCCAGCCAGGTAACACAGGGCTTTTGAGACCTTGTCTTAAAGAGAGGGGGTGGGGAAACCTAAGGATTTGCAAAGCAAACACTGTTAAGACCCATCTTGACTGTTTCTGCAACTCCCCTCCCCACTGCTGAGCTGTGCATGGATGCGGCTGTGAGTGGTCCTCCTCGCCTTGTTTTCTAGCCTATGACTTCGCCACAGCCAGTTTCTCCATCCAGGAAGTCCTTCCAGCCCTTGTCTGCGCTCTTGCTTTCTCATTCGTAAAGCCTCAACGCAGGACCCCTTCAGAACTCTCCAGCCTCTCTCTCCACCTCACCCACACCCCACTCACAGTCTTCCTGTCCTGGCATATGTGTATCCATGGGCACCCTACATGTGCAAGGGCAAAATGGAGACTTGCTTCTTCACCTGCTTCCTGCATACACATCCTGCCTTTTTGGGCGGTGGAGCAGGGGCTTTTCTCTGTGTAGCCTTGGCTGCCCCTGGACTTGATTTGTAGACCAGGCTGGCCTTGAACTTACAGAGCTCCACCTGTCTCTGCCTCCCTGAGTGCTGGGATCACTAAGTATCTCTTGGATCCTGATTGCCGTTAGATTAACCAGTGGGAGGAAGGTCCCATCCTGCACAGCGGGTTGTACTATTTGATGTATCCGTTTCTCTCGCATTAGGTTGTAAACTTGAGGGCTAGATCCATGATTGCGCTATCTGTGCAGGAACACCGTCAGCAGTTTCTGGTGGGCAGTCATATGATGCCTGGCCCATATTTTGCTGTTAACATAGTTATTTGTGCTATAGTCACCTCTAGTAATACTGTGAGATTTTAGAGGTCAAAAATCATCTCCCACCAGACATGATGGCATATGCCCATAGTCCCAGCACTCAGGAGGTAGAAACAGGAGGATTTCCTGTTTGGAGCCAGCCTGGGCTTTGTAGTGAGACAAAAGAAAGCAAAGCAAAACAAAACAAAACAAAACCCAAAAAACTACAGTTGCAACAACGAACCCTCCCACTTCTCTGAACCCTCAAGCGCACCCAGCGCTCGCGCAGCAAGTACCGAGTGGTTAAGTTCATGTTGGATGAGTGAAACAACAGGTGGGCCAGAGCTCTGGCCTAATCCAGAGCTGGCACAAACAGCAAGGCCAGCCCGCTTCGCCTGACCCTGCTCTCCCCAGTCCTTCCCACCCTGGAGTTGCCAGGGCCCAGCTGCAGAAGAGAGGCCCTCAACGCCCCCCCCCCCCCAGTCCTCTGACCCACTCAGAAATAAAGAAAGGAGTGTTATAAAGGAACGTGGCCCCTCCTCTGCTGGCTGGGGACAGAATGGGGGGTTGGTGTTGGCCCCTCCTCTGCTGGCTGGGGACAGAATGGGGGGGGTTGGTGTTGGCCCCTCCTCTGCTGGCTGAAGACAGAATGGGGGGGTTGGTGGGAAAGGGGGGTGCTGAGGAAGACCACACACTGCTCTTTCTTTCCACAGTATAATATGTAGTATATATATATAAGGAAGCACACATATGCAGCATCAAAATTAAGAGGCAGAGACAGGTTTTGTGGCTTATACAGCTATGCTATGTATGCCCCAGTTCTGGGATATCTTGGGCTACATAGTGAGACAATGATTGTTTTTGTTTTATTTTGTTTTGTAAATGAGTCCAAGTGACTCATTTGAAGTCTTCCTCCATTTTATTTTGTGATAGTGAGGTGAAATTGCCTAGGTCAATACTAGGCAAGGGTTCGGCCACAAAGCTACACCACCAACCCCCAATGATCGTATTTTATTTGTTTGTTTGTTGCTTTTGAGACAGTCTCTTTATGTTGCTCAGGTTAGCCTTGGACTCCAGGCTCAGGCTAGACTCTTGCTTCAGCTGCCCACCGGTGTGCCAGTGTACTTTTTGTAGTTGGCCTCACATTGTGCGAGAGTGCGTGCGCACGCATTGCTTGTCTGGTTCATCATTAAATAGCATTGTTGTTGTTTTTCTCCAGGACTAATGAGCAGAGATATAATCTGTTGAACTTTTTTCCTATCTAGTGCACCCTGGTTTGGAAATTCTGGAATTTCCAGAGTCTGGTCTACTCTGATGGGCATTTGGGCGTTTCTAGTTTGAGGTTGCCATAGGGTGTTCCTATGGGCGTCTTCTGGTGCAAGTGTGCCTCGGGTTCTCTAGATGCATCCTCAGAGATGGGACGTGTCTTTGTTGTAGGGTATGCGCATGACCAACCTGAAAAGGAAACTCAGAGCTGTTTTCCACAGTAGTGGTCTGAGGTCGGGTGAGATGGTTCAACTGCTGTCCTTCCTGGCAACCTAAGTTCAAGCCCTGAGACTCACCTGGTAGAGGACACCAGCACCTGAAAGTTGTGCACTAATCTCCACGTGCACACAGTAGAACATGTGTACCCACAAACATACAACATGAACACAGAGTAAAGATTTAATAAAAATATGTAGAGCAAAGTAATGGTATGTATATATACATACATATATATATACATTACATATATATATATTTTTTAGAACATAGAATATATATATATTAGAACAATGCCACAGGCAATGACTCAGAACAGAGGTGGTAGGCGTGCCAGACCAGGGCCAACTCCAAGTATTTATGAATTTGCATTGCTGCTTCCCTGATCAGGTTCATAAGCCACACATTCAGCAATGCTCTCTAGACAGGCTACTAAGAGCATGTACTGGGCCACGGGTGTGGCGATCATGACAAGTCAGCTCAGACCAACCACAGAAGGAGAGCTATGCTTCCATGTACTCTGCCAGCTGGCCCAGCCCTTCAGCTTACCCTGGGGGTGTGGGGAGAGAAGGGCTTGACGAGTAGGTGGGGATTTTCTTGAAAAGAAGAAAGCTATTCCAGGCTTAGAAAGGAGCAAACTTCCTCCTCAGAGATAGCAAGTAGCTGAGAGAGATGGTGGGACTGTAGACGGCGGCGGCGAGGTCTCCACTTACGCTGACAGACAGAGAAGGACAAAACACCAGATCCACCCAAGCACACCTTGTGCTCTGTGTCTGTCTGGAGCAGACATGGGTGAGCACACACGTGGACATGCATACCGCTACACACACCGAGGAGTCTGTCAGACACGCTGCAAGAGCAGAAGCAGTGAGCGTGAACACGCAGCTGCCAGGGGAAGATAAGGCTAGGATGTGGGGCCCGCCTGCCTGGCCAGCCTGGAAAGCCACCTTATGCATCTGCCTCTGCTCCCCAGGGGCAGCCTCTGCAAAGTGCTGGGTTTCAGAGCAGCCTGGGCACCTTGCCCCACCCTCAAGGGTTTGTTCTATTTTCAGGAATGGAGCAGCCGATTCTCTCAGTCCAACTTGGGTTGTGGTTGATGCTGGCAGGCTCAACAGGGTCAGGCATTCAGTGGGTCCCTTTAGTTTAATGACATTTGCTATGAGGTGCTGGGCTGGGAGTGTAATTCAGTGATAAAGTGCCTGCTAGCCGGCTTGAGGCCCCGGGTTCGGCTGCCCCCTTGGCTCTGCGGAAAAATAAAATGAAGTGAGCGAGAAAGGGAAGGAAAAGACGAGAAGTGAGAAGCATTTTTAAGATGGAAGAATCTGAGTGGGCAAGAAGCCAGCGAGGAGACACTGTGCTCCAGACTTAGCCTGCAGCCTCCCAGCCAAGAGTGGAAGGGGAGAGAGGTTGGGGTCATTGCAAGGTTGCTCACTAAGGCTGAACATAAGTCAGTTTTATATAGCTGTAGGTTTTAGAGTTGCTGAGGTCTGCTCCCCAATCCTGAGCTGGCCAGTTCAGGCTAAAGAATTGCCACTTAGCGATATGATAAGGTACGACAGCAAGACTCAGCAAATCCTAGCTCCTCTAAGCACCTCTCTCCCTGCCCCAACCTCCCTCTCAGGTGCCTCCGGACAGAATGCACGCTGCTTTGTTGAGTCTGGAGAAGGATGAGAAATGCTCTGGCTTTTATGGGCTCCATATGCCCTGGATACCCTCCTTCCCTAGGGTTTGCCTGGTCCCGGAGAGGAGAAAGGAGAGGCCCTCACTGGAAAGCAACTGATGCCTGTCCTGTGGCCAGGATGCCCAAGGCACACACATCTCTGTGTCCCATTCGCTGGCCTACACATAGTTATGGCTTTCTGCTCTTGCAATCTGGTCACTCACAGAGGCAGCAGCCCCCTCCCCTCCCGCACCTCCTCTGCAGTCTCCTGGATCCCCCCCTCCGAGTCTGAGGAGAGATCATGAGAATGTGGCAAGAGTTCCAGATGCTCTGTAGAGTGTGAAGCCTTTCACCAAGAAGTAACAAGACCGCTCTCTGTGGGAGAGGCTGTGAGCTCTCTCTCCAGAGAACACAGCCGCAGCCTTGCCGGAGATGTCTGTCTGAGACATCAGAGCTATTACTGTGTAAGTCTCTATAGCAGCTCCCTCACTGGAGGGTACCCCCCCATTCTTTCCACCTCATCCCTTCCCCAAGCTGGGAACCCCACTGGCCATCCTCTGCTTCCTCCTCAATGCCCTCTGACTGAGCTCATCTCCCTGCTAGCCCTGCCTCAGATAATGTGCCAAGGCCTCCTATGACTGCCCCGCCTTCCCACCACCCTGCTTATGGACGCGTTTTCTTGCCAGCCTTTTCTCGAAGGTGCCCTGCCCTCAGCCCACTTAAAAGACCTGCTCAATCTCCATCAACTCTCCGCTCAGTTTAAGATCCACTATCACTTGCTGAGTTGCCACTATGTGCAAGGGTTGCCAGGGGCAAAGACAAGTATTAGTTATGAAGCAGACAGAGTTTTAAAGTTAGGGCATGAAAGATGTTTAAATAGAAAATAGTAATAATAATTTTTTTAAATTAAGGTCTTTTTAAATTTCAATCACCCTTATTGATTTTGTCTTGTTGTTGAGACAAGAGCTTGCTATGTAACCTTAGCTGGCCTGGTAATCATTATGTAGCCAACCTAGCCTGGAACTCATGGTAATCCTCCTGCCTCAGCCTCCCGAGTGCTGGTATTTCAGGCATATGCTCCTATGCTCAGCTTTAGGCTTGCTGCGTGGAGATCTGAGCCCAGAGCCTTAACTGAACTATATCACCAACCCTTCGATCCATTTTAATGTTATTCTTCCTGACCTAGCATGAGGACTATCCAAACTGGCTACCTGTGAGACTCGATGTTTCCTCTCTAGCATGCTATCTCTGGCTTAATGAAATTGCCCACACAATGTATTACCTATCCTTTTGGGGAGGTGTGGGGGACAGGGTTTGTCTATATATATCTCTGGCTGTCTTGGAACTCACTCTATAGACCAGGCTGGCCTCAAACTCCAGGAGACCTGCTTGCTTCTGCCTCCCAAGTGCTGGGATTAAACACGTGCATAACCACCACCAGGATGCAATCTATTTTTTGAAACTTGAAGTTATTGGGCTGGGATTGAAATACAATGTACAAAGGGTGTCTGCCTGGTGTGGTGGCGCACACGTTTAATCCCAGCACACGGGAGGCAGATCTCTCTGAGTCTGAGGCCAACCTGATCTACAAAGCGAGTTCCAGGACAGCCAGGGCTGTTACATAGAGAAACCCTGTCTTGAAAAAAACAAAAACAAAATGAAACAAACAAACAAACAAACAAACAAAAACCCTCAGTGGGTAAGAGTGTTTACTGTTCTTGTAGAGGACCAGGGTTTGATTCTCAGCACCCAGGCCAGATAGCCTTAGAACTGCTCCAGGGAATGTGGTATCTCCGGTCCCACAGGCACATGGACTTTTGGGCACAGACACATGTACTTACATGTAATTAAAAATAAAACCTTTTTTAAAAATGTATTTAATTTTGAGTCGGGGGTGGGGGCAGGGATTCTCACTTTGTGACTTAGAACTTTTGATTCTCCTGCCTCAGAATACTAGAACGCCAGGCCTGGGCTACCTTTGCAATAAATACTTGCATAATAAATGTGGTGGTAGGTTCCTGCAGGCCTGATCAGGAGCATCTCTCTCCCCAAGGCTCTCCAGCAAGTTTATCTAAATGATATCAGGCTGAACTGAAGCGTCAAGGGCAGCCTTGGAGAGGGGAGGGAAAGAAAGGGTGCGTGAGGGAGTGCTCAAGGCTTCGCCTTGAACTAAATTCTCCCTTTTTAGTCTTTTAGTGTTTAAAAAAAAAAAAAAAAAAAAAAAAAAGTAGGCTCTGTTCAAAGCCCCTACCTTCTTGGGAGAAGCCGAGCCAGAACAACCTTTCTTTGGTTCGGAGGATGAAACTAACGGCTTTGAACAGCTGAGCACATGCTCTATCACTGAACTAGACCCTCGACCCCAAACTGTAACTTTTGGGTGTTCAGGATCAACAAGACTGCCTTTAACATGTCAGACCCACAGTCTTTGTAAGGCAGTTGTTCCGTGGATGGAGTTAGTTTATTTTACAGCAAGAACTATGCACCAATCTCTAAAAAATAAAACGACAAAAGGCAAGCGGAGCGTGATGGTACACGCCTGTAATGTCAGCACTTGGGAGGCAGAGGCAAATGGATCTCTGTGAGTTTGTGGCCAGCCTGGTCTACAAAGTGAGTCTAGTACAGCTAAGGCCACACAGAGAAACACAATTCAGAGGCCATAATAACATTGCGACTACTCTAGAAAACAATCTAAGTTATCAGTCAGGTCAGGAGGAGTGAGCCTAGGACCATGAGTAGAGTCTGTACCAGCTGGCTTCTGTGTTGATAAGGAAATCCAGCCTGCATCCACCTGGGTGAGCAGTCAGACCAGATAGCACAGCATGCTCGGGGGTGGGGGCCGGGGGGCGGAGAATAAGGTTCGGCTAGCCACTGAGTAACTGCCTCCTGAGAGCCATCGAGCAGAGGTGCCCTGCAACCCGGGACACCACACAGGAGTTACCTGGCAGAAGACTGGTGGCCCTGAGGAACCACAGCGAGTTTGACTCTGAGAGCGAGGGAGAACCAGAGATTATCACAGGTTTAGGAGACTGAGCCCCCAGGATAAGTCTAGAGAGCCCCCAGCTGGCGAGCCACGAAGGCAACTCCAGAAGACAACACAAAGGTTTTTAAGCAGGCCACGGGGACAAAATGGTGTGCTTTGGGAAGATGGCACTAACTGAGATGGATCTGACTTGGGGAGAGCAATCAGAGGTCAGGGCTTTGGGTCACTGGGGCTGGAGAGGATGAGAGAGGTTGATTCATACAGATGGATGATAAGCTATGATGATCACAGTGCTAGTGGACAGACGGGCAATGTCTAACGAGGAAGAGGGAAGTGTCGGAGATGACTGGAAAGTTCTTGGTTTTCAGCATGGGGTGGGAGGTGGCAGCAGGAGAGCGGCTGGGCGGTTCTTCTACAGTTAGAAGTTGGGTTAGTGTATCAGAGGCTCCTCAAAGCCCCATTGTTGTTTCAGTGTCAAAGCAAGTGCAGAGGGTGGGGAAAGACTACTTTTGATGAGGTTTTTGCCAAAGGAAATATTCTTTTGATAAAGAAATAGGGCAACCCATTTGCAACATTCTGCCCCAATCTCATGGTGAAAGGAAGGTTGCTCCCAGCAACTTCTCGTGTAAAATTCAAATGAGTTGCGAACAGACCTTTGGAAAATAGAAAGAATAGAGAATGGTTGGGTAAACTCATTTAGAAAGAAGTGATGGGAGAATGGGTAAAAAAAAAGGTGAGGCTGGGAGCAGAGTGCCCAAACAGTACTGAGCACAAGGGGCCCAGTGGTTAGCACAGTATTTGTGGTCCAGACTCTGAGTCTCTGCTGGCAAGAACTGGTCCTTGTTCTTGCTGTAAGTTCATCCATCGAGGGAGAGGGACGATGGCAGCAGAACCTAGGGGGATTCTCCCTCTGCTCTGGGCTTTGGATGACTGGAGCGATTGTTGGGAAAGCCTAGAGGTAGAGTCACATCCTCTGTGGACTGAGATTTGGCTTGCCACTGAGAACTGTCCAAATGCAGAGGGCTGGGTCTGAGGCTGTGAGATCAGTCTTGGTGTTGGGTGGTGGAGGAGGGACGCCACAGAGAAGCTACCCTGACCCAGCAGAGGAAGCCGCTCAGCCCGAATGAGGCCGGAAGAGGACATGCGGCAGCTGGGTGGACAGAAGACAGCCACAGGTACTAGGTAGCTGGGAGTCCAGATGGGAGATGATAGGGGGGAGAGAGAGAGGATGTAGGTCTGTGGAAGCAGGGCAGGCTGGAGGCATGGCTCAATGAGGACAGGATAAACAGACAATTGCTAACACTTCAGAGGCACTTGGCTAGGGTCAGGCACTGTCCAAAACACTTACCCTCCCTTGAGAAGACAAAGAGGCAGGACATCTACTAAGGAACTCTGTCTTCAGAGCTTGTATTCTTAATCACCACATCGTGTGAAATACAGCAAGAATAAACTGTTTAGACCTATAAAGGACCAGTCTTCTGCTTAACCTTTATGTTAAATGCCATGTCAAAAACAAACAATCAGCAACAACAAAACAAAATGTGTTGGAACCACCCCCCAAGCCTGTGTGATCTTAGCAGTTACTCAAATTATTTAGATTTCCATTTTCTTGTTCATTTGTAAATTTGAGCATAATACTTACCCACCAGGTCTGCTAAGGGTTAAATAAAGAAGCACGCCTGCTGTTGTCTCCTGTACCACTACTGGTTTTGGCGGCTCTCAAGATAATGCCCATTCTAGATCCAGACTTCCTCATCTTCCTGAGGGCTACGGGTCTGTTGGAACCACAGGGCATTCACACTGGTTTTTGATTCCACGACCTCCGCGAAGGTGCTCCAGGAAAGAAGTCTCATTTAAAGACACTCTGCCGTGATGTCCTGAGCAGTGTCCCGCTAAGAGTGAAGGTGCTGACCCTGGAAGGGAAAGGTACAGGCGACCCACATCCAGTTCATCACAGGCGGTTCACACTTCTTGAAGCGGCCCTCTCCTCTCTCACCCACGCAGGTGCTCCCCGCCAATTGTTTAGTGTTCCTTCCACCAAAGATAAGTTGGCACCTACAGTTCTCCAGATATCACGCCACGCTCTTAGGAGCAATCCAGCCACCCAAAGGGGTCCACAGGCTCTGTTTAATTTCTCCTTTCATCAGCAGCCTAATGTGTGGGGATTAGACAGAGTACGTTTGGTACCACTTCTGCTCTTGGGGCAAGATTGAGGGTGCTTTTCAAGACAGCCACGAAGACAGCTGCAGGGATCTCTTGAGAATGTCCAAAGGAGGTGGACAGCCCATGGCTAAGAGTCATAAACTTGAAACCTTCAGTGGGAAGACATCTCCAAAGTATCCCGAGTAGAAAAGTGCAGGGACTGTGGGCAAACCAGAGCATACCCACCACATACAGATGGCACTTACTACTTCCTATCAGCCAGTCGCTACAAAGAGAATGTGAGCCAATAGTAGCAAATCTTTTGATTTTTCAAGAGAAATCGGAGCTTACTTTAAATCTAAAAAAAAAAAAAAAAAGCATTGGCTTCTAATTTTAGTCTTCTTTTGAAAGTCCTGTGAAAACCAGCAATGCTTGCTTGCCGAGTTGTTCTTAGAGACTAAATTGACTCCAAGAGGATTTGAGAAAGGGTATAGAGGTGATAAAGAGCTGTGTCCAGGGGCAAAAGCTGAGGGATGTGAAATGCCACGTCTCCTTGGGGCCAGGACTGTGCTAGACCCACAGGAAACCACAAAAGAGGATGTGGAAGCCATAGACCTGCCCTTCAGGTGCTTAGAAGACTCATTACAGAGACCCCAACAGACGGCTCGGAAGGCAGAAGCAAGGAGCTATGTGGACTTCTCAGAACGTCAGAACTGATTCTGAGAGTAGCAACTCCAGAGGCAGAAGTTCTGGAGAGCTCCAGAATGGACGGTGAACAAATCGGGCAGCAGCCAGGGAAAGGGGCACAAGCGTGTGACCTCAGCGCTTTGGAGCCTGGGCCAAGAGAAAGGTGAATTTGAGGCTAGCCTGGACTATAAAGAAAGCTTGAAGCCTGCCTGGGCTATACAACACACGAACACATGAATAGGCATGACCTGTGCCCAGACAACTTGCTTGCAGGTTAAATACTATAAGCAAAGAGGTGTGCTAGAGCATGGCGCTTCCTTGATACCAACATATTGTCACGTGGAATAGAGCAATCCCCAGAGTGAGATGGAAGCCAGCTGGGGGTGGGTGGGAGATACAGCAAGGAAGGTTTTACATGTCCTTCAAGCTAGCTGGGCGAAGGTGGTGCTGTGGGCTGGGGCAAGGTGAGACAATTCCGGGTAGATGCTGAGAACTGAGTTGGGGGTCAAGAGACATGGGAGTCCCTTTCTGTAACTAGGGATGAGCACGTAGGGTTTCCCCATCTGCGGATCAGCCATAGCAGCTGTATCCCAAGTGAGGTGGTAAGAATGAGGGAGCAACTCACTTTTCTTCATTCACCCCCCACCCCTCCCCACCATACTCCCCCACCCCCCACCCCCCGGCTCCCCAGGATCCTCAGGATCCCACTAAGTAGGCCTGGCTAATCTGGAACCCGCTCTGTAAACTAGGCTGACTTTAAAGAAATTCACCTGCCTCTGCCTGCGGATAAGATTAGGAGGTATACGGTTGCCACCATGCTGGTCTCTCTATTTTTACGGCCTGAAGTTCTACTCTCGAAGGGTGTGGGGGTTGGGGGAAGCACTTTTGGTCTCCACGTTGGCATTTTCTTCAGTAGTTGCCCCAGTAAACAGAAGTTGGGGGCTGGCAAGTCTGACTCCTGGGTGAGGAGAAAAAAAAAAAAAAAAAAAAAAAAAAGGGAGTCGCTTTTGCTTTCCTCAACCTTTGGGGGGGAGGGGCAGTAGTAGGAGCTGTTGGGGGTGGCAGCACCGTCGAGGACTCTGTGGCCCAGGAGGGACCCTTTCCACCCAATTCTTACCCGGGAGAGGTGAGACCCACACATTAAGCTAAGAGGAAAGCTAGAGGGCAAATTGACTACCCCTGCACGGACGGGTCTTACTGTCCCATCAGTCTGTATTTCGGATCTCGGGCCAGGAGTTTCTTTTCCTCAAATGATCTAGGGTGCCCCCAACGCCTCTGGGCAGGGCGCGGCGTATCTTAGAAAACTTGAGTGGCCTCAAAGGCTCTCCAGCTTTGTGTCTTACACTCAGCCCGTCTCACAGCTCCCAGCCTATGCTAAAAGGGGATACCCTTGCTGCCGGTATCCTCATCTTTCCTGTTCCCGAAGGTCTGCCTTTAAAAAAAAAAAAAATGTCGGCTCCTCTGCAAAGTCAGCTTGCATTGTAGTCTCTTGTCAGAACGCCTGCACCTTTCCCAGCCCGATACCCGGGAACAGACCCTGGCACCTGCCCCTCCCCAGCAGCCATTACACGATGTTCTCAGAAAGTTAGTTTTCAGTCTCCTCCTCCCTCTACCCACAACCCATCCGGGTGCCGGACTGGAAGCATCTTGAAAGTAGGAAGTCATTCTCCTACTGGCCTCTGCCTTGGGACGTACTCCCTACGGGATGGAGCACAGGGGTGGGGGGGTGGGGGGACGCAGACGGGTGCAGAAACCAAGCAGCGGCCCGGCAGTCCAACCCGAACCTTCGGATGGGGGCGGGGGGGGGGAGGTTAGTACTTCGCCCTCTAGGGCAGGCTCCAGCCCAACCCAGCCCACCCGGCTCAGCTCCGACTCCCAAAGGCGTGCCCACCCAGCCAGGTGATCTCGAACCTTCTCTCTCACACACCCCAACAACAAACAACCCTCGGCGCTCTCCATCCGGAGAAAGGAGGTGGAGCCTGACCTCAGCCGGAGGCTGCCGCAGCTACCAGGGGTAGGGGGGGTTGGGGTGGGGATTCACTGCTGCAGCCCTTGGGGGCAGTCTCCTGGGATTGGCGAGGGTGGGGGCCTTGGCGGGTTCCCAAGCATCTTAGAAAGTCCTCCCCCCCAGCAGCGTTGACCCTCCACTGGCAACGGAAGAATGCAGAAGAGGTGGTTTTAGTGAGTGCGACGAGTGACTATCCTTCTCCGGCTGAAGTGCCCTCGGGCCCCTCTCCGCCATTTATGCGCCGCCCCCCCAACCTTCTAGTCCTAAAGGCTGAATGAACCTAGGTGCCTAGTAGGGGCGGAGAGAAGACGCGGCTTTGCTGCACTCTAAGGGGCCGGAGTGTGCCCATCCCCCAACCCCTTGATGGGTGGGAGTGCAGGCGGACCCCAGGGACACCGACTAGGGCAGGAAGGAGCCTGAAATAGGTGTAAGCCGCAGTTGTTGGCACTGCAGGGTGTGGGGTAGAAAATGCATCTTAAGGGGGGAAGGCTAGAGGACCCAACGAGGGTAGAAGTCCGGTGTCAAAGGGAAGGCGAATGCAGAAATAGCTTTCGCTGGGAGGGGCAGCCTGCAAAGACTTCCCTGGCTAGCAATCTATCTGGATAGCGCTGGACAGATGGGGGTTTGGGACATAACATCATGGAATGCGGTCCCTAAGGTTTAAGCGCAGGCGGCTTGTGTGAGGACTGGTCCCACACAGACCCCTACTTCACCCTGATCCCCCCCCCCCTCCGGACGCAGCCTGTGGCAATAGGTGCCCTTAAGGAAGAGAAACGATCGTCTTCTTTGATGGGTAGTCTACAACTGGGTCCTTGGTAGCTGAAGTGGGGGGCAGCCTCTCCGGGTTGGTTACAAAGGGAACACTTCTGATTCTCCCATCCCTAGGGAAAGAGGCCACAGCAGGTAAAAACCAGACTTCTACACTTGGCTTTGCCTAGGGGCAAATAATTTCCGGAGGTCCCTTTAAGGAGGGGGTGTTCTGATCCCTTTAAGAGTGAGCGGGTCCCAGCAAAAGGACTATAAAAGTCCAGCTTTATTTCCCCACCCTTGGGGGTTTCCTTTGATGGGGGAGGGGGTAAGTATTGGCGTCAAACTTAATCCATGACTAGCACTCCCTTCAGCCAGTCCTTCATTCTGTCCAGTGGGGCTTAGGGTCATGTTGTTCAGGGTTCTGAGACCTGGAATTTGAACACTCTGAGGAGAGGCAGGGGAAGGCTGCCTGTCTACACCTAGAATGGAGAAACCTGGGCATGACATTGAGGCAGGTGATACGGGCTTGGGTGTCCTGCCCCGTGCCAGGTGGCTGGCTCTCAGGGCAGGCGATCTGCTAGGTCTGCAGCAGCTGTGGGGTGGGGGGGGCGGGGCGGGGTGGTGGAAGGTGCCTCTCAGGCTCAACTAGGGATGACAGAGCAGCCAGTCTGTCCCTGCTGTCAGTCTGGTTGTATGTGGTGGGGGCAGGGTGTGCAGCATGCTGTCTCTGGACCTGGATGGTCTCCCTCAGGCACTTCGGGTGTCCTCCTTTCCTAGGCTCTCCTGCTCTGAGGCGGCTAACCCTTAACTGGTGGGTCTGGAGGTGCCTAGGTAAAGAGAGAGCAAGCCTCTGGGAGGGGGGGGGATAGTTGTGGGGACCTGATGGATCCACCCATTCCCCTTTCCAGACCAACTGACAAGCCCTTTTTTGGCCAGAGAGAGAGGAAAGGTGACAGCCCCCAGGCACTGGCACAGCTGTTCTGGAGTGGGATGGGAGCAGCAGCATGCACTAAGGAATGGCTGACAAAGCTGTGGATGTGGAAAGGCTGTAGACCGGGGATGAAGGTGGTCCAGATGCAGAGGTTCCTGAAAATGGAGTCAGCCAGGACAGGAAGCAAAAAAAAAAAAAAAAAAAAAAAAAAAAATCCCTTTGGGGGTACAAGCAGCCTGTATATAACACTGGCCTCCTCTTGGCTGGTGAGAGGGAAGGGGACCCAGGAGATCAATGGGCCGCTAAAAAGGAACATCAAGTGCCCTTAGCAAGCCTGTGCTTACCCCACCCCACCCCACCCCCAAAGCCATAAGCCCACTGAGCCAGAGCCTCCTGGGGCAAAGGAGCAGCTCCACCCACAGAGAAAGCTCCTAGGACAGAGTTCCTATGGCTGTGGAGCAGGCTGGGCAGTCTAAGTTCCTATGGGCTTTGCCTTCTCCATCTCTTCCTTCCCACCTGGGTCCCAAGTAAATCAGCATCCTCTCGGACCAGGACCACAGGGGTTTTGCGTGAAGGTGCCAGGAAGAAGCCCACTCCAGCAAGTTTGTTCTGTCAGCTGCCAGGCTGACCGTGGGCTGCCACTCGAGTCTCCTGCCCCATGGCCAGTTACATTTCTTTCTTGATCCTCACAGTCCCATCAGAGATAAGGCAGCTGCCACTGTCAAAGGTTGCCTTGTCCACTCTCCTACTTTAACCTCCAGCGGCCATAGGTGCCCTCCACTCCCACTCTGACGAGTACTGGGGTCTGCCCTAAGACACGGTAATGGACTTGGAGGCAGAGAGGGGCTAATTCTGTGCGATAGGAAGTAGAGCTGTGGCCAGTATGTGTTGGGGAGGAGGGCTGCTGAGTGGCTTTGCCTTAGGAGGCTCAATGAAGGGAGAAGTCCTTCACTGTCCTACTTTCCGAGGTTTGGGACTGTCTTCCCTAAGGATGGGAAGGAAAAGTCAGGGCAGAGGTCCTCAGAGATTCTGGCCGTTTGAAAAGTTTGTGCACCACGGTTTTAGCACGGCCTTGGTTAAACATGTCCTGTAGACTACCTAGCCAGTCTGGGGGCCCCGGGGGTAGCTTTGGACGCAAATAAACTCCCCCCCCCCCTCCTTTTTTTTTTTTTTTTTTTTTCTTTTACGAGGGGAGGCTACTGCCCAGTTCCAGAGGCTGGCAGCCCTAGTTACCTTAAAAGCCGCCTGGGTCAGTTCTTCAGTAGCACGATGTAGGAAAGGTGGGGAACTGTATACAGAGCAGGAGGAGCCCCTAAGCCACTCTCCAAGGCTCGGTTTTTCCTGCTTACTAACCAGGCTTCCTCAGCACTCTGGGCGCTTCTCTGCCCTAGGCGTTCCAGGGCCCAGCCCCTCCCCGGCTGCTCCCAGGCTCGGGTGACTTGACACTACCCTCTCTGCTCCTTTACCTCCCAAAGCGCCCCTCCCCCGCCTGAATTGGGAATGAGGCTTTGTTCAGAGGTGGACTCCGCATTTCTCAAGAACCTACTGTGTGCACATTATGGCTCCTTTAAGTTAAGTTCTGGGCTGGCTCTGGCGCTACAAGGTGTCCAGGACACAACCCCTTCCCGCACCTCACAGGGACCTCCCACCCCTTCGTATGACCTCAGCCTGCTGTGCCCACCCACCCGGCTGACCCCGAGAGCGTGCTCAGGCTTGGAAAAGCACGTCTGTGGGTGTGAGAGACGGAGCCACGGCATAAGGTGACTATGGGGAAGCTAGGTAAGTGTCTGCACTGGTTCTACGCTGGCTTGGGGACGCGAAGGAGGATGTCCAGCCGCGCCTGTTGGGCTGCCCGCCCCTTTCCCCCTCCTCCTGAGAGCTCTGATGTTCCCCGCGATGGTGGAAGAGGGTGTGTGGGTGTCAAGGACTCACAGACTAGGCTGGGCTGTCATCTGGAAATGGATGAGGGTTCCACACTTGGCTTCTGGAAGAGGACGAATTGGGAGCTAGGGTTGGGGGGCGGTAGGTGAAGGGCAGAAAGAGGAAAAAGATATGCGGGTGAGGGGTTACCGAGCCAGGACCGACCTTGCTAGGAAGGAAAGGAGACGTGGCAAGCAGGGAAGTCGGAAAGATGAGGCAAGGGCGGGAGGGGCTTCTCAGCAGTCGGGGCCCTTTCGCTCGAGTCTGGGGCCCTTTTAGCAGGAAAGGGGGTGTTGTTCTGGCTTGATTTTTCGGTTGGTCTTCCCGAAGCTTTGCCCTGGGGGCAGCAGCCTGAGGAGGGTGGGGTGTCCCTCGGCACTCAGTTTACTGTAGCCGGTACTGGAGAGGTTACGAGGGAAGAGGGCTGTAGGAGGGTGATGGTCAGGGCTAGGGTGAGCAAAGATTTCTCAGGGTGGGGGGGTCTGCAGCTGAGGTGCTGGGGCTTCAGGGTCAGGTCACCATGGGATACTGGCTCAGGCTCTGAAGACGAGGAGAAAATTCAAGAAGCCGGCAGAGAAAATCATCCCCCGCCACCACCCTTGGCACCGTACCCCTCCCCCCAGGCCCCACCACTCCCCGCACCGCCTCCCCCGGCCGCCTCGTGCTGCCCCCTGCGTCGGGACGACCGACCCACGATTCTGATTGGTTGGAGACCGGGAGGGGGAGCCGAGGGCCGGATTGGCTGGCGGGGCCAGCGCAGGGCGGGGCGGCTGATTGGCGGAGCTTGCCGAGGGGCGCGCCGCTGATTGGCTAGGGACGAGGAAGCAGGAAGGAGGGCGGCGGAGGCTCCGCTCTCGGGGAGTTTGTGGGGGAACCGCGAGCGGCGTAGCGGATCCCGGAGCCCGGCCCCCGCTGCCCGCCCGTCCGGCCGCCTGCCCCGCCCGTCCGGCCCTTGCTGTCCGCCCGCCCGGGCCAGGCGCTCCCGCGCCCCCCCCCTCCGACGGCCCCGCCCGCCCGCGGCCCCCGCTCCGCCCGCCCGGCCCCGGCCCCCAGGAGGAGGCGCTGACGCAGCAGCGTGGAGCCCGGGAATTGAGCGCCCCCGGGGGGTTCCAGCCGCCGGATTCCAGCCCGGCCGGGGCCTGCGGGCGCCCAAAGCCGCGCCGTCTGCGCCGCTCGTCCCGGTGAGCTAGGGGCCGGGATCCAGGAGGAGGAAGGGGCGGGCGGGCGAGGGAGAGAGAGCGAGCTAGGTAGGCGGACTAGCAAAAGGGAGAGGACCGGCCGCCCGTCAGCGCGCCCCGCCGAGCGCGCCGCGCCGCCGCCCCCGCCAGCCCCGGGAAGGGACGGACGGACGACAAGAAGCAGGTGCGGCCGCCTGCCCGCCCGCGCGCGCCGCCTCCCTCCCCCGGGTCCGGCACCGCGGTCCCGCCATCGGGGAGCGCAGCGCGCCTCGAGGTGACAGCCCCCGGGGGGCGCCTGCCTCGCAGGCCGGGGGCGGGGTGGGTGGCGGCCGCAGGGTGGCAGCTTGGCCGGGTGGCGGCGGTGCGGGCGTCCCGGGCTACGGAGGGCGGGAGGACGCGGGGCGCTTCCTCGCCGCGGCGGAGCCCGCTCGCCTCCGAGTGCGCGGGCGGCAAGGCCCCCTCCGCGCCCCCTCCCCCATCGCGGTCCCCGAGGCAAGGGGCCGCGGCCGGGGGCGTCGCCGCGGGATCGCCCTCTCGGGGTGGGGGCGCCCTCTTGGGTTGGGAGCTGACCGGCTATTACCGGAGGGGGGGTGGGTTTGGGGATGGGGGCCGCGCCTGGGCGAGGGGTAGTGTGGACTGGATCGGGTCGGGCTGGAGGAAGGGAGGCGCCGAAGACGGAAGGGGACCGGTTCGAACAGCTAGTGTGGGCCGCGGGAGGCCCTGTGGGGACGGTGCGGGGCGGCGGCCGAGTCCGAGGTGGGGCGGGGGGAATCGAAGTTGTCAGACCGCCTCCAAGTGACAGCGGGACCGGGTGCTCCAGGCCCGGCCTGGTTGTGCCCTGCCAACCCCGCCACCTCTCCTCTGGGGCCGGGGGCCGGGTCAGGTCGGGCCCAAGGGGCCAGCTCGGCGGTGAAGAGCTGGACAAAGGCGGCGCCCGGGCGGGCGCAGGTAGTGGTATCGGGGAGGGGAGCGAGTCCAGGGCACCCACACCAAGGGGCGGGCGACAGAGCCGGACTCTGCCCTGGGGACTGCGGGGGCCGGGGCGTCCACCGGGAGGAGCTGCGGCACTGGCTCTGGGCTCCAGCCGCAGATCGCCTCGCGGCTCCGGGAAGAGTGGGGTCGACTTAGCCAAGGCGGAGGGGCCAAGGGTGGGGGGTGTGCGCACCGAGTGCCCTGGCCAGTTGCGAACGGGTTGGTGGACTCATGGGGATCAGCAGAGCCTGCGAGCAGTAGAAGCTTTCAGCAA
Source organism: Acomys percivali (assembly GCA_907169655.1). Taxonomy (NCBI): domain Eukaryota; kingdom Metazoa; phylum Chordata; class Mammalia; order Rodentia; family Muridae; genus Acomys; species Acomys percivali. The sequence continues at coordinate 29,756,966 of OU015742.1, read as the reverse complement.
GTCTGTCTACCGGCAGAGAGGTTTAACTCCACCTGGGATGTCTCCTAGTGGACCATCATCGGCAGTCTTAAGAGCACAGACGACTACTTAGATTGGGACTAAGGGACCCCACCTCACCCCCCCAACACACCCCATTCCCTGTTCTCGGCAATACCTTCACTACTGCTGTAGCAATTTTCCTTAGGCAAGAAGGTAACCACATAGGGACATGATGAGCTAAATCCAGGTGGAAATCTAGTGATGAGATAAAATAAGGTTTTCAGTTCTCTTCTTTTGTACCACCGGATACATTTCTCCTTGCCTTCAACATACACCTCATGTCTTCTTCTACCCAAAAGGAGGAAAGAGTTTCAAGAGGACCACATTTCTCAGGGACAGCATTGTCCTAGGACACTTTGGAATCCCTGGCTTAAGCTATGAGTGCTGCTAACCCCAGCGCTGACCAGCTCTAGCTCTAGGCTGCATGCTTTTTATCCATTTGTGAAAATCTACTCAGCTCTGGTCCCGTGTCCTGTCCCCCCATGTGATCCTGTTAGGAACAGGAAGAGAGGAGACTCAAACTGATAACAGCTGAAAACATGGCCTTTTGGCTGAGAAAAATCTGGGCTGGGGTGGCACACCAGTAAGACTGGTCAGGAACTCTACTAGGCTGCGCTTGGCAGTGAGGCCACGTTGAGAAACCTGCCTATCTGCCTAAGGGGTAGGGGCTGTAGGGTATGTAGTTCATTCCTAGCACCCCATCTCTCTCCCCATGAGAGTGTGGACCCCAGCTTGGGTGAAGTTGAGGCTTGTGAGGAAAAGGGAGGTATTACTGCCCACAAGAGACTGAAGTTTCTTTGAGAGATTTTAATTGTATGTCTAAAATCCGGAGAAGGCTGGAGAATCTGTGCCATTGCCGGGGGTTGCACTGTACGTGGTTGTTTCTTCTGGTGGCAGTCAGGAGGGTGACCTGGTTTGGCTGCTGGAAGGTGGGAGTTGCCAGAATAACATGTCCCTCCGTGACAAGGGTTTTACCTGGCAGGAGCCGTGTGCCTGTCAGATCAATGTTTAGGAGGTCTGGCTCTCAGGCGTTGGGCCGTTCTGTTTCTCTCTGTCCCTCTGTCTTCCCTTCTCTATCACCTATAACCGAGGCTAGCCTGGAACGTGCAGCCATTCCCCCTGCCTGGCCTCCCGAGTACAGGCATTGCCTTGTGTGCGCCACCATGTTCATTTTGGTCCCTTCTTCTTGGTGTCTTTCTTCCCGTCCTTTCTGCTGCCGTGTTCCCGTGTCGTTTTCCTCCCCCTTCCTCTGGCACTTCTGATCCGGTCTGGACACAGCTACCAGCTCTTCTCCCAAAACCCTTCCACAAGTCAGTTTCTTACCGAATTGTGCTTGCTCTTTTTTTCCTGCAGTCTGACCCTAGACAGTGTCCCTGAGGCTATTTGCTGGTCTCGTCTTGCACACTTGTCTGGCCCCTGCCCTTTGCTCCTGGCTCCCACACTTCTCTTCTCTCCCACTTGTCCATCGTCTTAGTGTTGGTCAGGTCAGTGAGCTCGTGAAAATGAATTTTCCAGCACGGTATTTTCTCGAATGTTTTGTAGGTTGGAAGTTTCCTAAAGATAGGGAGTAATGAGTGAAGCGTGTGTCCGTCCGTCTGTGTGTGTGTCCCCGTCTGTGTGTGTGTCCGTCCGTCTGTGTGTGTGTGTCCGTGTGTGTGTCCATGTAGTCTGTAATCTTCCTCCCAGTGTTGTTGCCTGTGGAAGTCAGTGGGGATGGAGCAGAACCTTTGGTGATTTTAGAAATGCTCGGTGTGGATTCAGTCCTTGAGGTCTCTGACCTTTTCTGTGAAAGGTATATAAATAGGGCGTGTTTGCGAGGCTCCAGCATGGGCATTTTTAACTGCTGTTTCTGACCTATCTGCTGGTGAAGAGCCAGTCCTGTAGATCAGTCACATGACACCATGGAGATACAAACTGGAAAGGGGGCTGTAATCCCTTTTTTTTCCCTCTCGTCCCCCCTAAACCATTCTCTGTCTGTACCCAGCTATGCTGTTCCTTTGCAATTTGCTTGTTGTCTGTGCTAAATGAATCCATGTGTTTTACCTCTTCACATCTGGGTGCAAATGAGGGAGAGAGAAAAAAAAAAAAACACTTTGGAGAACACAGACGAAAAGTAAACCTGGGTCAGTCCCATGGAAGGGATTTGTAGGGTTCCTTTCGTAGGAAGTGTTTTTCCTGACTTTGTCGTTATGTCTGCCCCAAGTTGGACCTTTCGGGTAGGAATGCCGTCCTTCCAGCTGTCTTAGAAGTTGGTTTGTATTGGTGATCAAGCCTGAACCGTGGGGGGCATGGGCGAAGACTGATGACTGGGTTGAAGCTAGGTGGAGAAGAAACATATCCTGCACCCATCGTCCCCCCTGGACCTTTCTTTTGTGCCCCAGTTTGATGATTAATGGACCAGCATTTCCCTTCCAATCTGGAAGGCTACCCCTTACAGTTGCCATGGCAACGCAAACCTCTCCCCCATCAATTAAGGGGAAAAAAAATCCTACTACTTCTCCTTTACTGTAACAGAAAATCCACCTCAGAACGCCTCTCCTGAGTGCTCTCCTCGTCTGCTTGCACTGTCTGCAGCGCATGTCCTGGGACACAGTCCTTCCCTCTTCAGGGGCATTGCCTGGGTTCCTTCACCCCGAGCAGATTCTTCTGCCCCTCTTGGGAGCTAGCAGCTCTAGAACATTCAGGAGAGGAAACAACCTTTTAATTTATTCATCCCTGATGCAAATTACAACTCAGAAAGAGCCCTTCTCTCTTCTGTAGAGATAGAGGAAGTGCCCTCCGTATACTCGCCAGTGTTTAGAGGCATGAATTGGGTAGCATTTGACACCTGAGAAAGAAATTTCAGTAGACTTGAAAGAAAGTCAACCTAGCATATCCACTTGAAATTGGAGTTCAATGAAAATTGGCTAATTATTTTCATTTCTTCCCGCCTCTCCACCATAGCATCTAAGAGGACTTAGAATGTTTTCATTTTATCTAATGTTGTTCCTCTTGGCCTTGCTCAGGCAACATCTGGCCTCTCTGCCCTGTCGCAAGGTGAGTCATTAAGGAGGAGGGGGAAAAAAATCTTCAGGGGGGAAAAAAAATCCCCAGAGCTGAAAAGTAGCCTGTGCTGAGCCAAAGCTGGCGAGTTTATGGAGCATTATATGAACAGTCCCGCCATTAAAGGGCCCCCTTTTTATGAATGGGTTGCGAAGAATGTAAATAAAGCAGCTTCTCTCAATGGGGAAGCATTTCACCTAAGCTGTACTACCCTGGCCCAGGCATTTATGGGAACTTGCTAGCACAATCTGGCAAGGCTTGTTGTTTCCTTTGTGCCTTCGGCTTTGGAGGGACAAGGGCAGTGTGAGGACAATGTGCTCCGGTTCTGAGGGCAGCCTGGGCACTCCGGCTTTATGGGTTTGGCCTTGCCTTGATGGGCCAACACAGTGTCTTTTGGCCCTAAAAGATGGGGAAACACCACGTGTGGTCCAGAGCTTGTGACAGCTAACAGCAAAGGTTCCTGGCATCTAGTGATCTGAGGTCCTGCAGCTCCTGACCCCTCAGGCTGCTTAGATCTTCCAAGGTCAGGCCCAGGAGGTCTTGGATGATGAGATCTTACCTAGTTTTATGGGAGGCGCACCTACCTGGAATAAAATGGACTGGTTTGAACTTCAACGCCTTTATGTCTCTCCAGCCCATCTCCTAGTTTTACCACTAATGAGCTATAAGTGAGCCCCAAACGTCCTGCTTAGGGCTGCCGAAGCAAGGCTGCCAAATCCTGGGGTCCCGGTGAGGGTGTGGGTGTCTATCCTGGGCATCTGGGTGAGTAAGCTAGGGATCAGAGACCCCACAGTTTGGAGGACAGGATCCAGGGTGCAGTCACTATGCTAGAGAAGCGGCCATCACATTTCTCTCTGCATGTGGATCATACCTGCGAGGATGGTTACTTATCTGACTCGGTGTGCTTGGTTCCTCCTGCTCGTCTGCAGGCTTGAACTGCCAGGGAGGGATGAGGGTTTGTCTCTCAGTCAGGCTTTATGAGTAGGTAACTTCCAGGGTACCATAAGCGAGTTACTTGAATGAAAAGACAGGCAGCTTTTCATAGTTAATGATATTGGTACTAGCTAAGGACTTACTGGGGTCTATTTTCTCTTGCCACTGTTCTCTGTGGGATTTGGGGAGGACAGATTCATTGGTTCTCTGGCCGAGGGTAAAGGGATTTATTTAGCTTCTGCCTCCACCAACACAACTTTCTCAGTTTCCTGCTGCAGAAGAAAGAAATGGGCCCTCCTTCAAATGTCTGGAGTGTTTGGGGTAACACAGTTTGTTTATTAGGTTTCTTTCTGTGTGGCCAGGTGTTTTAGAAGTGTGTTCTTAGAATAGTTAATAGCGGGCTGCCACTTGATGCTACAAGATCCCCTAGAACTCTAGTTAGCACCGCCGTCAGCGTCAGCTGGGCCCTTCAGCCCTGAGTTGGGGTTCCTTGCTTCGCACCTGTAGCAGTCCACAGTTTCCACTGAATGTAGAAAAGAATTCTATGGAGAGGAAATGATCTTTAGAGAAAATCGAAAGTACTAGAGATTATCTGCTCTGAAGAAAGGAAGCCAAGGGCAGTTTCTGTGTCTGCAGGTTAAGGTGGCTGTCTGCACTATGATAGGCCACTTTTCATCTCCCTGTGGGCTAAGCCAGGGGAGGGGATTCCCTCAGTCTGTAGACTGGCATGGGTGCTTGGGAAAAGCTCTTTTTCTGGATTTAATGTAAAATACAATCTCTGCAGCACTCACCACTCTCTAGGTAATAAAGTGGGTTTGTTTTAAAAACGCTTATATTTGGAACTCTGATCAACTTTTCTTTTGTTGTTTGTTGTTTTTGTTTGTTTTGGGTTTTTTTGGGGGGGGTCTTAATTATTAGGAGACAGGAGCCTATATAGTCCAATCTACCAGGCACTCTCCAACCTTCCGCTTCACCTTGAGTGCTAGGATTACAGGTGTGTGAACACATCTGTCTGTGTGAACAGTTCTTAAGGGCTGAGGAGTCAAGAAAGACTACTATTATGTTGGGCCGTGACCCAGCAGCCATCCTGTGAGGCCCTAGAAAGTGGCAGTATGATAACAGTGTCGAAGTATGGGCTCTGAGACACACCTGCATGCCCTGCCTCTGCCCTTGCTTAGAATAGTTCCAGAAGGTGGGGTGGAAGGATGGAGTGTGTGTGTGTGTGTGTGTGTGTGTGTGTGTGTGTGTGTGTGTGTG
>OU015742.1:29730414-29751685 GCA_907169655.1 Acomys percivali | reverse complement strand
TGTGTGTGTGTGTGTGTGTGTGTGTGTGTGTGTGTGTGTGTGTGTGTACACACCCTCAGGTCATCAAGCTTGGCAGTATGTGCCTTTACCTGCAGAGCAGCTCTTGGTATCTGTTTCAGTCAGGACTGTTAGGATAGATGCAGCAGTTGTCATGTGCTAGGTGGTGCTGGGTCCCCAAAATGCAGAGTAACATTCCTGATACAATAAGAGCCCCTGGTGAATCAAGGTCCCTGTGGATTAGAGGTCTTGGAGATTGACCTTTACTCTGACTCTTTGCTGCTGGTCCCACCTTCCTATCTTTTCTAGATTTATTGCTTATTGTTTTGTTTTGAGATAGGATCCTATCTTACCCAGGCAGGCCTCAAATGTACTGTGTAGCCAAGGATGGCCTTGAACTTCTGAGCCTCCTGCCTGCACCTCCAGCATGCTGTCATTGCAGCCATGCACCACCCTGTCCGGGTTTAGGCAGTGCTGGGGACCAAACCCATTGCTGCCTGCATTGGGCAAGCTTTAAGGCTTCATCCTCAGCCTGTTTCTCACATTCTTTGTAATAATTGTGAGCACACTCACTCACGAATGGCTGGGGGTGAGGGTGACGAGTATCCGCTTCCCTTGAGGTGGCTAGGGCAAACTGGGAGAGAAAACAGGATGGTCCTGAAAGAGTTGAGTAAATACAAATTAATTTATGAATGTGGATTAATTTCAATTAGGCACTGTGAGCTCCTGGGAATGAGGGGAAAGTTGACTGCTAGAGGGCTCCCTAGTCTGGATATTTGAAGTCCTTGGGTTGTTTCAAAAGCTTTGTTTGGGAGTGTATCTCCCCCCCTTTGCGCATGTGTGAGCGCTTGCACGTGTGTGTGCACACGGGAGGGGGGGCGTGGGGGAGGAGGGGCTGGGAAAAACAAACAAACCCAGAAATCTAAAATACTTACAAATCAAGAATTTTGCATAAAGAGTTTTCAACCCTCTTGAGTCAGGCCAGTGAGCCAGCAGCCAGGTAAACCTTGTGGATGGAATTTAGTGGTGAAGTCAGCCTACCTGCCCCTCCCCCAGGCTTGCAACCTGTTGAGGTAGCACTGGAGCCTGCCTTGTGACTCCTTCCCTTAGTGGAATGTTTGGAAGGCTTGGCCTTGGGACTTGTTTTTCATGGCTGCCTCACTCAGGAGGTTCTTTGTTGGGAAGGTCTGGGGTGGAGCTCTCCTGACCTGGTGGGTTACTTCTGCTCAAGATCAGGAGGTAACTGGCAAGCAACAGGGGGTCTCCCTGTCTTACCCAGGCTGGGTTGCTGAGCCTGGCTTAAAGTCCATCCCACCTCCCCTTTTTTTCTTACCCATGTTGGGGATTTGCAAATGTTAGGCAAGAGAGTGCTTTCCCTCTGAACACTATGCTGGTGACTGAACACTCGGTCTTTGCTACTACTGGGCAGGCTCACAGAACAGGTTGATGAGCCCTGGACTCTTAATGAAAAGCGATGCATCTGTGGCTCAAGGTTTTCTCCTTGGGTTGCTAAAAGCCCATTGTTGAGATACGGGAAGGGCAGTGTGGCATACGGGTAGTGGGGTCTGAGGAAACCTGACGTGGAGAGCCTGGCCCCCCCACCCTGGAGCAACCCTTGTGCAAGCCTCCTCCTCCTGATGCCTTCTTAAGACTTACCTTTGCCTCCCAGCACCCTTTAGCACTACTTTCCCTACTGGGCTTTTGTTCTCACAATACACCCTGAGTGAAGTGGGCCCTCTGTTGAGGACTCAGTAATGCCCTCCGCAAACCTCTCTCTCCACCACGCTTTCGGCTCCCCAGCATAGCCTTCTCCTGTCTGTCCCCCTTTCCACTAGCCCACACTCCAGTTTCTGTCTTTTGCACTTTGATTTTCATCCCTTGACCTGGGACTTGTGTGGGGAGGTGGGGGAGAACAGGCTCAGGCTGGAGAGGTGGCTCAGCAGTTAAGGGCACCCATTGCTCTCGCAGAGGACTCAAGTTTGATTCCCAGCACCCACATGGTGACTCAACAGCTGCTCGTAACTCTGGTCTCAGTGGATCTAATAATACCCAGTTCTGACCTTGGTGGGTACCAGACGCACAGATGGTGCACACAGATGCACTTAAAATGTTTGTACATAAAAGGTAGTTTTTAGAAATAGAAAGAAAGAAAGAAAAGAATGGACTTGTAGCTGGGCGTGGTGGCACACACCTTTAATCCTAGCACTTTGAGGCAGAGGCAGGTGGATCACTGAGTTCGAGGCCGGCCTGGTCTACAAAGTGAGTCTAGGACAGCCAAGGCTACACAGAGAAACCCTGTCTCAAAAAAAAAACAAAAACAAAAAAACAAAGCAAAAAGAATGGGCTTGTATTAAGTGCATTCTGTACATGTTCCTACTTAATCTTTAAAGCAGGGTCTTGCTTTGAAAAGCAAACCAAGCAAGGCTTGGAAAGTTCAGGCTCTTTTCCAGACCTGATCAGGTCTCAGCTCTGTTGTGTGGGGCTGGCAGTGGGGCAAAGGTCGCAAAAGGTGCCTGGATGGGAGGGGTGGGTGCCCTGGGTTCTCATAGGCACCAGCAAGAGCTACAGGAGGGTATATTGGCTAAGGTAGAGGCCTTGGCCTTTAAACAACCCCCCTACAGCCGACAGTGTGGCTCAGTGGGTGAAGGCATTTGCTGCCAAGCCTGAGAGTCTTGTTCAATCTTCAGAACTCTCATAGCAGAAGGAGAGAACCATCTCCCCCCACAAGTTGTTCTCTGACCACCGCATGCACTATTGGTGTGTGCGTTCATTCACATATGCACACGTACAAACAACAACAAAGAAAGCCCCAAAGACTAGCTGGCATTGCATGTCACTACCTTCTAGTCTGTCAGTTTGGTGGATCAGAGCACAGACATACTAAAACACAGTGTGCTCTGCCCACTCATCTTGCTTGGGGATCTGTAGCTATGAAAGGTGCTGCCTTCACTCCGTACCCTTAGCCCCACTTGTAGGAAGGACTTTGCTTCAGTGCTCTGAGGCACTGGCAGGTTCTGACCATCAAGAGCTTACCATTTCTTCTGTTCCTACCCTAAACTTTGACCTCTAACAAACATGGGAGTCTGTAACCTAAGTTAGACACGCCGCCACCACCCCGGGGATCTGTATGTCCTTACAGTTACTGAGAGGGGATTGGCTAGCTTTGGTTCTGAAGCTTTGGCCATTTCTCATGCTGGGGTGGTCAGAATTGATGAAAGTCAGACCTGGCTGTCAGGCTGAGCTGAGCTGACATAACCAGATCGTGCCTGAGTGGAGTGGGCACGAACCTTTCCTGTGCAGCTACTCACTCTGTATCTCCGGGGTCTCAGGTCTCAGTGTGACCTGTAAGGAGCAGGTGTGGTTTCATAGGCCCTAGACAGCATTAGTGCCTCCGGTTGGCAGGTGTGATTCCTCAGAAAGATGCCTGGCTTAAAAACGATTAGAAACAAGCCAGTGCCCACACCCATGCTCCCGCTGGGTGTGCGCTATGCAGTCTTTCCTGCCCGAGCGTTTCTATAGTTAAGCTCGGTTTGCAAGGTGACTTGAGTACTTGCCATAAGTGAGGCCAAATTGGCAGAGCTGGTGGCCAGAGCTGCTGCTCTTTTAGCAGGTGGTGCCCTGGGATTTTTGTGGGCACCTGCAGTGGGTTGTCAGATACTGTAGGCAGAACACCTACCACCCTGACCCCATCCTGAATGTGACCCTGGGCTGGCCCCATAGCTCCCCATTGATCCCGTAGCAGCTTCACAAGGGAAAAGAAAGGGACAGTGTTGCCATCTTTCCTCAGGATGGTACGTTTGGGTATCCTTAGCAGAATAGTAACAGAGTAGAGTTCAAGTGCAGGCTGGATGTTTGGATGCTCGCCCAGGCTGCCCTCAGCTCCTGCTGTGGGAAACTCTGATGATTGATGCTGCTTCTGCTGTGCCTGGGAGGGAGAGGAGACTTCTGCTCCCCATTAGGCTTCCCCACTGTGTCTCGCCAACCTTGTCAATGCTGGGAAGCAAGGTTTACTTTCATATGTCCATTTCAGACGAGGAGCCTCAAGTTCAGAACCGTTCAAGTGATGTGTTCACCTCGCACTTCTCCCATGGGGCTGCATCCCAGCCTCAGAGCCAGGTCTTCCCCGCTTAGGCTCTCAGTTCTGTGTTCTGTCCACTTTTCACCTAAGACATCCTAGTAGTGCGTAGGACCCTTGCCTGGCTTGACCACAAACAGCCCAGCAGAAGCATCTGTTTTCCCAGGTGGCATCAGCCGTGTACATGAAAAGGAGACCGCCTTTGCGCGCTTGTTGCTTCTCTTCTCTAATAAGAAGACTCAAGAAAGCCAGCAGGAGTCAGTTCTAAGGATCTCTTCCTACCCAGGGGTAGATTTAGTAGATTTAGTTTCTGGGAGTGATTCGCACTATGACCGGCAGCCTAGGCCCCTGACCTCCCTTGCTGGAGCCTTCAGTTGGACACGTAGCAGCTTGTATGTGCACCTCCTCTACTTATTGATCAGAATGGTATGTGGTGATCTGTGCACAAGAGATAGAACATCTTGCCTTTTCTGCTTCTGGGGGGCGGGGGATGGCTTCAGCTAGCCCCAGGCAGAGCTGAGTCACACTGAAGCCTAGCCTCACTCAGCCTGACACTTCAGATCCCCCCCTCAGTGCTGAGCCTTTGTTGTACCTGGAGTGGAGACTGCTGGCTTGCCAACTTTGGCATATACTCACCGGGATTTTGGATTCAACTTGTGGGGTCTTTGACCGAGAAGCCCTCTCTCTCTGGCCAGCCACTGTCCTTCAGAGCAGCTGCTCAGGGCTGCTGACAGTCAGACTGGTTTTCCCCAGTGACAGCGTACTTGATACCAGCTAGGTAAAAAGTAAATTGCCCTGGGGTGTCCTTCCCAGGAACCTTCCTTCTCCCAAGGGGCCAGCGCTGTTTGTGCAGGGGCAGGGCATCCCAGTGAGCAGGAGAGCAGTGCTGAAGTGCCCCTGCCTCACTGCTTGACTGCCGTAGAAAGTTCCTGACTAAACTAGTGTAAATGGGAGGACTGGCAGGTCTGTTCTCCTGGAATGGGGGTCAAGCCTGCTGACTGGGATCTCCTAACCCCCAGCAGGCCCTTCTGGGCCACCCACTGCGGGTCGGAGGGGCCCCGGCAGACCTCCACCTAGCCCCACCCCAGGGAAACGCTGCTACCGAGGTTCTCACAGGTGCTTCAAAGCATGACTCACACCAGCTCTCCTGCGCAAGTGCAGCAGAAGCTGGCAGCAAAGACCCCAGCCTCTCCTGAAGACAGCCACCAGGGCACCACATGAAAGCTGGAGGGTCATTTGCAATGTGCTTTGATGGCCCTAGCAGCCTCTAGCCAGTGACAGGAGGTTTGGCAGATGCAGAGGAGGCTAGCAGGAGGCTCCTATGCTTGGCTTGGAAACAAGACTCGCACCCCATGATGTAGAGGTTTACCGGATGTCCAGCCCTGGGCGCGGGGTGGGGGTGGGGGGCCGAGGAGACACAGGAGCAGTGGCTCCCAGAGGTTAAAAAGTTAAACAGGCAACACACACTTGAGGGACAGGCTCCTGAAGTAGCCACTGCTGCTTGGGACCTTCCTTGAGGGTGATAAGAGGGACAGACAGATCTCCCAGGACAATCAACCCACCCATGTAGCCAGCTTCTAGCAGGGAGCCATCCTCTTCCCTTTCCCTGCTCAAAGCCCTGCCACTAGCCATGCTGTTCTCCGGCCTGTGCTCTTCCCCTACCCCAGCCTCCGCCCCTTTGCTCTGTACTTGGTATCCATGTCCTCAAAGGCCACAGGACCAGGTGACCTCACCCTTGGCCCCCAGCCATTCCCAGGCCCAGCTGCTCTGGCGACTTGGGGCCTGTAGAGGGGCTTCAGCCCGTGTTTAGCTGCTTTGTCTATTCACTCGTCCTTCGTCTCCAAGCTCCTCCGGGGATGGGGAAGCCGGACTTGGCTTTGCCCAGAAATGCAGATACGGTTGGGGTGTGGTGCTGCTTGCTCTTGGCTGCCCCACCACTGGCACAGGGTGCCCTGGTTTGAAAAGGGGTCCTGTGGGCTGTCTGCACTTGCTATATTTTTAAGAGTGCTAAAGGATCATGCTGGCAAATAGGCTGAGCAGCCAGGACAGTGGCCACTAGTTCAAAGCAGAAAAGAGACTTAAGGCGTCACAGACCTGGGATTGTTAGGAGCTCTGCCACTTAGGAATGAATGGATTCGCCTCTGGTGGCTCTGTCTTGCCTGAGGCCTGACTTCTGGACAGTGGCAGGTCCCCACACATGGCTCATTGCTTCTTCCTGTTTGCAGTCCTCTCAACCCTTTCTCCTGAGGGTCACAAACACTGTCCTGTCAGCCGAGTTTCCTCAGCACCCTTTCTATGCCAGTGCAGTGTGTCTGTGGAGAGAAAGCACCCGGTGTGACCCCAGCCAGTGGTCCAGGACCACAGAACTAAAGGGGAAGAACTTGGCAAAGCCTGGAAATCCTCAGGCTTGGGGTTTTCGGGGTTAAGTCCCAACCCATCAGGGACTTCTCCCAGAATGAATAACAACACTGGGGAAACTAAGCTGAAAAGCCCAGCCTGCGGGGTGGGGAGGGGTCCCCCAGGGTGCACTGTCTGGCACCTCTCTTGGCAGCCCCTGTGCTTTGGAGGGTAGATAGGAAGTGAACAGCTCTGCAGTCTGGCCACCCTGCCTCACCCCTGCAGCCTGGCCACCCTGCTTCACCCCTGCAGCTTTGCATTGTCTTCATGGCACAAGTGTGCAGTCCACAGCTCACCAGCTCTGTATGGCCTTTGTTACTAAGAACTTGGGATCAAGCTGCCCCTGAGTTTGTCTTGTGAGAGACATCTGCATAGGCAGAGTTGGGGATCTCAGCCCTTCTTGCCTATGGGGAGAACTGAGGGATGGGTGAGGCTTACAGGACCACTGAGTCACCTGTGCTGACTTTCATCCTACCGTAAAGTCCTTTACCGACACTGGCACTATGAGCTGCCTTTCCCTAGAATCCAAACCAAATTATGTGGGTGCTGCCTCCTAGGGCACGCTCAGGCCTCTCCTTTCTTAGGGCTTTCCCAGAAAGACTTGAGTTCTGGCTCTTCTGCTTTACGGATCATGTAGAGTGTCATAGCAGGGCAGACTCGCCCTTCTCCTGTGCCCAGCAGGCAGGCCCTTTGACTCAGTACGTCTCTTCATCTTCTTCATCCTCCTCTGGCCAGTTTGGAAGTCCAGGGTTGAGGGAGGAGTTGGTAGTGCTTCGGTCACGTTTCTGAAAGGCTCCTATCACCTCAGCCCCCTTCTGGCTGAGGTGATAGGCCTCCTCTCATTCAGGGTCTAGTGGGAGGAAAAGAAGAGGTCTGTTCTTTCTCTCGGTTCCTCCTGTGCTGTGGCGCTGGTATCTGTGGCACTCCTCAGACTTTGCAGGGCTTAACTCATGGGGACTCGGAGCTAGGAGAGCGGGGAGCCAGTCCTTGCACAACTGCTGTGGAAGGCAGGTCCTAGGAAATTCCAAGCTGGAGAACAAGAGTAGGAGTGAGCCAGAGTCACTTCAGGTGCAAGTGGGTAGCGTGCAGTGACCAGGTTTTTTCCTTTTGTCCTGCAGGTTGCAGGGGTTCCATGACACACACTCGGAGGAAGTCCCTTCCTATGCTGAGTTCCGGCCCCACTGGCCGAGGGGAGCCCCTGCAGATGGAAGACAGCAATATGGATCAGGGGGCTGAAGATGTGGAGCCAGGCGTGCCTGAGAGCCCTGGGCACCTCACAGGGCGTCGTAAGAACTACCCATTGCGTAAGCGTTCGCTGGTTCCAGAGAAGCCCAAAGCCTGCAAAGTGCTGCTGACTCGCCTGGAAAATGTGGCTGGTCCACGGAGCGCAGATGAAGCTGATGAACTGCCCCCTGACCTGCCCAAGCCCCCTAGTCCAACCCCATCCAGCGAGGACACTGGTCTTGTGCAGCCCCGCAAGCGGCGACTCGCCTCCCTTAACGCCGAGGCCCTCAATAACCTGTTGCTGGAACGGGAGGACACCAGCAGCCTGGCAGGTGCCCGCCGAAGCCGAGGAGGGGACCCTCACCGTAGCCGGGACCGGGCCATGGGGGCCTGGTCTTTCTCTAAGAAGCGACCTCGGTTGGGAGATCTTGGAGAAGGAAGTCGAGACCTGTCCCCAGAGCCAGCCCCAGATGAAGGTGCCCGTCGAGATGGAGACCCAGCTCCCAAGAGACTGGCTAGCCTAAACGCAGCTGCCTTCTTGAAACTCAGCCAGGAGCGGGAGCTGCCTCTTCGACCTTCTCGTGCCCAGGCAGAAGCAGATGGGCGCTCCACCGAGCCCCTGGCACCCAAGATCCCGCGACCAAAGTGGGCCAAGGTCAACAGCAAGAACTGTCCCAAGGCTCGGCAGGGGGCCGGCTCTGGGGAAGCTACAGGGGCCCCCAGCTGGCAAGAGCAGCCCGATGAGCTTTGGCCATCTGCTGCTCCTCGTGGGCCACCCGTCCAGCCATCTCACCAGGCCCCAGGCAAGGCTCTGGAGAACCCCTTGCGCCCCAACCTGCCTCTGCTGATGGGTGGGCAGGCAGCCCTGAAGCCAGAGCCTGGGCGTCCAGGCGAGGAGTCACCTGCCCCAAAGCAGGAACTGCATCAGCCCTCTTTCCTAGCACCTCAGCTGTCTCCGCTGCCGATGCCCGGCAACCCAGCTGACTACAGCGGTCTGTGCGGAGGAGGCCCGGAGCTCACTGCACTGGGCAGCTTCTACCTGTACTGTGGTCAAGACGGGCCGCAGTGTGGAGGCTACTCCCCTTGCCCCATGCTCCCAGAAGGCAAGCTGTCTCCGGTAGCAGCACCCAGTGAGGGGCTGCTCATGGCCCCGAGCTCAGTGCCCTCTGGCATCCCTTTCCAGCACCCTCCTTGGAGCTCATCTCGCTACTGCTCCAGTGAGGACACTGGAGCGAATGGCTACAGCATCTGTGGGGTGTTGCCCCTGTCTCTCGCCCGCATTGGCACTACCTGTGGCGGCTGCCCCTATAAAATGCCTTTTACCGCAGGTAAACCTTGTAGGGGGGACACATGGTACGCTAGGGAGTTTTTGAGATACCGCATCCCAGGAGGCTGGGCTGTAACTCTGACATGGGCTCTGTCAGGTCTAGCTACTATGGTGGGGGGTGGGGGGCAGGAGGTTTGAGAAAGGAGGTCTCTGCTCATTAGGCGATGTTGTAGACCTAGGAACAATCCCAGGCAAATGCCCCACAGTTAGCTCTTGGCCTGCTTTGCCCAGACTGTTGGCGAGATTTCTTAGCTTGGAAGTTCATTAACGTTGCGATGGAATTGGACAGGAGGGTTTCTCGTCCCACACTTGGATTCCCCTTCCTGAACTCCTAGATGAAGAAATGAGGCCTTCTGTAGGCGCTGTGGTACAAGTCTGTAAGCTCAGCCACACAGAAGGCTGAGTGGGGGTTCAAGGCCAGGCAGGGTTACAGAAAGAGACCCTGTCTCAAACAAAAATAGAAAAAGGGCTAGGCCAGGCGGTGATAGCGGTATTCACTTAGTGGGCATGAGGCCCTAGGTTCAACCCCCAATCCTGGGGAGAAAAACTAGGGTTTTTACCAAGTTATTCCCATGTCCCGTCTGACCTGGGCTCTACCAGGAGTCCAGTCCGCCTCGATGTTACTGAGTTTGCACTCACAGGGAAGGTTGGTTACGGCCTCAAGAAGCAGTACTAGCTGTGGTGGGACAGTCTTGCCCTGGCTGTACAAGCTCTGACAAAGACAAGGGACATAGGCATGGCATCAGGGGAATAGTTGGGTGTGGACAGGGTGGGTGGGCGTACTCAAGAAGAGACCAGCAGTGCTCTCCGGTATGGGTGCCATGGGATTAGTGCCCACAGCCTGTTACCTTCAAGACCCAGATACCTGAATGGTTGGTGCTCGCTGGCAAAACAGCATTAGACTGTACTCGAGCTTCTGGGTAGAAATGGATTGACTAAAACCATCCGGACCAGCAGGTCTGCCCTGGGCAAGAGAGGTGAGGGCTGGGCCTCCCCTACTATTTCCTCCTCCCCCGACACCCCTTCATGTAGGGGTCTATAAAACCACTTTATAGCCCACTTGGCTCTGGCCAGACTGGTTATATCAGGTTCTAGCATGAGTTGGAGTCCTAAGAAACAGGAGCAGGCCACTTCTTTGCTCTTTTCCTTAGACCCTTCACCCTGATAAACAAGACCACCAGTGAGCACTGTGTGTCAGGCGCCATTCTTAGTGCTTGACAAACAGGTCAAAAGGCATGTAATTAGGCAGACTCAGCCTGGAATGAGATGTTTCCCCCTGCCCCTTTTCCTCATGACCATTGGATAACCCAGGAGCTGCTGTGTCTGTTTCTTCCATCGTAAAGCGGCAGGATTGGTACCTACCTCAGGGATGTGAGGGTGAAATGAGTTAGGATATAAATAAGAACAACAGTCAGGAGATTCGTGTCATACTCTAAGCACTACTTAGCATTGCTCAGAGGGGCCAGAGTGACTTGCCAGTCACATGGCTGGTCAGTGGTAGGTGTGGGACTTACATCCCAGTCCGTGTGACTCCAGAATCTCTGCTCCTGGTACTGTGAAAACCCTGAGAAACTTACATCAGAGCTAACAGAGACGTTTCTGCTCTCACTTCTTCTAGTTAGAAAGGGACACACATGTCTACAGCCTGGTTTCCGAGGTGAAGAAAGGCCCCTGTCCCACCTGCCACCTCACCGGACTTTACGTTGCTCCCTGGAATTAAGTCGGGCTTGAGACCTGAAAGCAGATCGCGGTTGTGGTTTGTCCTACCTGCCTTGACCCACTCTCCTTTTTCCAGAAGGCTGCAGGTCCCTCGGCCAGTTGGAATTTCCTCTCCCGGAAGCTGGCCACCCAGCCTCACCTGCTCACCCCCTCCTGGGATGCCCTGTGCCCAGTGTGCCACCTGCAGCAGAGCCCATCCCCCATCTTCAGACACCCACCTCAGAGCCCCAGACAGTAGCCCGGGCATGCCCTCAGAGTGCCAAGCCTCCGAGCGGTTCCAAGTCAGGTCTACGCACAGGCTCCAGCTGTAGGCACACTGCAAGGAGCAAGACTGCCCGCAGGCCCAGCCATCCCAAGCAGCCGCGTGCCCAGCGCCCACGTCCTCGCCGCCGCCGCCGCCGCCGCACCAATGGCTGGGTCCCTGTAGGTGCCGCCTGTGAGAGGGCAGTGTATGTGCTGGTGAGTGCTAGCGCTTAGGTGGTGGGGATAGGAGAGGGCAGTGGACACAGGAATAAGATGGTCCAGCTACTCCGAGAGCTGCACTTAACTTCAGGAACTGGTCGCATTGCTTCTCACCACGTCCCCCAGTTTCTGTACCAGTTTCTGGTGGTTTCTACTTGTCACGTACTCTTGGTGACCTGAGTTTTCGGCTTCTTATCCCCACTCACTCCATCTTTATTCCACACTGTAAAATGGAGATCTTCCAGATACTGTGTATAGGAGGGGTTGGGGTGGACAAAGACAGTTAAGTGGTAGAACAACACTGGGAGCTGAAAACTGTCAACTAGAATGTATTGAGCACTTCTGAAATTTGATGCTAAAATTAAGCTAAGCACCTCACATGTGTTACCCTCTTTAATCCTCACCACTACCATATGTAGTATGTACATCCCCACCCGCCATCTCAGATAAGGAAACCGGGGCTTAGGTAACTTGCCCAAGGCTGTGCCACTTAAAATGGTTATTTAAGGGTTTGTGTTCAGACTGCCCTGTTAGTGCTCAGACACTTAGAGACTCAGCCACATTGCTACCCGGTTCCATTACTCTTTTCCAAGTATAGGAGTCCCCCCACCCTGAGTCCTGTCTCCAAAGGCCAGGCCTGGAGAGGAGGGCCCAGCCTGTGCCTATTCTTAGTGGGTTGACTTGAAGTGGAGTGGATGTTATTCCCGCTTCCCTTCGTCCTCATTCTGAGTGTGGCTCTGAAAACTCATGTGTGTCATTGCCCAGGATGAGCCGGAACCCGCCATCCGAAAGAGTTACCAGGCAGTTGAGCGACATGGAGAGACAATCCGAGTCCGTGACACTGTCCTCCTCAAGTCAGGCCCAAGAAAGACGTCTACACCTTACGTGGCCAAGATCTCTGCCCTCTGGGAGAACCCTGAGTCAGGTACCTTTCCCTCAGACTGGGAACCAGAAGCACAGCTGCCTTCTGTTGGGCCCTGCCTAGAGTTTGGCCTGGCACAAGGCCACCATTCATGGCAGTCTGCCTACCCTTCATCGGGGGTCTGTCTCCTGCAGAGGATGTAGCGACCTTGTGACTTGAGTTGCTGTACACTCTCTGTTAACCACCGGAGCCTGAGCACTTGTCCCATACCTCATCCATCAGTGGGTCTTCACCCATCTCTCCATGTCTAACAGCATTCCAGCCAGCTGAATGTTTGGCCTTGGTCAGGGGACACAGGTGGCCAGAGCCTGCAGGATTGGGCCAGGAGCTGGGCTTGGACAAACCTCTAGGGCAGGTGGCCAACCTGTCTTAACTAAGCAGGGTTGTCAGCTCCAGCCATGATCTCTTCTTTGTCCTCCTAGGGGAACTGATGATGAGCCTCCTATGGTATTACAGGCCTGAGCACTTACAGGGAGGGCGCAGCCCCAGCATGCATGAGGTGAGCTGCCTGGCAAGCGGGGTGCAAGGGGTGGGGGCACAGAACAAGAGGTTGTGGCATTAAGACACAGCATAGGGGCAGGGCAGCTAGGAAGTGGCCAAGTCCTCTCCTGAGTCCCAAACACTGTCCAGACTCATGTTCCAAATGGGAGAGTAATGACCATTGAGGGCCAGGGGCTTTGAAAACGAGAATGAGTAATTAGGTTCTAACAACAGGATGGCAAGGCAGCACTGCCCACCTAGCTGCTCTGAGTACCTGGAGCTTAGTGCCTATGGCTGAGGCCAGTCCAAGCTCATCTTTTATTTCCTTCCCCTTTGCAAGGAGTTTTCTTTTTTCTTTTTTTTTTTTTTAATTTAATTTTTTTTATTTATTTATTTTTTTGAGACGACGTTTTACCGTACAGCTTGAGTGGCTTCCTATGGGTAGACCACACTGGCCTTGAACACACAGAGATCCATCTGCTAGGATTAAAGGCAGCATACACCACCACAGTGCCCTTGGGTAGAAATTTTCATTCATGGGTATCGAGATGGGAACCAGTTTCCTTTCCTCTTGGGGTGGTGTGGGCAATCAAGAGTCAAGTCGTAGGTTAAACTGCTAGCTGAGTAGGCCAGGGCACGCCTGCCTTGTCCCTGGAGTTAGGGCCTCTTCCTAGCTCCCGTAACCAACGTGCTCCTGTCCCCCCTTGAGCCTTTGCAGAATGAAGTTTTTGCATCGCGGCATCAGGACCAGAACAGTGTGGCCTGCATCGAAGAGAAATGCTATGTGCTAACCTTTGCTGAGTACTGCAGGTAGGTAGGACCCGACACTGATAGCTAGCCTCTCCCCTTAGACTCAGTTAGGGTGATTTGGGGGAACCACATGGAGTTCAAGGAAATGACTTTATGATGTGGCCCAATCTTACCGATTCAGAATGTTCTTCCCTAAAATCTTCCCTCTAACTAGACCTTTTTTTGGTTTGACTTGTTTGAGACAGGTGGTCCTGACTGTCCTAGAACTCACTTTGTAGACTAGGCTGCCTCAACCTCAGAGGTCTGCCTGCCTCTGCCTCTGCCTCTGCCTTTGCCTCTGCCTCCTGAGTGCTGGAATCAAAGGTGTGCACCACCATGCCTGGCCAGGATTTTATTTTTTAATTAGCAGATAGAACTGTCCCCTACTGAGATAATTAGGGAGCACAAGTTAACACAGCCCTCATGATCAAGTGGTTTACTGCTGTGAAGTCTAGGGCACTGGGAGGTATTTTGGGAAGGAAGGCCTGGAAGGTGGTGTGTGTCTAGGGCCTGAAGTCACCTGGCAGTTGGCAGAGTGCACACACCCCTGGGAATAAGAGTAGAGGCATGTCACCCCTCAGTTCTATCTCAGTAGGGACGGAATTGGTTTTCTGGAAAAAGCGATCATGCTAAAGTCAGTGGTGATGTGTCATGCAGATTCTGTGCCATGGCCAAGCGCCGGGGCGAGGGCCTTCCCAGCCGAAAGACAGCACTGGTGCCCCCATCTGCAGACTACTCCACCCCACCCCACCGCACAGTGCCGGAGGACACGGACCCTGAGCTGGTGTTCCTTTGCCGCCATGTCTATGACTTCCGCCATGGCCGCATCCTCAAGAACCCCCAGTAGCCTCTTCATGCCCACACTGGGGCTGCCTTCGGGAGAGTGGGGCCTGGGGCAGGGCTCACTGCTGGAAGCACAGCACTTGGGTAAGGGGCCATGGGTGGCTGGCCTGTGGTTCTCTGGGGGGAGGGTGGGCAGGGGCCCTGTGGATTCTGGGCCCCATGGGAGAAAAGGAAACCCAGATGGGAGAAAGGCAAACGAGCCCTCAGCTTGGCCTGGGGTGCCCATCTGTGCACCCCAGGGTGGAGATTCCCGAAGATTCAGTCTTCCCTGAGGTTGGGCCAAGCCTGAGGGACATGGGCCAAGGAAAGGAGGGCAAGTAGAAGGGATAAAGGCCTTCCAGAAGCAGGCCCTTTGCTAGCCTCCCCAGGCCTTTCAAGGGGAGCAGGAGCCAGCTTTACCTCACCCACTGTGACCCGCTGCTTCCCTGTCTGGCCTGGGACCAGGCTCTGCAGGTTCTAGCACAGCTCTGGCTTGCTGCAGTGAGCCAGGAGAGCCGAGCTTTTACTTCCTCTTCCTGGACTGGAGGCTTTTCCCTGCCTTTCTTCCTTCGCCCCTGCAGTAGCCACTGGTGCTGGCACAAGTTGACCCTGCCTACCCACAAGTGTCAGCCTCTTGTCAGCTTTCCATTAAGGGCCACCCAGCAGGTCTGGCTTCCCAGAATACTGGTCAACATGAAGTTTGTCGTGTCTGGAAGAGCGGATGAGTGCTGGGAGAGAGGGTGGGGGGCAGGGGACAAGGAAAATTGCTACCTGATTTGTTGAAGATTTTTCCTCTTGCCTTATACTTGGAGGTTCTGGGAAACCTCTTGCAGAACTTCACACATGACTCTTCAAGCCACACCTACCTGAAATCAAACCAAAGGAGTGCTGTGGCTCCCCCTTGCCCTGCCACCCCTTACCCTAGTCTTTTGTAGATTGCACTAATTTACATCCCAGCGAGAATCAACACTGTATCAGTCCGCAGACCTGAGCTAGACCTGAGCTGCAGCCACTTCTCTAGGAGCGAGGACCTGCATTTTCAGTTTGTTCCTGTCGCCCAGAAATTTGTTCTCAACTCATGCTCCCCCCAGCAGGGATTGATCAAGAGGCTCAGTCCCCTGTGGGCCTGACCCTGGCACCCTGAGGGGCTGGAAGCCTGGTTATCTGTACCTTGTTGTACCAAAGAGGAGCGCTGGGAGCCTGGCTGCCAGGAGCATGGGGTTAAGGGCGGTGCGGTGCGGTCCCAGCACTGGGAACCTGCCCGCCAGGCACTTCCACAAAGGCATGCTCCATGGGTATATGGTGTGGAAGGTGGCACCAAGTTCTTCCTAGAGGAGACACAGGTCCAGCAGTCTGAGGACATGGCACCAGGGTGAGGACAGTCTGGCACAGGCTGCTGCAGTGGGAGGTGGAAGTGAACCCTGAAGGCAAAGACTTGGCAGCCCCAGGTCCAGGCCCTGAACCTTAGAAGATAAATTGTTCCTGATGGGTGATTGGGCTGGGTGAGGCCAGAAGGCTTCAGAGGTTAATATTTGTTTTGGAAGCCCTGTCCCATACCCAAAGGGAAGGCTTTGAAGTGAAGAAGCTCTTTGGAGGAAGGCATCAGTCTGAAAGAGCAAGTCGGAAGTAAGAAGACAGTTGTGGTAGCCCCTTCGGAGCCTGCTCCTTCTAGGGCGCTGCCAAGGAGCACAGCCTTGCCCTCAGGAGAGGAGATAAGCCCTCCTAAGAGGCAGGGGCTGCTGCCCAGATGGTAAATGCTTTTGGAATCTCTTTAGATGTGGAAATATTTTTTCGAACATGAAAATGCAGCTGGTAGAATTTCAATGGAAGTATAATCCATGTAAAATATATTTTAGTTGATATTTTGTAAAATGCACTTTTTGTGTGTGTCGATGATCCTGGTTTCCCAGATCTGTATTTCAGTGTTTACAAGGGAGGGGGTACCTTTCCTAACCTCCCTTTTGACAGAGATTAGAAGTACTTCTTTAAGAAAAATAAATAAATTTGAGAAATTGTATTGATTTAGAAAATAATCATTTCCTGTGTGCCTTGTCATTTTTTGAGGATTTTGTTTGGGGGAGCTGGTTTGAGTTTGGGCATACAAATATGAAGGGGCTCAACATTCTTGCTCCAGGGATTCTGGTTAATTGTCCTGGCAGCACGGGTGCTTACTAATGCTAAATGAGGGGTGCGCAGCTAGAAAAACAGGAAGGTGAGAAGAGACGTGAAGTTAACATCGAGGTAGGCAGCCACCTTCTGGGTTTGTGAAGTTCTGGTCAGTGACCCCCCAGTGGGAGGAGCAAGTTAATCTAGATGCATGAAGACAACCATATCAGAGCCGTGGGGACTGGCCAGGAGCGTCCTTGGTCAATGTCTTAACAGCTGGCATTCCTTCTGTTGTGTGGGAACAGGACCACATCTTGGGTGTGGCTGGCCGGGACCGCTTTGGAGCCTTTTAATTCTTGTGTGCTGCTGTGGAACCTAGCCCCACCTGCTAGCCCAGTCCAAGTCCATGCTGGAAGGGAAGTGATGGCAAGACAAAGAGAAAGCCTTCATCCCAGTGCTCTATTCGTAGTATGGTCAGCCATCAGTGTGCTGGGCACGGGAGTTTTAAGAGGCGTCTTCCCCCACCTCACGCAAACACACAGGGTTTCTCTGCAACAGCCCGAGCTGCCCTAGACAGTTTGTAGACCAGGAATAGGTCATTCAGACAGAGATAGTACCAAGTAACCCCACCACCAGAAATCTGTGCGTTCACTAGAACCCAGCAGCAGTGTAGTGAAGGGTCCGAAGTGGCTGGAGCATGCCCCTCAGCATCCAGCTGGGATGTAGGGAGGGCAGCTCTAGGGAGTTGAAGGCCACTGAAGGGCTGTGTCGTCTGGTTGCATTTGAAGGGCTATCCAGGATCGCCCAATACACATGCACGCACACACTTCACATTTTATCCCTCAGATCCCTCATCTACCAAATCAACTAGCTTCATCTTATCATCACCTAGTCCTTCCAGAACGCTCTGAGACCGAGGTCAGTACTTTTTCCTCCTATCTAGTGTTGTGCTTTGTCATAACTAGAAATTGTTTTAGAGTAAGATTAACAAGAGATGGAACATGTCTATAATCTCAGCACTAGTGCGTGAGGCAGGATGATTTAGAGGTCAGCCTTGACTGTCCAGTGAAACCCTTAAGACACCTAAAGAAGAAAAAGCCCTGTATACAGTCACAGCTACCCCAGAGGCCATACAATGGGAATACCCACAGAATCCACCCAGCAAGTGGCTGTGAGGATTAAAAGAAAATGCAAAACTTTTAGCAGACACCTTCTTTGCTCTCCCCTCAATCTTGTCTTTCACAATCTTGCTGGGGCCCCATATGTAAAGTCGAGCATGAGTGCTTAGCTATGTTCTTTGTTGAGACAGGGACTAGTTGAATACTGCCATTCAAAGCACTCTGGCTTGTGGCTGCCTGTGGCCCACATGGTGGACCTGGTGCCACTGGGCACATCTTGGCTCCAAACAAGAAGGCTCTTTCTGTGTGATTGCTGCGTTGCCTCTGCAGTTTATCCTGAAGTGTATATTGGCCACACATAGTGCCCAGGTACTTACTAGTTCTTAGCCCCTGCCCAGAGTGTCCCAGTTGGCATACTGCTTGAGACTTGGGAGGAGAGATTCCATTTACAGACGTAGATCAGCATTGTTCAGTGGATACACACTGTCATCTCCGAGAATTACTAAACCAAAATGTCACCATGGTGCCATTAGCCAGAGCTTGACAGAGTGGCCCCGTCCTGGGCTGGGGGCGGTAAGAGCTGCTAAAGACCATGTTTCCAGTCAAGACAGATCTTTATGAGTGGTGGGCTTCAGGAGGAACAGCTCTGCCAGAGCAGTTAAGGCAGGATGGTGGGTGCAAGTCTTAACGTCCAGTACACAGAGGGCACGTGTTGAGCGACACGGGACTTCAGCCTAGCTTTTTCCCACTTTCCAGGTCTCATTGAGCTTTCGTCCCCAGGCCCAGGGATCTGGAGTGGTCCTGGCTCACAAGTCCCCTCCGGGACCAGAGTCCGCCTGCGGCCTCGGCAGACAGGTCCTAGGACTCCGGCACCCGCCCCTCTCCCCGCCCCCCGACGTGGGCCCGCCCCCGCGCCTTGTATCTCAGCGGGGCCGAGGGGGGGCGGTGGAGGGCGGAGAGCGGCCGGGCGGGACATCCGGCCCTAGTCCCTCGCTGCACCCCGGGAGCCGGCCACCCACTAACCCTCCCCGCCTGAGACCTCCAGCCCCCAGCTGCATTTGCCTCCCCTGCAGCCTCGAGATCGGCGAGGTCTGCCGGGAGCACCATGTTTCCCCGCCCTCTGACCCCACTGGCGGCCCCGAAAGGCGCTGAGACCCTGGGCCGCACGCCGAGGCGGGCCCCATTGGGCAGGGCCCGTGCTGGACTCGGGGGGCCGCCCCTGTTGCTGCCGTCCATGCTAATGTTCGCAGTGATCGTGGCCTCCAGCGGGCTGCTGCTCATGATCGAGCGGGGCATCTTATCAGAGATGAAACCCCTTCCCCTGCACCCTCTCAGCCACAAAGGCGCGGCCTGGCGCGGGACAGCTCCCAAGCCTAGAGGCCTATCCTTGGATGCTGGGGACTCGGACTTGCAAGTGCGGGAGGACGTCCGAAACCGGACCTTGAGGGCGGTGTGCGGACAACCAGGCATGCCCCGGGACCCCTGGGACTTGCCGGTAGGTCAGCGGCGCACCCTGCTGCGCCACATCCTCGTAAGTGACCGCTACCGCTTCCTCTACTGCTACGTCCCCAAAGTGGCCTGCTCTAACTGGAAGCGCGTGCTGAAGGTGCTGGCGGGCGTTCTGGACAACGTGGACGTTCGCCTCAAGATGGACCACCGCAGTGACCTGGTGTTTCTGGCAGACCTACGGCCGGAGGAGATCCGCTACCGTCTGCAGCATTACTTCAAGTTCCTGTTTGTGCGAGACCCCTTAGAACGGCTTCTGTCTGCTTACCGCAACAAGTTTGGAGAGATCCGAGAGTATCAGCAGCGCTATGGGGCTGAAATTGTCAGGCGCTACAGGGCTGGAGCTGGCCCCAGCCCTGCAGGGGACGATGTCACTTTCCCAGAGTTCCTGAGATACCTCGTGGATGAGGATCCTGAGCACATGAATGAGCATTGGATGCCTGTGTACCACCTGTGCCAACCATGTGCAGTGCGCTACGACTTCGTGGGTTCCTATGAGAGGCTGGAGGCTGATGCCAACCAGGTGCTGGAGTGGGTGCGGGCCCCACCCCATGTCCGGTTCCCAGCCCGCCAGGCCTGGTACCGGCCTGCCAGCCCGGAAAGTCTGCATTACCACCTGTGCAATGCCCCAAGGGCCCTGCTTCAGGATGTGCTGCCTAAGTATATCCTGGACTTCTCCCTCTTTGCTTATCCACTGCCCAACATCACCAAGGAAGCCTGTCACCAGTGACAGTGGGCCGGCACCTTTTAGAGTTTCGATTTAATGACACCAGCTTTGAGGTGTCTTTCAAAGAAACTCCTGGTGCTGTGGCTTGCTGATTTCTCTAGATGTCTCCATATCCCAGTGGTAGGGACTGTCCTCAGGAAGTCTCTGTCCACAGTGAGTGCTCACAGTGGCTCAAAGGACAGATCTAGAAAGGAGGCCTGCTGCTGTCACTGGTGGACTCTCTTAGGAGCCTGTGGCATCCTTGTCTGGCGGGGCCAGACACCAGTGTGTTATCAAAGCCATAGGCTTGATTGTAAGACTGACTCCAGGCCTGTGGCTGCTGGGCTTGTGCAGCCCACCTGGTCCGCTGTAACTTAACCTATGGCCAAATCCCAAAGGTGACACTAGCCAAGCATATGTCTGAGCCGAGGACCGATGGCTCTGACCCCCATTTAACCCTCCCCGTGAACCTCAGGACTGGAGTGAGCTGTGGTGCCTTAGAAATGAGTTTTGTGCTTTTCTGCTCCAGACTTTAAATTCCCTACTCTTGCTAGGGTCTATTTCATTTTCCTAAGGAAAGAAAAGGTGAGGCAGGGAGCTTACCTCGCAGCTCTGAGACCCAGCCTGTCAAGCATCCAAAGACCCCTGTACCCCGCCTCTTCCCAAGTCTTTTGCGGCATTTTCAACAAGCCTTCCTTCCCTACAGACCCTTTGAGACTGTGACTGTGGTGGGTGTACCTTGCTGTCACTTGCCTAATGCATTTATTTAAAATGTGTATTTTGATGGAATCCTTGTAAAGGCCGACTTTTAATAAAGCTTTTTAAAAAATTATTATTATTCAAAATGAGCATCTCTGGGATTCCCCCTCTGTTCCCCTGGGTGCTGGGAGACACCTCTGTGCTTGCTTCCCCAGGTCAAAAGAGGAAGTGTGCAGGTAGAAATAGTAAGACACCCCTACCCAGTCTAGCTGATGGACAGGACATTCTCCACCGTTAAGTGGAGAAGGGGATCTGACTTTCACACAAACTCTGGTGCCCCATATCGGACCATGTCCCTTGGATGGGGAGGCCTGGTGGCACTCAGAGGAAAGATAATAAGTCACCAAGAAGAGACTTGATACCCTAGGAGCATATACAGGGGGAGGAGGTCCCCCTCAGTCACAGACATAGGGGAAGGGAGTAGAGGGGGAAACGGGAGGGAGGAGGGAAGGGGAGGATACAAGGGATGGGCTAACAATTGAGATGTAATATGAATAAATTAATAAATAAATTAAAAAAAAAAAAAAAAAGAAATAGTAAGACAAAGTAACTAAACCTGCTTAAACAGGTCCAGTGGCCCCTGTCACACCACGGAGCCTTTTGGGACTTCTAATAGGCTCACAGACCCCCTTTCTAGGATGCCATTTAAAAGGCAAGGCCTGTCAAGGATGACATCAGCCAGGGGAAGGGAGTGTGCATACCTTAATCCAAGAGACAGAGGCGGATGGCCTCTGTGAGTTCAAGGCCAGCCTGGTATATATAGGGAGTTCCAGACCAGCCAGGGGCGCGCAGTGTGGTATCAGATACATAGCGCGCACACACACACACACACACACACACACACACACACACACACACACAC
>OU015742.1:29676394-29694601 GCA_907169655.1 Acomys percivali | reverse complement strand
CTTTCCTTCTCAGCTTTGTGTTT
Source organism: Acomys percivali (assembly GCA_907169655.1). Taxonomy (NCBI): domain Eukaryota; kingdom Metazoa; phylum Chordata; class Mammalia; order Rodentia; family Muridae; genus Acomys; species Acomys percivali. Next base: position 29,694,578 of record OU015742.1, on the reverse strand, counting down.
TTCTGCACGTTGCACCGTGCACTCTGTTGTTCATTCAGGTTACAGAATTCTAAAATAAGGCTTGGCGAAAAGCGGGACAGTCAACTAAATTATAATCTCTGTAAGGACAGAAGATCACATTTACATAGCTGACCTTGAGGCTCGATCTGTGTTCTGCATTAAAGTTACATCACAGAAAAGCACAAGCCACAAGGGGAGTTTTATTCAGGGTAGCACTAGCTGCTGTAACACAGAAGCTCCAACATCTCAAAGGTTTTACGTAACTGAAGCTATTTCTCCCCTAACAGTTTGGAGCTAATGTTCCTGAGCACTGGGCTTTCCTCTTTCTGGTGGCTCAGCCAATTCTTCTATCCCCTGACTGCCAACCTCTAATATCTGGCCGTCCACCGTCGCCAATCAGTATTGAGAGCGCCTGGGAAAGGCATGCCCATTTCTAACTGGCCTGAAAGTGGGGCATGACAGCTTCTATTCCATGCCATTAATACAAATTTCTCACATGGGCTCGCTGAAATATACAGGAGCTGGAAATGCAGCTCTCAGGTGGGAAGTCCCTCCCTAAGAGCAGCACTACGCAAGTGTAGGCTGGCAAACAGCTCTCCGCTTTGGCTTCCGTTTATAAATGGAAATTATTCCCATAAGGACGAATGCGAAATGTTGAGATGTGTTTCCATACTTTACCATCAATACTATCCATTATCACAGGCCCCGAATCATTAAAAAACCCTAACAAGCTAAGAGCATGACTTAGTGGTAGAATGTGTGTCTGGTCCACATGAAGCCTTGTTTCAATCCCAACAACAAAACATGCACACACACACACACACACACACACACACACACACACACACACATATATTATATTATTATATTATAATGGTATATGTAATACAACATAAGACATGGAGCTGGGGAGATGCTCTGTAGTAAAACACCTGCCTTAAAAGTATGGGAACCTGAATTTGGATCCCAGAATTCATGTGCAAAGATGCAGTGTGCAGAGTGACACACACTTGAAATCCCAAAATGCGCAAGAGTGCAGGAAGATAAGAGACTCTCCGGAGCTCATTGACCAGCTAGCTTAGCCTCCATGGCAAAGCTCCAGGCCAGTGAGAGCTCCTGTGTCAAGCAGAAGGCGGAAGGCACCCACAGGTTTTGAGCGTGATGTCTCTGGCATCCGAATGCTTGGTGCCCAGTTGTTGGCACTGTTTTGGGAACCTTAGGACTTGGTCTTTGTTGGAGGAAGTGTCACTGGAGGTGAGCTGTGAGGGTCTAAAAACTCTTGCCACTTCTGTCCACTCTCTCTGCTTCCTATGCGCCTTTCAGGCTGTGAGCCCTCAGCTCTGCTCCTGCTGCTGTGCCTGTTCCTCACTGACATGATAGCTGCTTATACCTCTGGAACTCACACACATACGCACAGGATTATATGGCCACCTGTCTGCTCGTTATATTTATTTATTTATGTTTATTTTTGAGACATAGTCTTTTATATTCCAGGTTGGCCCTGAACACTTGTTTTTTCCAAGACAGGGTTTCTCTATACAGCCCTGGAGGTTCTGGAACTCATTTTGTAGACCAGGCTGGACTCAAACTCACAGGCATCTGCCTGCCTCTGCCTCCCCAAGTCTGGGATTAGAGGGATGCGCCACCACCACCTGGCTTTTCCTTCCTTCCTTCCTTCTTTCTTTCCTTCCTTTTTCTACGTCATTATGAAGGTCATGGCTCTCCTGGAATTTACAGTGTAGACAAGGCCCTTGAACTCTTTATGTAGCTAAAAAATAGCCTTGAAACCCTGAGCCTCCTGTCTCCTGGAATTATGGGCCTGTGCTTAGGTCTTGCAGTGCTGGGGAGCGAACCCAGAGCTTCCTGAACAGCAGGCAAACACCCTACCAAACACTCCTACCAATGAGCTGCATCCCAGGCCTGCTTGTTCATTGTTCTTAGAGATTATATAGCCTAGGCTGGCCTTGAACTCACAGTCCTGTTGCTTCAGAGTCCCTGATTCTGGAATTTATAGGCCTGTGTCACTACTGTGTCATATCACACTACAGGCAGTGATAACATGCCTTGCCCTGCTCCTTTTTTTTTTTTTTTTTTTTTGAGATTGGGTTTCTCTGTGTAGCCTTGGCTATCCTGGACTCAATTTGTAGACCAAGCTGGCTTCGAACTCACAGAGATCCACCTGCCTCTGCCTCTCAAGTGCTGGGATTACCGGCGTGGGCCACTGAGCCAACTAACATGCCCCCTCTTGACGGGGAACGGCCGATGACCAGTGTGAGCGTCGCTTGCTCCATCAAAGGGGCAAATCCAGAGAGAGGGCAGGAACTCAGTGAGGGCAAGGCTGTGGTCTCATCTTTCCATTGCGCTCAGGATGGGAAAGAAGTGAAGTATCCATCAGCTGCTTCCTTCCTTCAACTTTATCAACAGAAATCCTATTGCTACCCTGGCTTGCTTTGCCTTGACCAAAGTTTCCAGATGACCTGCCTTGGCACTGTGGGGGGCGGGATTGGCACTTGAGGTTTAGTAATAAAGACCTGGAGACATGTGTACAGTATAAGGCTCCCGGCCTTTTGCTGGGGTAGACTCTTCACTGTGTCTAACTTAACCCAGCTCCCCTGCCTCGGTGTCCCCACCACATTGCTCTATCTGTTTACCTCACTACTTCATTCCCACTCATGCTTCAGTCTCCTTTTGCCTGGTCCATCTGCTCCCACTTTCCTGCCTCTCCTTCTCACAGTTAGTGCCCTGCCCCAGCTCAGCCACACTCTTTCTTTTTCTTTTTCTTTCTTAACATATACGTTTATATTATTATACATATATACAATAAACTACCTACAGGGAGAAGAACCATGAAACTATCAGGAATTATATAAATGTTACATTCCCAGTGTTTTGGCTATTTGTATCAGCCACACTCTTTTTTTTTATATAAGATTTATTTATTTATTATGCATATAGTGTACACCTGCAGGCCAGAGGAGAGCACCAGATTTCATTCTAGATGGTTGTGAGCCACCATGTGGTTGCTGGGAATTGAACTCACATCCTCTGGAAGAGCAGGCAGTGCTCTTAACCTCTGAGCCATCTCTCCAGCTCCCTCGGCCACACTGTTTAACTACACAAAACCCACATTCCAGTCTGAACAACCAGTAGCAGGACAATACAGGCCCATCTCCTAGGACTGCCTTTTGATCTAGAGGAGGGCTATGTGACCTCCGTCAAAAGAGCTTGCTTTTTAACATGATTATTTCAGAGAATCGTCTTTCAGGGCAGGTGAGGAAGCACAAACATTTACATATAGAAAGCTGGTAATGGACTACTGAAAGGACAGTACCAAATATTCTGCTAGCACTTAGCTATCTGCTGGCATAGCAATTAACTATCAAAAGTACAGGGACACATCTACAGGCCATTTGATACACTGTGTGGGGGAAGATCATCCCAACATCTTGGGAAAATTACTTACTAGCAAATTGTTATAGGCATTTACAAAAATAGGTGAATTGATTTCTTTTTGAGATGTAAGTATGAACCACATGTGTGCAGACCAGAAGAGGGAGTTGGATTCCCTGGAACTGGAGTTACAGATGATTGTGCGCCCACCATATAGGTGCTAGGAATCCAACCTGGTCCCCCAGAAGAGTGACAAGTGCTCATAACTGCTGAGCTATCTCTCCAGACCCACAAAATGTTACAGAGTATACCAGAAAAACAGACTCGCAATTTCTTTATATTTTCCAGAATGCTAGCGGTTTCTTAACACGTCAGACATGTAGCTGGGGCTTGCTGGCCAGCCTAGTTTACTTCACAAATGAGAAGCCCTGTTTCAAAATATGAAGTGGGCAGCCAGGAGGTGGCTGCACAAGCCTTTAATCCCAGCACTTGAGAGACAGAGGCAGGTGGATCGCTATGAGTTCCAGGCCAGCCTGGTCTACAGAGAGAGTTCCAGGCCAGCCTGGTCTATAGAAAGAGAGTTCCAGGACAGCCAGGGCTACACAGAGAAACCCTGTCTCAACAAGAAACAACCCACCTCCCCAAAGGTAATAGATATGGTGGCATATGTCTGTGATTCCAGCACTTGGGAAATAGCGGCGGAGAGTGAGGAGTTCAAGGCCACTCTTGGGTACCTAAGACCGCAAAAAGAAAAAAAAGAAAAAAAGAAAGAAAGAAAGAAAACAAAACAAAAAGCAAAAACTTGGGAAAATATTTGCAACTTACATCACAAAAAGCTAACCCACCTATGAAACATCCCAGGAATAAGCAAATTATAAAAGACCACACATAGAAATGCAAAGAACTTTAAATATAGACAGAAGTGTCTAACCTCATTTTTAAAGATAAAAGTAACTGGAAATGCTTTCACTAAGAGTTTGCCAAAGAAGCTAAACCTTTGCTTCATAGGTGCGGGGATGAGGGAAATAGGCGAGCAATGTGGGACAGCCTCTGCAGGGAATAATTTGACAGTGTCACTCAAAAGTGCCAATGCATGGCTTGCTACTTTGCAAACTGCAATCTTAGGAATTTACCTTAAAATGTAAGTGCAAAATGACATGTATAACAGACATTGCGAATTGTTTGCAATAACAAAATAACAAACAGCAGAAGCTGAGAGCCCATAGCTAAGAGGACTGGATAATTAATGTTTGGTTTATTTATACAATGGGATACTATCGTATTATGGGGACAAAAAGAGTGACATGAGGTGGCCCTCTGTGAGGTGAGCTCTTCAGAATATTAAGGTAAGGATAAGGCTGGGCATGAGGTCCTACACCTTCAGGTCTAGCACTAGGGAGACCAGAAATTTATCTAATCGTTGTGAGTTCCAGGACAGCCTACATAGCAAGTTCCAGGCAAGCAAAGATGATGAGCGAGAACTTGTCTCAAAATAAATAAATATTAAGAGGAAAAACAAGATGAGAAACATTGTACAGAGTGCTGCTACTTGTTTTTGTTTTTGTTTTTTGAGAACAGGGTTTCTCTGTGTGGCCTTGGCTGTCCTGGACTCACACTGTAGACCAGGCTGGCCTCGAACTCACAGTGATCCACCTGCCTCTGCCTCCCAAGTGCTGGGATTAAAGGCCACGTAGTGGTGCACGCCTGGCCTCAGAGTGTTACATTTAATATGAACAGAAAAAGAAATTCACGTGTGAAGAAACTCAGGGGTTGGACTGTTTATGAGAGGTACTTTAGAAGGGACACTTAGTTGAAAATGTTGATATTTTCTGCTGTTTCAACCTTATTGTCTGTTGTCTATTTGAAAAGTAATTCCTGGCAGAGTGGCCCCTACCTTTAATCCCAGCATTCAGGAGGCAGCAGCAGGCAGATCTCAAAGAGTTCCAGGCCAGCCTGGTCTACAGAGCAAGTTCCAGGACAGTCAAGGCTACACAGAGAAAAACAAAGTTAACTTTGGACGGGGGACTTAGCTCTGTGATGGGGGACAATCACAAGGCCCTTGATTTAATCCCAGCACTCAGGAGGCAGAGGCAGGTGGATCTCTGTGAATTTGAGGCCGGCCTGATCTACAAAGCTAGTCTGGGATAGCCAAGGCTATACAGAGAGACCCTATCTCTTTATTGTTGTGGGTTTTGTTTCTGTTTCTGTTTTTTTTTTTTTTTTTTTTTTAGGCAAGGTCTCTCTGTGTAACCTTGACTGTCCTGGACCAGCTTTGTAGACCAGGCCGACCTCAAATTCACAGAGATCTACCTGCCTCTGCCTTCCCTGAGTGGAGAAACCCTGTCTCAAAAAAAAAAAAAAAAATCAGAACAACAACAAAAAGTTATTTGCCGGCTGCTGGTGGTGAACACCTTTAAACCTATCAAAGCACTTGGGAGGCAGAGGCAGGAGGATCTCTGTCAGTTCCAGGCTGGCCTGGTTTACAGCTGGAGTTCCAGGACAGCCAGAGCTGTTATACAGAGAAACCTTGTCTCAAAAAAAAAAAAAAACAAAAACAAAAAACCAAAAACCAAAACAAAACAAAAAACCAAAACAACAACAAAACAAAACAAAAAGGAAAACAAATTAAAAAGAATTGTGCCAGTCTGTGTAATACTCACCTATAATGGCAGTACCAAGGCCGTGAAGACGGAAGATCAGGGCCAGCCTCAGCAATGTAGTAAGTTCAGGGTCAGCCTGAATGCTACACACCGCAACCAGCTTGAACTGTTAATTCAGCGGTGGTAGGATGATGACAGTCTTAGGGGAAATGTGAATTTCCACACTTTGTAGGCTCACTAATCTCGTTCTTCTCCCTCAGTCTTGTTTGTCCTCCGAAATCACCAGCTCCCACTTCTGGAGTGTTTAGCCCGAGACCGGAGAGAGAGTTGAAGGCAACTGATGCAGTGATGAGGCCTCTTGGGGATTTCCTTTCCTTTCATCAAGGTCACTTAAGATTTCCACTTCTTCCTTTCAAGTAAACCCAAATATTAGAACAAAAGGACAAGTGAAATGGACCTCCTAAGAATGAATCTTTAGACTTAAAAAAAAAAAGGCGGTTTCCATTTTATTGATGAAAATGTGTTTGCTTTCTACTCTGTCGATTACCCGTTGTTGTGTTGGATGGCATTTTCTGGTTCAAATGGCTATCTGTGTAAAATACCATCATTTAAAAATATTTTTCCGTCACTTCTGTTTCAATGCCGACAACTCTATTAGAATCTGTGAGTCTGCTTTTCGAGCCGAAGGATAGTTCAGCTGAAATGTTTGATTTTGCCATACCAACGTGAGTTTGTTTCTCTGTAAGAGCAGCTTCTTTTAAAAAATAAAGCACTTGGAGGACAAAAGAGAAAAAGAATAGTTGAAAGCATGCTGGGGTGGGAGGCTGCGCGCAGGCTTCTGAAATACTCCCGCCAAAAGCCAGAGTGGGCTCCCGGGCCTCCCCTCTGAGATGCAAAGCCGCCCTTGACCGGCCTCTGGCAGTGGGCGTGGCTCCCCCTGCAGGACCGATGGAGAACTGCTCTGGGAAACGTCCCAGCCTCGTGCTGCCCGGGAGTCTCGGCTTTAAAGGACTCCTGGCTGCTGCGCGCGCCCGCTCGCCGCTTCCGGGCTGCTGGCTTGCATGGGGTGCCGGGGCCGGGAGGCTGAGAAGAGTGGCTGAACCCCAGGGGCTCAGCTGGACAGCCGACCACTGACTGCACGGGAGACGCCTTCGCCCAGGGCAGAGTTCAAAGGTAGCTTTGTCAAAGGTTTTGTCTCTTCCTACCACCCTATAGTCTTCTCTGACCTCACATTTCCTTTTAAAAATATATTCCCAATCAGAGAAGCTCCAGAACGCCGTGCTTGTATAAATTATCCTGAGATAAGTAATTTAAGCTGTCCGGAGCTCAGTTTTTTCCTTTTTCCTAATAATACTAAAATTACAACTCTTTTAAAAAACCGTTTGGTGATACCTTATAAAATTCGATGTGTGCTTAATCTCTGCCTAGCATAACTCCTAAGTATTTATTCCGAAGAAATTAAAATCTATGTCTATATTCAATAGCCAAAGACGTGAGAGCCAAATGTCCACAGCACAGGACACCGTGATGCACTCCTGTAGCGACCACCACTTGGCAGCAATATATGATACTATGTATCAGAATGTTGGTTTCTTTGACTAATGTGGACAGAAAGGAGAACTTTCTGGAGAATGGCAATGTTCTGTGTCTCGGCTGTTTGTGGTGATGGTTATGGGAGGTCATATACTTGTGAAAAACTAACAGCTGGGATTGAAGATTTGTATCTTTCAATGCAGGTACCTTAAACTTCCATTTTTAAAACATCTTTGTTTTGGGACAGGGTCTTGCCATGTAGCCTAGGCTGTCCTTGAACTCCCTGTGTCTACCTCCCCAGTGTTGTGAATACAGAAGTGCACTAAAAATGATTTTGAAAAATAAGAGTGCCCACTGCATAGGTCCTTGTGGTTATTAAATGAGCTATGTACTATCTTCAGAGAACTGAGGAGATGGCCCAGTCAGTAAGGCACTTGCCTTACGAACACACATTCAGAACTTGAAAAATGAGTGGCTGGGGAGACAGAGACAGGGGACCCCTGGAGTTCACTGACTGTCCAGCCTAGCCCTACCTATCAAAACCTAGTGAGAGGCTCTATCTCAAGACAGTAGTGAGGATCACTGCTCAGGGGTGGGTGGGGGAACGGGACACAATGCTAAGGTTGGCCTCTGGTCTCCATATGTGCGCACACATGCCCACAGACAAAATTTAAGAAAAGATATAATGTGGAATCTAGATGCTACCATACACATTTCTGCTCATAAGCATGCAGTGTTTATATAGCACTTATATACAATATTTATAGTTAGTTCAAAATCTGAGCGACTGTGAGAAAGACATAGTTCAAAGAACTACATGCCAGAGGTTTCTACGAGAGACATTTGCAGTGGGAAAGGAGGAATCGCCACACCACCGACTTAACCTAAGACGGGGTTGAGCGGGTTGACTGGGGCCACCTACTTCCATTTGAACAGTCTAATGGAAGATGATGGTGCACGATTAAGTTATTCAATTTAGTGGGGCGGTGGTGGCGCACGCCTTTAATCCCAGCACTTGGCAGGCAGAGGCAGGCGGATCACTGTGAGTCTGAGGCCAGTCAAGGCTACACAGAGAAAACCTGTCTCGAAAACAACAAGTTATTCGATTTAACTTTCTGACATAATATCTTTTTATGTGGTTGGTTTTTAATTTGTAGACGGGCTTTCACCATGTAGCCTAGGCTGGCCTCAAGTTCACAAGTTTGGCCTCCTTCTTCAGACTCTGAGCCTCCATAACCGTGTCTGACCTGATACAGCTCTCTGTCTGAGAAACATTGCTTCAAGCCCAAGTGCCCAGGGTTAGGGTTTCTTCTGAGGTGGAGAGCACCCCTGCAGTGATCCGTGCTCCCTGCCGCACCAAGGACACTGCACTAGGTATGGCTTTTCAATCTGACCCTCTCTGCGGTGAAGAAAAGTGCCTACCTCAGTGGGCATGGTGCTGCATGTGACACTGGGGACGTTACTTAACCTCCCTAAACTTTAGCTGCCTTATCTGCAAAGCAGGTCTAACTCCTATCTCGTGGGGCTTTTTCTAGGCTAGCCGGTTGGGAAAAGGTATGTGTGGGGTGGGGATGAGGTGGGGGCGGGGCATTGGAGCTGGCCAGAAGGCTCAGCTGTATCTGCTGTGTCAGCTGTGAGGGCCAGAGTTCAGATCCTCAGCGCTCACTGAGGGTACTTGTAATGCCAGCCCTGGGCGCAGCATCCCCAGGAGTTACTGGAGTTTAAATGGTAAGCTCCAGGTTCAGTCAGAGATCCTGTCTCAGAAACTGAGGGCTGGTGAGATGGCTCAATTCGTACGGGACGTTGCCACGAAGTCCGAGAACCCGAGTTTGATCCTCCCAGGCCCTACATGTTCTAAGGAGAGAACTGACTCCCACAAACTGTCCTCTCACTTCTACAAGTGTGAACCTGTGCAGACACACAAACACAAATAATGCAAATAAATACAATTAAGGGATGAAGGTGGTAAGCGATAAAGGGAGCCACTTGCTTCGGCTTCTGGCCTGTACATGCACACACACGAGTATGCACATCCGTGTACACCCACAGAAAGAGAGGGGCGGAAGGAGGGGGTGTTGACTAACTGTAGAGGCTGGTGAGACAGAGAATGCTGAGCAAGGCTGCATGGTATAGGCAAGTGTGCGTTCCCACGAGCAATGTAGGAGACCTAGGCACTCCTCTCTGCAAAAACCGGCGGAGATACGGCCAAGCCTGGTGGAAGGTCTTGGAGGGTTCCGCTAAAAGTAGGCACGATGCAGACGCTGCTCAAATAAAGGGTCCATAACAAACAACCAAAAAGCAAAAAAGGGAAGAACTTTTTGGAAGAACGGAAGGCTGCACCCCTGCCCTGTGTGAAAAATCTCCTTTCTTTGCTCTCCTCTAAAAGCCTTCAATAAAATCCACGTGATCTACGAAAGTGCTTGGTAAGTGGATTTCTAGGGAGGAGTGGGAGAATTACCAAATCTGCCTTGAGGGGCACAGTCCGGAAAGCCAGGTTGCAAACACCCACATCTGCCTTACCCTGAATGCGTCTGGCACAGTCCTGGTTCGGGGTATGTGTTTAATGAGTGACAGACATTTTAGGCGGCGCTTCGTGTGTACGTGTTCTGGCAAAAGAATTTGCTTGGCCCCAGCACAAGTGTTTGTGTAATGACAAAGGGGTCTTTGCGCCTTCTGGTGGGAGCTTGTGTGGTTGGGGGATGCGGTTATAGTGAGCTCCAGTTCTACCTCCCTACAGACCGGAAAAATCTCCCCCATTTGGACTCAAATGATTCCATGCCACGCTCCGCTCAAGCTTCACGCCTGTGGAAGGCTCCGGGCGAGCAGCGAATAGCTATCCGGCCCCGCAGGGACCTAGTCACTCCCTCCTGTGGCTTCTCGCCCACGCCGGGCCTCTAGGGATCTGCCGTAGTGGGCCGGTGGTTCGGCAGAGGACCAGAACTACGCTTTCCGCCCCACCCGGCACTGACCCGGGGCATGCTGTAGGCGTCCCCTGCTCGTGACTCTGGGACTCGGCGGCAGTTCGCAGCCTCCCGGAGCTCCGGGCAGCGCTTTCCCGGCTGGGTCAGGATCAACACCGTCCGGCTGCCGTGCCGCCCCCTGCCGCTGGGACGGAGGGAACGTGCGGGTCGCTCCAGCGTGAACCTGGAGCAGCTGGTTCTGCCGCCGTCAGGGTGGAGACTGAGCGCCGGGAGGACCCGGTACCGGTACGGTGCAGGCCAGCCGTCGCTGTGCGGCCACGGGTCTGCTCTGCGCCAGCCCTGTGCGAGCCTGAGCTCGGCTTCATTAAAACAGCGTTTTTTAGATTGAGTTTTAGGATGGCGCTTTGGAGGCCGCCAGCCTTGGCATGGGGAGTACCGGAAAGCAGGCTCGCATTGATATAAACTAGCGATGCAGCTGTGAAAGAATTTCTGACCTCTGCGCTAAACAACCTCGCCTGCTCCCCAAACTTACATTTTGAGGACAAGCATGACAAGCCGTGACACTCCCCCCAAATGCTTTGTATTTATGTATACAGTGCTAAGATTACCACATCTACACTTGTTCGGACCCTCTCTTTTGCGGCTTCTGGCGACTTGTGTTTATTCTGAGATCCGGACTCAAACTATGTATGGATCCTACACTCTAGCGCCGGGATTCCAGGCACGCACCGCCACACCCTGCTCCCTGATTCCAGCGGCTTCCTCCTCTCCTCTTTCCTCTTCTTCTTGTCGCCATTATGTTGTCCCCAGTGACCTACTCTCCCCCGAGACCCTCCATCAGCCGTGTACTGACTCCTGGCAGTTTACAGGTTAGGCTAACACGACTCCACCAACTCTGACCCAAGTATTCAACTCTCCCCTCTATTCCCATTTGTTTGCCAATCTTCACATTCTAGGCTGTTTCTGGCTGTCTATTATATCACCCCCCTCACTAATTCCTATCCTTGACCGTGCCGCAAATGCTGCCCTCCCCTTCTGTGATTGCTGGGCCTGATTCAGGCCCAATCTTTCCTAGGATCTAGATTCACCATCTCAGTTCAGGGCAGACCGGTTTCCGGATGGGGCCTGGTGAATTTTGTGTAGCAGGTTGGTGTTCTCGGGACCATGCCCGGAGTCTCTAGGCTTGGCAGGATCCTCTCTCCCTGTCCAACAGGCCAGTTACTGTCCACAGGACCACAGGACATATTTGGGTGTCTCCTTCTGTCCAGGGGATTTGAACTCTGTGTCTCAATGTTTGCCGCCTTGGAGGGTCCCGTATCCTCCTAGGACGGGCCACACAACCTTCATTGAAGGAGGAGGACTCTTACCTTATTCTTCCTCCTAGCACATCCAGAGTTTCTGCTGGGTCATTCACATCAAAAATTGGTAAAGGGGCCAGGCAGTGGTGGCGCACACCTTTAATCCCAGCACTCAAGAGGCAGAGGCAGGTGGATCGCTGTGAGTTCGAGGCCAGCCTGGTCTACAAAGTGAGTCCAGGACAGCCAAGGCTACACAGAGAGTCCCTGTCTAAAAAAAAAAAGAATTGGTAAAGGAAGCAGGACAGTGGTGGCCCCCACCTTTAATTCCAGCACTCAGGAGGCAGAGGCAGGCCGATCTGTCTCTGAGTTCCAGGCCAGCCTGGTCTATAGAGCTAGTCTCAGGACAAGAAATGATAGAGGTATCAGGGCCAATTGGCCTCAAGTCCTGGCTTTTTCTGTTTCCTTTGGTTGCTAGTGAGCACCTGCCCAATGGCTTAAGGAAGACCACGGAGTTCCCTCCTCACGCAGCTGAGTCCCACCCCTCGCATCAAGGCTCAAGCCGCACTTAGAGCCCGCCTTTATCACTTACTGCAGTTTTCTCACTCTGCAAGCAATGTTTCCAGAAAGAGACAGTGATGTCAACTCTGTTCCTCTGATCACTCACCCCGCCTTGGTCAAAGCAGCCAATCACATGTTTCGGAGTGGGCGGGAGCGCTGGGCATCCTTTCCCAGAGCACAGGAAGGGAAGAATGTGTACTGTGAACCCTGGTGCCCAGACACGTGTTTATAGGTCTCTGCTGCCCCTTGAGGCCTCCACAGAGCTGCTCTTGGCCCACCTCTGAGGGCGCACTGTGCCTTGACACGTGTGCTCACCCTTTCACACTGGAAATAGCACTTCCAGGAAAGCATTTAGGGGAGGGGCCAGTGAGGACAGCTATATAAAAATATACCAAGTTCGTTGAAAATATTATCATTTATTACTATCATCATCCTGTAATATATAAACACATTTCTTAATCTTAAAAATACAAGAATGACAGCATTTCCAGATTAATAACAACATTTTGCTTCTTTAGACTCTTGTGTAGCCTAAAGTAACCTTAAACTCCTGATTCTCCTGCCTCCGCTTCCTGAATGCCGGGATTAGATCTGTACGTTGCCACATTCAGCAACAAATCTCTTTTTTTTTTTTTTTTTTTTTTTTTTTTTTTTTCGTTTTTCGAGACAGGGTCTCTCTGTGTAGCCTTGGCTGTCCTGGACTCGCTTTGTAGACCAGGCTGGCCTCGAACTCACAGCGATCCGCCTGCCTCTGCCTCCCGAGTGCTGGGATTAAAGGTGTGCGCCACCACCGCCCAGCACAGCAACAAATCTCTTAAATCAAATAAAATATTCTCTTTTTTAAAAATTGGAGCGCCAGACTTCACAGTGGTGCATGCCTTCAATCCCAGAACTGAAGAGGCAGAAAGATGTGACTCTCTGTGAATTTGAGGCCAGCCTGGTCTACAAAGCAAGTTCTGGGACAGCCAGGGCTACAAAAAGAGACCCTGTTTCCAAAAAAAAATCATCTTGGGGTTCAGGAGGTGGCTCAGTAGGTACTTTCCATGCAAGCCTGAGGAACCAGAGTTGGGAACCCTGGCGCCTACGTAAAAACCACGTGGTCATGGTGTGAGGCAGAGGCAGGAGGTCTCTAGAGCAAGCTGGCTAGCTAGCAAGGTCAAGTTAGCAAGCCTTGTCCAAGTGAGGGAACCTGCCTCACTACACAGAGCGGAGAGCAATCAAGACAACCTACGTCAGCTTCTGGTCTCCACAGACATGTGCTCACAGACATGCACACACATAGACACAAAGTAATTTTTTTTTTCTGTCTGAGGAGGTTTTATTCTGAAAAGAAAGCTTATGAGTTGGACTTGCTGAGTCAACCTTGACTACCTCTGAGATAAAAGATGAAGCAGGCAGATGGGCCTCAAATCCAATCTTTCAGGAATAAAATCAGCACCAAAAGGCCAGCTGTCATCTTCTAAGAGAAATATTCTGAGGGTCTGGCAGCATAAATCCATCGGTAAGCTTATAGTAGACTATGGTGGAATCTGACTCCACTATGGCCAAAGTAAAAGACATCGGCAGTTCTGGATCACTTTGCAATTTTCTAGAAGCCTTCAAGATTTCCCTTATCTTGTTATGGCTGAGGGAAGCAGAAATGAGTGTGGGCACCACCGTCTGTAGCCCCTCCCCTTCTATCTCAGTGCCCAGGAGGCAGATGAGCTGTAGTTCTGGTATTCCCACACAGTTTACTTCACGCCAACTTTTACTCTCCATGAGATCCAGGTAAACCAAGAATGCTATATAAACTTGGGTGGCATCTCCTATATCTAGTTCCATCATCTCTAAATACTTAGGGTGTGTGCCCATCCAGGCAACCTCGGGAGCCCACTTGTGGGTACCGCTGCCGCCACTGCAAACCAGACCCGGGCCAGGGCTGCTACAGCCTGGGGTAGGCTCGGAATCTTTGCGTTCCTCCATGCTGCCCGCACAGAGAGCCGTTGACACAAAGTAATTTAATAATTAAAATTTCTGTCTGGCGTTGGTGGTGGTGCATGTCTTTAATCCCAGCCTTTGGGAGGTGGAGGCAGGCAGATCTCTGTGAGTTCAAGGCCGGCCTGGTCTACTAGTGAGTTCCAGGAGAGTGAGGGCTACACAGAGAAATCCTGTCTGGAAAACAACAACAATAGAAATTTTACTACATCAGTCATGCCATCTACATCTTCATTTCCCCCCCTCTTTGCTAGTGAAAAGAGCTTCAAGATCATTGGGGAGTCAGGGATTAGATTCTGCACAAGAACATAAATTACGCATCTACCAAGCAAGTTACATAAGTACCATATGTGACTAGCACTGTTCACACCCACCCTCTCCATCCAATCCCTCAATCTGGATTGACTGGCATAGGCTCAAGTCTCCCAAAGTCATGTCTAGAGCTTCTTGAGGCTGGATTACCTATGAAGAAGATCAGATGCTGGGACCCAGAAGCTACAAGGAGCCTTTTCTCCCGGTCCTCCAGCCAAGAATTTCCTACAATGGCATAAATAGTAAAACTCACATGTACATGTCTTTCAGTTAGCTTTTCCTACATCACGTCTCAGCAATAAACACACCAAGGGTTCGTTTGTTTACATTGTGTATCAGATAGGGTCCTTGGTGGCTCTGCTCTGCATCCTGACCTTTTGGATCCGTCAGAAGGCACAGCCTGTGTTTGGAATCTGCCTACCTCATGGCAGAGGGAAAGATAAAGTGGAGAAAACTGCCATCTTCCTAAGGCATGGCCTTTAGGGAGAGCCAAGCCATGTCCCTCACATTTCGGTGACTGAAGCACAAAAACACACGGACCTTTAACAGGTCAATGAAGACTGTTTCCCCAGCGAAACAGAAGGCTGCAAGTCATACCACTTGCAAAGGAAGGAGACATATAGACGTCCAACAGGAAAGGACTAAGTAGCAACACCTTGTCTGAGGAAAACAAAAACAGAAAACAAAAAAAAGCATGATCCAACAGGATCAGCCCTGTGTTAATAGTGAAGTGTAGGAGAGATGAACATGTTTTTGTGTTGATCCCAAGTGTGGGGTGGGGAACAGACTAATGAGAGAGCAGGATGTTTATCTCCTTAGAAGTCCCAACACTTCATGGGAAGCTTGGATGTTGCCAGCTGAAAACATCCTAGTAGAGACTCTGAAAGGATATACATATACATATACATGCCCAAAACAAGAAGACAGAGAGAGAGAGAGAGAGAGAGACAGAGAGAGAGAGAGAGAGAGAGAGAGAGAGAGACAGAGAGAGAGACAGAGAGAGAGAGAGAGAGAGAGAGAGAGAGAGAGAGAGAGAGAGAGAGAGAGAGAGAGAGAGAGAGAGAGAGAGAGAGAGAGAGAGAGAGAGAGAGGGAGGACACTTGGGATTGTTGTTTGGCTGTTCATCAACACTTCAAGAGATGCTCCTAGAGAGAACTGCTGCAGGGAAAGCTTCAAGGCTTTGGACTCCAGCTGAGGCTTCAGGCTCTGGTTGCTCCAGGTTCCAGCAGCAATTTTGGTGGGATTGCTGGTTTGCTGAGATCCTGCTGACTATGCCAGGAGAATCGTTCCTTGGAACTAATATCCTTAAGGTTTCATTATTGTGTTCTTTAATCTCCTTTTCCTATTGTTTGGATTAGTCAGGTTGTAAGGGAGGTAGGCTTATTTAATAAGTTCATAGTAAAATATAGTTGTTAAGAAAATTAATCCTACAGGGAAGACTAGGGCTGGAGAAGTGGCTCAGACGTTAAGAGCACTGGTTGCTCTTCCAGAGGACCCGGGTTTGATTCCAGCAACCAAAGGATGTTTACCCAGTCTTTAACTCCAGTTCCAAGGGATCTGACATCTGGGGCTGCCAGGCTCCTGCACTCACATAGAGCACGCATGCTCATGCAAGCTCACAGACATTCACATAAATTTAAAAAAAAATTTTTATTAGCAATAAAAAAAAAAAATAGAGGCTGGAGAGGTGGTTCAGTAGTCAATGGCACGTACTTCTCTTGTGGGAGACCTAAATTTGATTCCCAGCACCCATGCAGGATGGCTCACAGCTGCCTGTAACTCCATCCCAGGGAAATCCAATGTCTCTGGCATCCATGATATGTGCGCTCATATGCAGACACCATAATTTAAAGTAAAATAAATATTTAAAGATAAGTAAATAGGTAAAAAAATCTTTTGATGTCTCAGAATAACATGTAAACAGTGGAAAGATGTTGATGTAATAGCTGTAGCTTATGAAAAAACACTATGTATCTTATAATCTCACTTTTGCTGAAAGAAAGGGCAAAAGAAAGACATAACTAGAAAAAAGCCTGGAAGAGTATACACTCAAAGTGCCTTCCTCGGTTATCTCTAGGGAGTGGATTTACAAGTAAATTTATTCTTTTCTTTTTTATTATTTACATTTTTCCTGGGTTTTATGTAATATTTTTATAATAGTAACAAGCAACAAGAATAATGTCTGAAGGAATGCTGTTGAGTTAAAAAGGCTTTCTTAAGAATGCAAAGCCACCCTGCTGAGCTTTCTGGGGCTTTATACAAGGCTGGAGCATGCCCGGCCACAAGGCGGCAGTGTAGCTTACAGAGGCCGCCCGCCTTGGGTCTGGCACCCTCTGCCATACAGTATCTTGCCTGTGTCCTCTAGCATTACCATCTATCCCAGAGGCACCCCTGAAAGAAGACACAGCCCTACAGCCAGTGGCCGGAGAGCAGGAAAAAAAGCATGTGCAGTGTCAAGTGTGGTGTGAATACGCTTTCTTCAACCTTTTGTTCACATTTGTCTGAAGTAGAGGAATACTCTAAACATTAAAATGTGAAAAGTCTGAGAGAAATCATGCAAAGAGTGAAAATACAAAGAACACATTCTTTTTTGGGTGGGGAGTGTTGAAACAGGGTTTCTCTGTGTAATAGCCCTGGCTGTCCTGGACTCATTTTGCAGACCAGGTAGACCTCGAACTTATGATGATCTGTCTGCCTTTGCCCCCAGAGTGCTGGGATTAAAGGCATGTGCTACCACTGCATGGCTTTTAAGAATACAGTCTTGGAATGTGTATGAGTGTTCTACCTGCATGTACACTTCCATGGCAGAAGAGGGCATCAGATCACATTATAGATGGTTGTGAGCACCATGTGGTTGCTGGGAATTGAACTCAGAACCTCTAGAAGAGCAGACAGTGCTCTTAACCTCTGAGCCATCTCTCCAGCCCAAGAGCACACTCTTTTGTTGTTGTTGGTTTGTTTGTTTTTGTAGGTTGTTTTGTTTGTTTTGGTTTGTTTTGGTTTGCTTTTTTGAGACAGAGTTTCTCTGTGCAGCCTTGGCTGTCCTGGACTCACTTTGTAGACCAGGCTGGCCTCGAACTCACAGGAATCTGCCTGCCTTTGCCTCCCGAGTACTGGGATTAAAGGCGTGTGCCACAACCAAGAACACATTAATTTTTAAAAATAATTAATTTAATTTTATTTTATGTGCATTGGTATGGGGGCCAGGGTGTCAGATTCCTTGAACCTGAAATTACAGACAGTTGTGAGCCGCCATGTGGGTGCTGGGAATTGAACCTGGGTACTTTGGAAGAGTAGACAGTGCTCTTAACCACCGAGCCATCTCTCCAGGCCCCCAAGAACACATTCTTGAAGGCACACGTTTACCCACATGTGTATGCATATACATGATCCGGCAACTGATGCCACATACAAAGACAGCTGTTGTTGGAAGAAGCCTTCCTGTTTCCTCTAAAGAAAGGAGCGGGTCTTGAGTTGCCATCACCATGCTCTCCTTCTTCCATTTGTACAGCTTAACCTAGAAGCTGAGAGGTGAGGTGGCCACATAGTATTCTCTCTCTCTCTCTCTCTCTCTCTCTCTCTCTCTCTCTCTCTCTCT
>OU015742.1:29626859-29670160 GCA_907169655.1 Acomys percivali | reverse complement strand
CCCCCCCCAGCCCCCCAGTGCTGGGTGGGACTAAAGGCGTGCCCCACGACTCCCGGCTGGCTAGTCTCCATATTTATTTAAGAGAGAAAAA
This sequence comes from Acomys percivali, assembly GCA_907169655.1. Classification (NCBI taxonomy): domain Eukaryota; kingdom Metazoa; phylum Chordata; class Mammalia; order Rodentia; family Muridae; genus Acomys; species Acomys percivali. The sequence goes on along the minus strand of OU015742.1, from coordinate 29,670,069 downwards.
GAACAAGAAGTTGGGAGGGTAGGGAGTTGAGAGAAGATCTTGGAGGATTTGGGGGTGAGGAAAGAGTATGGTTAAAGCCAGGTGTGGTGATGCACGCCTTTAATCCCAGTATTGAGGAGGCAGAGGCTGATGGATCGATGTGAGTTCAAGGCCAGCCTGGTCTACAAAGCGAGTCCAGGACAACCAAGGTTACACAGACAGACCCTGTCTTGAAAAACAAAACAAAACAAAACAACAACAAAAAGAATATGGTTAAAATACATTGTATGAAATTTTCAAAGAATAAGTTTTAAAAACTGCCCTCAGGGACAGAAGGATGTCTTAGTGCTTAAGAGCACCAGTTGCTCTTGCAGTGGACCAGGGTTCAGCTACCAGCACCCACATGGCAACTCACACTCATCTGTTAACTCCAGCTTCAGGGGTCCTGTTGCCGCCTTCTGACTTCCTCTGGGACCAGGCACACGCACATGGTGAGCAGACGTCCATGCAGGCAAAACATTCATATAGTAAAAATATTAGAGATATTTTTTTAAAACCCTGCCCTCAAATGCAGCCAGTGTTTTTAACCACTGAGCCATTCACCCCTGACTCAAAACAAAAAAACAAAAAAAATAAAAACAAAAACAAAAACAAAATCCCAAAGAAGGTAGCTTCACACTTGATTTAGCCTAGCTAGGGAAACGAAGATTCCATTTGTGAAATAAATACTTCTTTGCAAGTTTGTTTTGCAGATGTGAATTAATTGGAATTTTGCTTACTGAGTTTGCTCAGAGTAGAACACACCTGTATGGCTGTACAGCCAATGGACCTAACCTACAAGACAGCAAAGTATGGGTCTCTCTTAGAAACACAGATAGAGGCACAGGGATGTCTGCAATATTCCCAGTAATTACCAATCACTGGGAATTAGTAATAGCTTCTGTCCCTAGGGAGGGGAACAAAAGGCCTGGAATACAGAGAAAGTAGGAGACACTTACCTAGACTCACCATACACCCTTTCAACTTTCACTGTAGTATTTAGTCATGTCACAGAATTGGAGGGGGATGGCTGCAGCTATAGCTCAGTGACAGAGCACTGGCCTAGCATGTACAAGGTCTTGGATTCCATCTCCAGTACTGACAAGATACAAAGAAAGTAGAAAGAAAGTTACTTTAGCACTATGTAAGAAAATAAGTATCCTGATTGCCCTGTCGCTGTGTTGGCAGAATGACCCCTCCGGACATGCACCACTAAGCACGCCAACAGACAGGCTCAGTGGAAGTGTGACCTGCTGCTAGGATGCTGTCCTCCCAAGCTGTTCTCTCTGAAGGGTAGGCTAGTATTTGAAGTTACTTTTCCTGGCTCTCGCTTTTCCTTATCCCTTTTTCATTTCTTTCTCTCTCTTTTTTAAAAAGGCAACCTTACTATGGAGCTCTGGCTGTCCTAGAACCCACCAGGCTGGCCCCAGACTCTCAGAGATCTGCCCACCTGTGCCTCCTGAGTGCTGAGATTAAAGGCATATGCCACTGCTACCATGCTGGGCTTCGTTTTTCGTTTTTAATTCTTTGTTTTGTTTTTGGTTTTGTTTTTGTTTTTTTGAGACAGGGTTTCTCTGTATAACTTTGGCTGTCTGGACTCACTTTGTAGACCAGGCTGGCCTCAAACTCACAGCGATCCACCTGCCTCTGCCTCCCCAGTGCTGGGATTAAAGGTAAGTGCCACCACACCCAGCTGTTTTGGCTTTTTTTGTGATAGGGTTTCTCTGTGAAGCCTTGGCTGTTCTGGACTCACTTTGTAGACCAGGCTGGCCTTGAACTCACAGTGATCGCCTGCCTCTGCCTCCCGAGTGCTGGGATTAAAGGTGTGTACCACCAAGCTTGGCTAAATTCTTATTTTATTATGTTTTTAGTCCTAGGAATTGAACCTAGGGCTGAGTGTATGCTAGGCAAGCACTCTACTATTGAGCACACTCTCAACTGACTTCAGTCTTTCAAAAGATTTACTCTCAAGACTTAAAGCTATTTATGTGTCTCTGTGGTAATTACATGGGCATGCTGGTGCCCACAGAGATCAGAAGACAGGATTTACAGGAAGTTGTACTTCATCTAATGCCAGTGCTGGGAACCGAACCCAGATCCCCTGTGAGAGCAGCAAGCTCTCTTACCTGCTGGGCTGGTTCTCCAGGCCCCAGATTTACTTGAGATTGACTTTGTGCAGATGATCTTATCTAGGGTCAGCTCTGAGTCCACTGTATCGCCTTTTCTTCTCTTTTTTGAAATTGAAGTTGCTAAAATGTAAGGACTTTAGTGGTTGTTAAAGATATAAATCACACAAAATACAAAGACAAAATACAAAGAGTGTACTAACACATGAAAAATACTCCACCTCAGGGCTGGAGGTGAAGCTCGGTGGCCAAACATTTTCCTCTCATCCTCAAAGACCCAATTTAACTCCCAGCACCACGACAATAAAAATAAAAAACAGTAAAGACAATGCCTCATCTCCAAGGTTGAAGAAGTGGAAAGGCAACCCTTATTCAATTAGCAGCTCACTAAAAGCCAGCAGAGCAGGGGGCCTCATGAAGCGTGCATGTGTTTATATTACTGGCTAAAACAGAAATCAGCCTTTTTGTGAAGCCTTCTGCCAATTTATCTGGCCATTACAAATATTAATGCTGGGGCTCTGCGTGCGGTTCAGTGTGCTTGTCTAGCATGCCTGAGACCCGGGGTTTGGTTCTGAGTATAGTTTTTAAAAAATCACTACCTTTAGATCCTGTAATTCCATGCCTTGTCCGGAACTTGTCCTCAAGAAATTTTCTGAGGGAGAAGAAAAGGTTTAGGTGGGAAGATCTTTGCAGCAACTCTATCCATCTGTTTTAGTCTGTTCCAGCTGTTACAAAAACAAAAAAACAAAAAACAAAAAACCACCATAAACTGAAGGCTTAAACAATTGCATTTATTCCCCAGGGTTCTGGAGGCTAAAAGTCTGAGATTAGTGTAGACGTGGAGGCCGACTCTGTGGGAGGCTATCTTCTGGGTTTCAGATTGTCATTTTCTTTGTTGAATCCTGTTATGGTAAAGAGAGAACTAGGGCCTGCTTCCCACGCCCCCCCCCTTTGGTTTTTCGAGACAGGGTTTCTCTGTGTAACAGTTCTAGCTGTCCTGGAACTCTCTCTGTAGTCCAGGCTGGCCTCGAACTCACAGAGATCCTCCTGCCTCTGCCTCTGCCTCCTAAGTGTTGGGATTAAAGGTGTGCGCCACCACCATCTGGCTCTGCCTTTTCTTTTCTTTTATTACATTTTTCAAGATGGGATTTCTCTGTATAACAGCCCTGGCTGTCGTAGACGATCTTTGTAGACCAGGCTGGCTTCGAACTCACAGAGATCCACCTGCCTCTGCCTTCCGAGTGCTGGGATTAAAGGCATGTGCCACCCCGCCCGGCCTCAAACCTGCTTTTACAGGGCACTCGCTGATTCCGTTTATAACTGCTCCACACTCACCACTAATTACTTCCCTGAAGTAAATTACTCTGGAACACCATCACGATGGCATTAGCATCCAGCATATGAATTTTACTAAGACACTAATACTCAGTCTTTTACAATATCAAAGTCAGAGGACAACGAACTAGAAGAACCAGGGACTCAGGATCAGGCAGCTGGGTGCAAGGGCTGGGTTTCGTCGTCAGCCGCTTGGTGTCTGTGTGGCCTTGGGTGAGTGATTTGATCTTCCATCTGCCACGAAGGAAGAAGAGAAATGAGGCAGAGGAAGTCCTGTGGGCCAGATCAGGAAGGTTCTGGACTGCCACGCCAAGGACTCTGGGCCTGTGCAGTCAGCAAGAGCAACAGAACAGGCATCAGAGCAGAGCCATTCATCAGGAAGATTAACCTGGCAGCCCCATGCAAGATGAACGGAGCAGGGCGGGCGAGAAGGCAGAGGTGGGGCTGCCACTTAGACGGCTTCTGCCAGAGTCTACGTGTGAGGCGATGACTAATTAAATGAAACAGCTCAAACCGTGTGAGTACCTTGTGGGTGAGGAGCCGTTACCATACATCGTCAGGCTCCCCGCAGCATCTGTCTCATTGTCAGCGCTGAGCAGAAATATTACAAAATAACACCTCACGTTTCTAGAGCCCTTTATAGTTCAAAAAGTGCTTTCATACGCATTATCTCATTTGCTCTTCGAGGGTTGCTCTCTGTGAAGGATGTTTGCTAGATATTGAAGTTGGACCTATGAGTTTATAATTTCCAGGGTCCATCCTTCTCTTCCATTTAGCTTCCTTTTTGCTCAGTCATTTCATTACACAATAGGAAAATAAAAATTTAAAAAAAAAAAAGCAGCATGCTGAATGCAGCAGGCTCCATGCTTTTGTCCCTTGGAGGCAGGTAAGCCATCAGCATGCTGACTTTGAGTACATTCGGTTTATTTAATCATTTCTTCATCTCTCTCTGATCACAGTGGAGTTTCACCATATGCTGTCCCTGAAATTCTCAGCATGCTGGAGAGAGAGAGCCCGAGGGGGGAGGGGCGAGCCTCCTCTCTGCCCCCCTCCAGCACCAGCCTCTTTCTCATCCCGGCCCCAAGCCACATAGAACTGAATCTCTAGGTGTGGGACTAGTGGGGTTCAGGGGGCTGGAGGCCTTGGTCTTTGCAACGATGGAAGCTGCTTCCTGACTCCAGGCTTCCTTTGGCTTCCAGAGGCACTAATGAGTGGGGCTGAGCGGTAATTAAGACTGCGCTCAGTTCCACAGCACACAGCACAGCTGCAGCCAAAGGAGTGGAGGGGAGGGAGGAAGGACAGTAGAGATGCCCTCTGTCTTCTCTTTCTACCCAGAGCCTACTCTCTAGGGTTTCCTGGTATAGCAAAGGGGGCACGGGGGTGGAGAGGGGGGAAGGTGGTAACACCATGGGGTTGGAAAGACAACAGCTACCTAGCTGGGTGCCAGCCAGCCATGGCTGCTCCAGCCCTTGCCCCAGGCAGGGTGGCAACAGTTTTCTCAGCGACGAGGAGTTGCCAGCCCCACAACCTGCCTGGCACTGGACGGGAATGTAGGGAGAAAGCTGTGATCTGAGAAGGGCCAGGATGCATGGCACAGACACTGGGATCCTCCCTGCCCACGCCAGCACGGCTATTGTCTCAGGGAAGGCTGGACCACTCAGGCTCACACCTTAAGGCCCTGGGGTCTCTCTAGTCAAGGCCAACATCTTTGACGTGTCCGTGAGTGACCCTCAGCAGGGGCTCTGGAGAGCTGGAGGCCCACTTGACACACTCTTTTCCACAGAGCACTCCCTCCACCAAAGGGGCTGCTAAGACAGTAGCAAAGGGAAAGTTGCACGAGGGTCACTGAGTTGCTAAGGCAACTCAATGGTGGCAAGGAGTTAATGCTTAAAGAGAGATGTTTGGGGCAAAGGACAAGCAGAAGGTGGCCCGTGTTAGGCCAGTGAGCGGCGAGCACATGTGACAGGCTTGGGGAAGAAAAAGGGAGAGTCCAGTGAAGTCACCAAGGGCCAAGGGCTGGCTGGAACAATAGTTCAGATGGCCCGCCTTCCCTGCCTACTCCTATCAGGTAGCCAGCAGACGCCCCTCAGTCTTCCCGTTGTAATCTTGGAGATGCTGGTCCCAGCCCAGGGTGCTGAGCTGCAAGGAGGGATCAGAGATGAGCCGAGGGCCCGACAGAAAAGGCAGAGCTGGAGGAAAGACACTAGGTAGATCTGAAAAGGAGAGAAGCAAGCGTGACCCAGGGTCACTTCTTGTCACCTGTAGGGAAGCAAGCACACTAGGAGATAAGTGAGACAGTGTATGTGTCCCAAAGCTTAGGCCTTGCTGAGGGGACATCAGAGTCCCCACACCCTCCCATCTTTGCAAACAGCCCTGGAGAGCACAAAGGTGGTTAAAACCTAAGGGAAGAGCAAGGAGGATTCAGAGACAGTTTACAAAGGTCAAAATGGCCAACGCCCAGAAATCCAGGGCTCCTGACCTGTGAGTCAGAGAGAGAAAGGCTGGAGTATCAATAAGGCTGGGGCCTAGGTAATTCCAGGGCCATTCTCACCTCTAGTCATTCTGTCCTCATTTCAGATTTTTTTTTTTCTCCAAGACAGGGTTTTTCTGTGTAGCTCTGGCTGCCCTGGAACTCCCTCTATAGGCCAGGCTGGCCTTGAACTCAGAGCTCTGTCTGCCTCTGCCTCCCCGAGGGCTGAGATCAAAGGTGTGCGTCACCACCTGCCTGTGTGCTGACGTCAAGCCGTGGGCTCTGCTGACTCCTTCTCTCCCAGTGATCACCTGCCCCTGGATGGCGAGAAAGCAGTGCTCCGACGTAACTTCCTGTTGTTCCACTGTTGCCTGATGAGTGCTCCTTTCACACCTTTCCTCAGTGTGGATTTTCACTAAGCTGTGAGGCCTTCTCGCCCACTCTGAGCCTGTTGCCTTGTGTTCCATAGCTGTGTGTTGCTGAGAGCTTGAGATCTCTTCATGAACGTGACTTAGCCTAGATCCCCCAGGAGACCTGAGTTCTCCATGGAGCTTAGTGAAAGGTGCCTTGTATCCTTTTTGCCTCTCTCTTCAGGGGCTGTAGGACATCTCAGGCACCTCATTATGGTGCCTAAACGTCTGCTCCGATAGGAGAAAGAAAACTCTCTGGTGATAGGAGACTGGGGAAAGCCTGGGAGTCAATGCCCTTCACACTCACCATGCGACCAGTTAGACTTTCTGTCTCTTGTTAGAGAAGCTGGCATTTGTCCCTCTCTCTTAACCTGGTAAACATAAGGAACAACTAGAAAAGAACCCTGAGAGACCTGAGAGGCCAGGAGAGGACGGCCATGCCCTTCGCTTTGAAAGTCTTTGGACTTTTGCATTTACATATCTATGTTTAAAAATCATTTAGGTCAGCTGGGCATGGTGGCGTACACCTGTAATCCCGGCAGTCAGTAAAGCAGAGACAGGCAGATCACTGTGAATTCAAGGCCAGCCTAGTCTACAAAGCAAGTCTAGGACAGACAAGGCTACACAGAGAAACCCTGTCTTGGGGAAAAAAAAAAAAACCAAACATTTGGGTCTTTTAATTTTAGCATAGTTTTCTTCGAGCCATAAAGGCAGGAGTTTTTGTACATGGAGCACTGGCCTTAAATGCTTACCTGCAGGGGCCTCTGTGTGATAAGGTGAGAGCTGAGCCTCCAGGGACGATGGCTCATTGCCCTCCAAGGGTCAGTTCCCAACAGGAGTTGGTGGTGAGATCTGGGAAGCTTGGATATGCCAGCACATTTCCCTGGGTGGCTATGGCAGCACCCCTGTGTCCCTTTACTCTCTGACAGCTGTCCCAGGGATCACTGCTCCCTTCCCCCTACCGCGAAGTCCTGAGGGCGAGGCCACAGGGAAGCCTTGTTGGTATTTTTGTTTCAACTAGCTCCCACTCAAACCTGACACCCACAGGAAGGTCAAGCCCATGTGGTTGCACATCCCGTCTGGCCCGCCCTGGCTGTTACCATGACGACTGCTGGATTAGAAATGTCCGAGTAGCCATCTCCACCAGCACACTGGGTGGCTACCCTGAGCACTATTAACAGAAAAGCCCTTCTCTCAACAGAAGCTCTGGGGGTTTCGGGACCGTTGGGAAGACAGACAGACAAAAACCAGATTCAGTCAGAGACTTACTCACCAGCAAACCCAGAAATGAGTATAGTTAGAGGCACAGAGAACACAAAGAAGCAAGAAAGTGAGAGCTCAGCCAGTCAAGACTTTGGGCTGAATAAAACCAAACGATCTGAGGTGGAAACGGAGGCACTGAGAACTCAGTATAACTAGGGACACATGCACACGCGTGCGCGCACGCACACACACACACACACACACCACACACGGGAACCCCCTTGATTTCATTTCTCCCCAAATTCATCCTAACTCTGCTCAGCCTTTCCTTTCCCAGAAGATAAAGTAGGCAGGAGAGCCATTGAGCAAAAATGGTTAAAGATAAATAAATAAATAAATAAATAAATAAATAAATAAATAAATAAATAAATAACGAGGTCCTCACTTCCAACCCAGTAATTATCCTGCCCGCCAAGCTTTCTTTGCTTCCTTCTCTCCGGTGTCTTGTGGATCCGTGATGGCTAGCTTGCCTGTTACCACCTTATGAAGGAACTTCCCGGGCCGGGCGTGGTGGCGCACGACTTTAATCCCAGCACTCAGGAGGCAGAGGCAGGCGGATCGCTGTGAGTTCAAGGCCAGCCTGGTCTACAAAGTGAGTCCAGGATGGCCAAGGCTACACAGAGAAACCCTGTCTCGAAAAACCCAAAAAAAAAAAAAAAAAGAAGGAACTTCCCCTAAGCCAACGGTGGTTAAGTTGAAACTCACCCCAGCACACTCAGCTCCTTGAGTCTCTCGCATTCCCCATTTTTCCTAAGCACTTACTCTTCAGCCTCTCCTCCCCGGACATGAAGCTTCGGAACGCTCTGTAGGAGTAAGTGGTAGACTAAGAAGAAAAGGAGGACCAGCACAATGGCTCAGTGGGTAAATGCACCTATTGCGAAGGCATGGACACACACACACACACACACACACACACACACATGCACATACACACACATGCACATACACACACGCACATACACACACGCACACACACCCACACATGCACACACACACATAAATATAATGAAATAAAATTCAAAGTCAAAATAAGATGGGTGGAAAAATAAGTCTCTGTTTCTGAAACTCTTTAATGGGTAGAGGCTGTAGCTCAGTGGCTCAGCATTTGCCTCCACACACAGCACTGAGGACCTCAGGGGTCACCTTAACCACCCCCATGCCATCCATTCTGTAGGAGCCCCCTTAGTGACAGACAACCCACTGCCCTGTTGGAAGGCACTAGAAAGCCCCTGAACACTGCATCATCAGTCTCCTAAAACCTTCGGTCACCGATTCTAGTTTTGTCTCTTGTTCTTTAGTGTCTCAGCTTTCTACCAAAAACTCTTCCAAATATCCTGAAGCCAGCCGTTCCTCAGTTATAATGGTCTCTTGTCCGTTCCAGAAAAAATAGGCCTTAAAAAATTTATTTCTCTAACACATTTGAGTGTTTTTCTGAATGTATGCACTTCTCACATGCACATCTGCCCTCAGAGGTCAGGAGGGGTCTGATTCCCCTAGTTATAAGCCACCATGTGGGTGCTGGGAACCAAACTTGAGTCCCTTGGGAGAGCAGCAAGTGTGCTTAAGTGCTCAGCCATCTCTACAGTCCTACAGGCGCTTGTCATTTTTAAGAAATGGTCTCATAGGGCTGAGAGATGGCTCAGTGGTTAAGAGTACTAGGTTCAGCCGGTTGGTGGTCGCACATGCCTGTAATCCCAGCACTCGGGAGGCAGAGGCAGGTGGATCGTTGTGAGTTCGAGGTCAGCCTGGTCTACAAAGTGAGTCCAGGACAGCCAAGGCTGCACAGAGAAACCCTGTCTCGAGAAAAAAAAAAAAAAGAAGTTGTCTTGTGATTTCTACACATGATCTGTGGCACATACATATGCACTAAATACATATAATTAAAGGCGCCTGATGCCAAACCTGATGGCCTGATATTTGAACCCATTATGAACGTAGTAGAAGGAGAGAACCAACTGCCAAAACTTTGTCCTCTGACTGCCACATGCATGCCGTGATACAAAACACAAGTCCAATAAATAAAAAAGAAAAGAAATTTTCTAAAAATTTTTAATAAAAACCTATTGTATCATGAGGGTGTACCCTCATCAATGGATGGATTTATCGATGAAGTCATACGGGGTGGGCTATGGGAAGGAGGTGGGACCTTGCAGGCCTTTGAAGGGTATATCTTGTCCCTAGCCCCTTCCTCTCTTAGCTTCCCAGCCATCGATGGGTGAGCAGCCCCCTCGTCTGCATGTCAGTCCTTCCCTCCCTACCCCAAAACCTTCATGGTTCTCTCTTACATCATGCCCAAAGCAGTTGAGTTGGCCCACCTTGAACTAAAACCTTTGAGACTAAAATTTAAAATCTCCTTTTTTTTTTTTTTTTTTTTAGATTTAGCTATTTATTATGTATACAATGTTCTGCCTGCATGTGTGCCTGCCTGCCAGAAGAGGGTACCAGATCACATTATAGGTGGTTGTGAGCCACCATGTGGTTGCTGGGAATTGAACTCAGGACCTTTGGAAGAGCAGCCGGTGCTCTTAACCTCTGAGGCATCTCTCTAGTCCCTCCTTTTCTTTTTAAAATTCCTTAGTTTAGTTTGGTTGTTTGCTTTTGGTTTTGTTTGTTTACTCTTTATTGATTCCGCCCCCCCCAAGACAGGGTTTCTCTGTGTAGCCTTGGCTGTCCTGGACTCACTTTGTAGACCAGGCTGGCCTCGAACTCACAGTGATCCACCTGCCTCTGCCTCCCGAGTGCTGGGATTAAAGGTGTGCACCACCCTGCTGTTTATTGATTCTTTGAGAATTTCACACCATCTACCCCAATCCCACTTATCTCTCCATCTCTTCGTATCCACCTTCCACCCTGGCAACACCTCCCCAAAAAAGAAAGTTAAAAATTAAAATGAATAAATAAATAAATAATAAACAAAAGCATCTTGCCGTGGAAGCTGTAGTGTGTCACAGTATGTCACATAGTATACCCTTTTGTCCACACATTCTTTACTTGCAAATGTTCATTGCAGTGAGTCACTGGTCTGGCCCAGGCCCCTGGCTTCTGCTGCACTGTCAATACTTCTCTGAGCTCTCCTGTTGTTGCCCCGTGTCATGAAGGTCCTGCAGCTCTGCATCAGCAGGACCAGCCCCTTCACTCACTCCAACAGATCATAAATGGGAGAGATGCTGGGGTGTGCCAATACTGGATCTGGGTGTGGGTGGCAGCTGAGTTGGTCAGCCTGCAAACTCTCTTGCACCCATACTCCCAGGGCCAGTCTCCAGCACTGCTCCAGCCAGCTCACCCAGTGTTGGCAGCCAGCAAGAGGCTAGGCCAGCTCTCCCCATCTTGTGCCCTCAGGGGCCTGCTCACCTGCTCCTTCACCAGGGCCAACTCTACAGTACTGCCCAGGCAAAGTACTTGGGGCTGCTCTTCTGAGTACTGCAGTTGGCAGGGGACAGAGCCAGCTCTCCAGCTATCCGGACTTGGGGCCAGCTTTCCCACCTGCCAGCTCTCCTGCCCTGGGGGAGAGGATCTCTCCCTCACCCACACCACTGTACACCAGATGAGTGGCAGGGCCAGCTCTCCTGTGCCCATGGCCTTGGGGGTTGGCCCACCACCACCACCACCACCACCACCATCACCCCTTAGCCATACATGTTTTCTGGCCTGTAATCACTATTCAAGTGATGATCATGTGATCCAGACTAGTCAGAGCCATTTCCTGAGAAACCAGTTGGAAGGCAAGAGCTTTCCTCCAGAGTTTCTGTTTTTTCATCTCCCCCCCCCCAATGGGGGTAGGAGTAGGGGTGCAGGTGGCTTGTTACACAGTCCGACGACATAGAGCTCCCTTATGTAGCTAAGGCTAGCCTTGAAACCAAGATCATCTTGTCTTATCCTATTGAGTGTTCCTCCAGAATTATTAAATAGGATGGTGTAAGCACAGAGCTGCCTGTGCTCTATGGAGCCAGAAAAGTTAAGAATGAAAAGGGGATGAGAATGGAGGAACTGAAGGGGAGATAAACCTGGTTTTGTTTTAATCCCAAGTGAGGAAGAGAGCAGGATGTTTACCACTTAGATGTGAGAGAGCAGGAAGTTTTTCCACTTAGAAGTTGAACTAGTTTGGAGAGTGGGGGGTGAGGGGGTAAGGGGGGTGGGGAGCTTGGTGAAAAACATCCTTGAACGGACTGAGAGGATATATATATATGAGCCCAAAACAGGAGAGGAGGCTTTTGGTTGGGACTTGGTTTTTGGCTGTCCATCCCTGCACTTGGAGACACTCTTTTAAAGAGAACTGCCCCAGGGAAGGCTTCAAGGCTTTGGTCCAGCTGAGGCTCCAGGTTCCGGTTGCTCTAGATTCCAGCAGCAACTTAGGTGGGGATTGCTAGTCTGCTGAGATCCTGCTGACTACACCAGGATCATTCGGAGGAACTGATACCCAGGTTTCATTTTTGTTTTTCTTAATCTCCTTTTCCTCTTATTCAGGCTAGTTGGGTTATAAGGGAAATATGCTCGTTTAGTAAGTTCATAATAAAGTATAATTGTTAAGAAAATTGACTCTGGGCTGGGGAGATGGCTCAGAGGTTAAGGGCGCTGACTGCTCCTCCAGAGGTCTTGAGTTCAATTCCCAGCAACCACATGGTGGCTCACAAACCATCTATAATGTGATCTGATGCTTTCTTCTGGCCTGCAGGTGTACATGCAGCCAGAGCACTGTATACATAATAAATAAATAAACAAATCTTTTTAAAAAAGAAAAAAAAATTGAGCCTACAAGGTACTGTTAGGTAGCTTAGAGTCCGATGATCCTAAGGCCACTTCCACTTTTGTCCTTTATAATCAATGTCACTTTGTGATTTAGGCTAGACTGAGCCTGTCTTTTGTCACTTTAACAAGCTGAGCAACACATAGTTCGCCCTGGATGTGGTGGCTCGCATCTGTGATGCTAGCATTCGAGAAGCCAAAGCAGGAGGGTGACAAGTTCCTGGCCAGTCTGGGCCACACAGTCTGTCCTGTCCCAAACTAACACACACATCTACTCTTGGACCTCTGCGTAGAGCTTTGATCCTAAATAAAAGTCTTCTTATTTATCTCTATTAGGTTTCACCCTTGCCCTACTGCCTTGGCTTCAAGGGAAAGAAATTAGAATTCTGACCTTAAATCTATCATCTAATGCTAAGACTTTTGGTAGAGTGCTTTTAGTTTATTTATTCAAATTATTCATCTCAATGTTTGGCTACATAGAGGAAAGACAGACAGACAGACAGACAGACTGACAGATATTCTCATTTGTAATCCCAGCATTTGAGAGGCCAAGGTATGAAGACTCACAGGGTTTAAGGCCAGTCTGGCTTATTTACACAGTGAATTTCTGGTCAGCCTGAACCAGAGTGAGATCTTCCCTTAGTGAAAAAAAGAAAATGACCGGATAGTTGGCTCAGCAGTTAAGAGCACTTTCTGTTCTCGGAGAGGACCTGGGTTCGAGTCCCAGACCGTCAGGGTAACTCACAACCATCTGTAGTTCCAGTCCCAGATGATCTGATGCCATCTTCTGACTTGTGTAGGTACCAGGCACATACGGGGTACATAGACATACATGCAAGCAGAACACACACATAAGATAATAAGATAAACAAATTAAAAAGAACGAAAAGTGCTGGAGAGATGGCTCAGGGGTTAAAAGTACTTGTTGCTCTTGTATTGGACTGAAGGTTGGTTTCTCGTGTCCTCTTTTGGCCTCTGAGGGCACCTGCACACACACCACACACACACACACATTTAAAAAAATATTTATTTGTTATTTTGTATACAGTGCTTTGTCTGCATGTACCCCTGCATGCTAAGAGGGCATCAGATCATTGTAGATGGTTGTAAACCACCATGTGGCTGCTGGGAATTGAAATCAGGACCTCTGGAAGAGTATTCAATGCTCTTAACCTCTGAGCCATCTTTCCAGCGCCCAAATAAATCTTTTAAAAGAATAGTTGTATGTCATTTTATCCGTGCACCTGTATACTTTGGGGCTGCTTCTCTACAGTCTTGTCAAGGTACTCTACCCTCCTGTTTTCTGGCCTATATCCTCCATCATCCTCAACCTTTGACTCCATCTAACACCAGGACAAAGACTCTGCCGTTCCACTGAATCACACACAGGTGATTCCAAGGCAGACCAGGGACGCCACGCTCCGCTCCTGCCACCCTCTGCCCTTCGGCTCGGCTGCCAAGTCTGGAAGAGATTCTCCTGGCTGTCACTGGTTTTAGCCTCACTGCCACATCCTTGTCCATCACCTCTTCCAGTACCTCTTCTGCCTCTTTCTTCCTGGCGCTAAACATATGTCAGATGCTGCTGTCCCTTGGAGTGGCTCTTGCTATCTTGGTTGGTCGATTTCTACCCTGCTCATCCCGTTATCTCTTTGTGTTTCAGTTCAGGTGGTTTTTAGTTTACCTATGTTTGAGGCTCAGTGGCTCTTTTCTCAGCTCTGCCTAGCTACTGAAAACCCTGCTGGAGTGTTTTATCTCAGATAGCATGTTTTTATTTGTAGCGTTTCCATTTGACTTATACTGTCTATGTCTCTGCAGGATTCCCCATCTGTTCATGCAAGTTGCTCATTTTTTTTTCCACTAGACCTTTTAACAAATTAATGATAATTATTTTAAAGCCCTTGTCTGATAATTCAACATCTGTGTCGTACGTATGTGAACTTGGGTCTATCGACTTCTTTTTAAACAACAGACCCTAATGGAAATGTTTTTCTTTTGTGCCTTTTTTGTGTGTTGTGAGTGGGATTTTTCAGGGTGGTGGTGGAGTTGTTGGCCTTGACTTTTTTTTTTTAACTGAATGTCCATGGTGTATAAAACAGCAGAGATTGAAGTCAACAGTAAATGGTATTTAAGCCTGAAAGTAGACATGCCCCTGACTGCAGCCTGTTGGTGTAGGAGAGTTAAGTCAATCTGGTTAGAAGACAGGCAGCTTGGGTTTCATTGCTTTCACTATATCTGGGGTACCCCAGGCTTTAGATTCCTCTGTGTGGGCAGTTGTCAAGGACTTCTGTGTTCTTGAGTTAGCCAACAAGGCTTCTCCACTGTCCCCACTCACTGCCCCTCTACCAGTCCTAGGCACTTGTTGCTTATTTTATGCTGAGTTTAACCTCATGGGGACAGGATAGTGTTTGGTTCCCTGCTATCCTAGCTTAGCTTCAGCCTTAAAAAAAAAAAATCTTGTGTGTATGTGAGTGTGCATGTGCACACGTATGTGCAGGAGCTTGTGGGGGTCAGAGAAGGGCATTGAGTCTCCTCACGGCACGTAGGTGCTGCGAGCTGAACTTGGGTTTTCTGCAAGAGCAGTTGGTACTTTGAACCACTGAACTGCCTGTCCATCCCTAGCCTTAACAACTTTTAATTTAAGTTGTTTAAAACAATTATGTTTCTTTGTGTGTGTTCTGCACACATGTGCACCACAGAGCACATGCAGAAGTCTTGCACAACACACAAAAAATGGCGTGCAAGAGCTGATTCTCTCCTTCTACCATGTGGGTTCTGGGGATTGCACTCAGGTTATCAGGTGTGACAGGCTATTCTTGGTTGTCAACTTCCACTTCCCTACACCTGGAATGAACTAAAGCTCAAGAGGCTAGGTACATCTGTGAGGGAGCGGTTTTTGCTTTGTTTTTGTTTTTTTGTTTGTTTGTTTATTTTGGGTTTTTTTTTTTTTGAGACAGGGTTTCTCTGTACAGCCTTGGCTGTCCTAGACTCATTTTGTAGACCAGGCTGACCTCAAACTCACAGAGATCCACCTGCCTCTGCCTCCTGAGTGCTGGGATTACAGGCGTGCGCCACCACTGCCCAGTTTAAGATGTTTTAAAGTATTAATACATTAGAGCTTTCTCAGTTTCTGCTCCTCCCTCTCTATGGCCGCCAAACTCTGACTTCTACCTGCAGCTGATTTCAGATGCCTACAAATGACTGTTGTCCTCCCCTTAACACAGCAGATCTTTGTTGATTCTTTAACCTTCAGTTTCTTGCTCCTGACCCTGGGGCAGATGCAGACAGAGCTTTCTTTCTTCCTTTCACCTCCTCCTCCTCCTCCTCCTCCTCCTCCTCCTCCTTCTCCTTCTTCTTCTTCTTCCCTTTTTTGAGACAGGGGTTTCTCTGTGTATCCTTGGATGTCCTAGACTTGTTTGGAAGACCAGGCTGACCAAGCTGGTCTCGAACTCACAGAGATCTGTCTGCCCCTACCTCCCAAATGCTGAGATCAAATGTGTGCGCCGCCACACCCAACCAGAGCTTTTTTTTTTTTCTTCATTATATGAGGTTTATTAAGTGAGCATGGGGAGAGAAGGAAAGGGGGAGGGGGGGAGAGAGAGAGAGAGAGAGAGAGAGAGAGAGAGAGAGAGAGAGAGAGAGAGAGAGAGAGAGAGAGAGAAAGGGGGTAAGAGGTAAGAAAGGGCCAGAGCTTTTTTTCTTACTATTTTTCCGCCTCCTCCTCCCAGGGTCTAAGACCCAGAATTCGCTCCATAGTTCGAACTCTATTACCCTCCCCATCCCCTTAAGCCCCCACCCCTCCCACCCCCATGCATCACACTCATGCAAATGGTTTCTACTCTCTTCCCAGAAGCAATGGACCTTTTTTTAAAATTTTTAATTTAATTATTTTATGTATATATGAGAGCTCTATCTGCATGTACACCTGCAGGCCAGAAGAGGGCATCAGATCACATTATAGATGGTTGTGAGCTACCAAGTGCTTGCTGGAAATTGAATTTAGGACCTCTGGAAGAGCAGGCATTGCTCTTAACCCCTGAGCCATCTCTCCAGCCCAGCAATGGATCTTTGGCCATGTTCACTGTTTGTGCTTCCTAAAAACAGATGCCTCTTGCTTTTATCTGTGTCCTGAAGCAAGAGGCTATTGCTTCTTTCCCTAGTGACTTAAGGCCTTTGCTTACAGGAGACAATTGTGGAAATGGAGTTTTTATTTCCCAGTAGCCACCACCTGGACAATGTCTGTGGGCTGTGCCTCCAAGGAGGAAGCTCTCTCCTGTCTCCTGCTCTGTTCCTACTTTCTCTCAGGGCCCCGGGAGATGGGCCTCTTGAACCAAGGCTGCTTGTGAGTGTACACTTCCTGTGTCTAAAGTGGTATCTCACTTTTTCTTTTCTTTCCAGTGCTGAGTATCCAACCCAGGGTCTCTGGCATGCTACTCAAGTGCTCTGCCACTGAAGTACACCCCAAGCCAGTCTCAAGCTCTTCTAAACAGATATGATCACCCAGAGATACCCTTTACACAGTTGTTAACATTTTTGTAGATTTCGTCTCACTCACTGTATGATGGCCACATCTTTGCCAGAGCTGTGGCAGCTCATGTATGTGGAGCTAGGGCTCTTGGGAGGGGTTTTACTTGATTGCCTTGTGAGCTCAGCTTTCTGAGTGGCTTAAGAAAACCTATGATTGAGGCTGGTTTATATAGCCCCTTGGCAGAGCACTTGCTTAACAGGAGGAAGGTTCTGGGTTCAATCTCCAGGATCATACACACAAAAAAACAAAACATAAGCAGTCTTTGCCAGATTGGTGGTGGCGCACACCTTTAATCTCAGCACTCAGGAGGGCAGAGGCAGGCAGATCTCTGAGTCTGAGGCCAGTCTGGTCTACAGAGTGAGTTGCTAGGCAATCAGAGCTACAAAGGGAAACCCTGTCTCAGAAAAGAAAGAGAGAGAGAGAGAGAGACAGACAGACAGACAGACAGACAGACAAGAGCGCTCTAATTATGTAGGCTATCTGGCTATTTCTCTTTGTTAGGGTACAGAAGACATTTTCCTTCCACCACTCTACATCCTAAGAGCAAAGAAAAAGTCCCCAAGCCTTCCAAAACAAATGTAACATTTCAAACTGGACCCCACACAGCCAACTTTGCTTTCATCCATCCATACTGTTGTCAGAATATAAACATTTTGTCATCATCATCAGAAACTAGAAGAGGCCGTAGGATGATGTAGTTGACATTAGCTATATGACTTCTAAATCGTGGTCATTCATTGGGCGTGACAACAAGTAACAACTCCAACCAGAACTTAATGATGCAAGCCATGGTTTGCCCGTGAAGTTCTCAGATTTTTGCGGAGGCGGCCTGTCTTAATTCCGTTTAACACTTAACACTAAGTAGGCCTGATTAAAGGCCAGGAATGGAAATAATTTGAATGAAGGTCGGGGGGGGGGGAGGAAGGGAGTGAAAAAGGTTGGAATGAAGGAGGGAGAAGCAGATGGAAAACTTCTACAGTGTTAGCCTCAGACTTGTATCACTTGGCTGTACTCTGTTATCAAGGTGGTGACATAAAGGTCTGCCAAGTTCAAAGGGAGGGACCATTGGCCTGACAGCTCAGTGGAGGAGTGTATGCGCCGCCCTGTAATGTGAGCGTACAGTTTGCCGCACATAACTCTATTTGTCGTGTAACAGGGAGGGAAATAAAATAAATCAAGCTAGAAAAAAAAAACAAACCCACAAGCCCTGTACTTGGTTCATCTCGCAGAGATATATTTATCGCTGCTGAACGTGAATAATCCGTACATCTCCCATCAAGTTAACCTGGTCATGCCGGAGTAGCATGGCCATCTTTCGAGGTGCAAACCTGATCTTGTCACTTCTTCACGTGGCCGTTACCTTGTCTTCTCCAACTCCTTGCCTTGGCTATGAAGCCCTTCACAAGTGGCCTTGCTTTGTTAACTTCTCTTTTTATTGTTTTCTTTGTTCTCAGTGCTTCAGCCCCACTGAACACCTTTCTCAAGATCCTTCAAACACCCTTTTGCCTTAGGCCTTTGAACACACTTAGCAGGTCCCTGTGCTCTTTAACTCTCTTATTTCTTCCTGCTCCTGCTGGTTCTCCTGGACCATCCCCGTGTGGCATCTCTCCCACACCTGCCACTAGCTGGCCTTGGGCTCTCATCTCCCCCTTGCAGGTGCTCCCAAAGAGCCCTATACCTAACACTTCTTTCTCTTGGGGTTTTGCTTTATTTGCTGCCATGCCCACTGTCTGGAAGATGGCGGAGGCTCAGCACACCTTTGTTGGATGAATGAATCTCTGCCTTAAATAGTCCACTGCTAGGCGTGAGTAAACAGTGCTCTTACAAACTATGATTATGATGGGCAGTGTCCTGTCTCAATTCTTGTAGCTGAAATAGAGCCAATGCTGAATGGGATCCTCTCAAGAAAATGCTAGCAATTTCACATGGCTTGGGGAGGCAGGGTGGAAGGAGTAGCTCAGGGCATCTTTCCTCTTCCCAGCAATCATCCTGTCAGGCGGGCCAGCTTGGAAGGGGCACACCTTGGCAACAGTTGGTAGGATACTTGTTTATGCTGTGTGAACGTCCGGAGCCTATTTCTGGATGCAAGCCTGTGCCATTCCAGTACTGACCTTGCCAAGCCCTGGGTGATGAGTGTGTGTGCCAGAAAAAAAAAAAAAAAAAAAACAGTGGCAGTCTCTTAGCTTACTTCCCTGGCTCCCATCCAACTTCCCTGGCTATACCAGGTCATTACCGCCTTATCCCTGCCTGGTAATTACCCTTAAATGGCTGCGAGGTTGAGCATTATCACTGCATTTGCTCTACCTTTTGATCCGGTTCAGTAAGGGCACAAGGAAGGAAGCTGGGGCCATAAAGGCTCTCCTAGCTCACGCATTTCACCAATTTGAGGAAGTTCTCCCTAGAGTTTCAGGGTGAAAGGAAACAGATTAGCGTGTTAGGCCAATCTTATTTTTCCTATGGTTAGTCTAATTACTGAAAGAGAACTGGAACACAAAGAGGTCACTTGACTTATTTATGACCACACAGTAAGCCACAGGACAAAGATAGCACCCCACATGCCTGGTTTCAAATTTAGTGCCCTTTCAAGAGCCTAAGACAAATCTATATGAATATAGAGTTGGCTTTGGGAGCTAATGTCAGATTCAGTTTAGATTAAAGGGGTTTTTTACCTTTTTAAAGAGTAATTACTTAGCTGTCACCTCAAAAATAGTTAAAAGACCATAGCTAAAACTAACTGGTTCTAAGATGGCTGGAACCTTCCTCTCACACCTCCACCAAGTTTCCTTTAAATCGCTCTTCTTCTTTCTTATACCAAAATGTCTATGTTCTGCTTGTTTTTGTTTTACTTTGTTTTGTTTTGTTTTGTTTCAAGACAGGATTTCTGTGTATAGCCTTGGCTGTCCTAGACTCGCTTTGTATACCAGGCTGGCCTTGAACTCCCACCTATCCACCTGCCTCTCTGCCTCTTGAATGCTGGGATTAAAGGTGTGTGCCACCATGCCCAGCTATATTGTGTGTGTGTGTGTGTGTGTGTGCACTTGTGTGTGTGTGCGTGTGTGTGTGCCTGCAGAAGGAAGAATAGGGTGTTGGATCTCCTGAAGTTGGAGTTACAAGCAACTGTGAGCTGTCTGGTGTGGGTGTGGAGAACAGAGCTTAGCTCCTCTACAAAGGCCAGCAAGTGCTTGTAACTGTTGACCTATTTCTCCAGTCCCCAAAATGTCTATTTCTGAGGTAGAAAATAGGAGGTAGAGGAAAGAAAAGGCAAGGATTTTGCCTTAATTATAGAACTACTTTCTGCTGTTAAACAAAAATATGTCCGACTCTCCTAGGACCAGCTGCTCTTCGTTAAGAGTGTCTCGGGGCCTTGTTGAGCTTCTTCCTCGGTGTTCCTGGGAAGAATGGCTTTCTCTTCTCATATAGGAGGAAGAAGCACCTTAGCCTTCTCCCTCTAATCCTCTCCATCTGGCTGAAGCCATCAGATGGCCCTGGAGGAGGAGCGAGGTCGTCATCTGACCCCCAGAGATGGCAGCTTGACAGCTTGGTTCAACACTGGATTCCACCCATGTTCAGGTTTCCCTGAGGTGCCATTCAGGGCCACTTTTTACATCAGACATATCCATCTGACCAAAAATAGTAGGAATAAAGCTAACACCAGTAATTAATGAAAAAAGGAGGCAAGAAAAGCTTATGTGGAAATTATAAAGTATTTCTTTCATTAAGCAAGTATATGGTATGGCCTATTTGGCTTCTATCTTTAATAAGGCAAATCCTAGATTTAGAAATAGTCAAGTGTTCTGGGAAGATTTTTGGGCACACTCTTGTCATTATGGATTTGGACATTGTTACCCAGCAGGCACAGTCCCAGAACCTTAACACAGAACATTTCAGTTTAAACTGTTGGAGGGGCATGCTACAAACAAGAGGCCTGGGGCTGAAGAGATGGATCAGCAATTTTAAGAGCATTTATTACTCTTGAAGAAAACCTGGGTCCAGTTCCTAGCACCCACATGGCACCTTACAACTTTAGTTGCAAAGGATCGGACATCCTCTTCTGGTCACCATGGGCTCATGCGCATATGTGGTGCACAAAAACTCACACAAGCAAACACACATATACATAAATAAAATAAATAATTAAGGGCTGGAAAGATGGCTCTGAGGTCAAGAGCACTGGCTGCTCTTCCAAAGGTCCTGAGTTTAGTTCCCAGCAACTACATGGTGGCTCATAATCATCTATAATGAGATCTGGTGCCCTCTTCTGGCGTGCATGCAGGCAGAATACTGTATAAGTTATAAATAAACTTTTTAAAAAAGTAATTAAATAAAAAAATCTTTTCTGTTCTGAGACAGGGTCTCTCTGTGTAGCCCTGGCTATCTTGACACTCTCTGTGTATCAGGCTGGCAAAGGTTGCTAGCTGCCCTGCCTTAGCATGCGTTTATCCGTCCTTCCTAGGTGTTCATGTGAAAGGAAATGGACAAGGGTACCGCCCACACCACACAGCTGTTCCAACGAGAAAGTTTTATATAGACAAGACAAACTTTACATGAAGTACAATACAATAAATAGGGAATATAAATGCTCAATCAGGAAAGTTGCCACAGGGAGCAAGTTTGGAACTAATCAAGAGTTGTATCAAACACTAAACCATATTTACAAGTCTGATGTGGTACTTGGTACAAGAAGCTGGGGGAGAAGCCATGAAAAGGAAAATATATCTACACAGATATAAACACACCCACATTTTCACGCTTCTTCTCCCCCCCCCTCCACCATTTCTGACACGAGGAACAAATCAAAAGGAAAACCCCATTTCCCTAGAGTCCTTCCATTTATGATGAGAATGTGAGAAAGCCCCAAGAGGGCTTGGACCCAAGGAGACTGACTTCACTCCTCTTGGCTACACTTGCTCCTGACTACTTAGCTATGGAATGCTTGAGACACAGGCATGAAGACTCAGAAGAGGGTGGTGGGTGGTGGGGGAGGATGGCTCACTTAACTGGTACATCATATTCAAGGGCTCCAATGTCTCCAAGCACTTTCACATCCTGTTCTTCACTGGATCCTTACAGACCTCTAACCTGCAGCAACAGAGCTCGGTCAAGCTGTGAGACACGAAGGAAAGCAGTGTTTTGATCCAGCACACACTGGGTCAGTCACTTCATCCAAGACAGTCACACATGCCAGCTTGAAGCAAGTCCCCAGGGGCCAGCAGCTGTTTGCTTTGTGGAGTGGAAGGCTGGGCTTTTCCCCCTGCCTGGATTTCTCCTTGCTGCCGTGCTGTCAAGCTCTTCATGGTTCCCCCTGGGCCCCAGACAGCTGCTTGGCGGATGTGTGTGTAATTTATTGTTCTGCTGCCGAGGCTGGCTCGTCCCCGGCCTCCGGCTTCTCAGCTTGCGACTCTGGAGGGATAAGAAACTGGACCTCCTCTGTGCTGATGGCAACTTTATCCGGCTGGAGCCACCGTTTGAAATGTTCCAAGGTGCTACAAAGGAGTAGAAGAAAGGATCGGCTGGGTCAGACCTCGATGATGAATTACTTAATGATTAGCTCAGTTAACGGGCATACCACCTTCCCGCCCACCATCAATTTCTTCCCACCTCTGCTTTTCCCTGCTAACACAGGGAGAGCCATGCTACTACTCTGACAGCTGCGCATCCTGGGAGCTCAAGAGCATCATTTACCCCCTAGTGGGCACTTGGGCTATAAGCAGGGCCTCTGTAGGCTTGATGAGAATAGCTGAAGAGCCTGGGCCTCAGTCTTAGCTTTTGTTCCCTCTAGCCTAAAGAGGAGAGACATTGTCAAGAGGTGAAACACTCAAATAAATATCAAATTATGGGTGGGACAGAAAACCTGAGATATTTCCTATCTAAGACAATGTGAAGCTTGATTACACAAACAGAGCTTATTTCTAAGAACTGTAATTTCTGGGGGGTAGTGGGGTGGGTAAGATCTCAAGACAGAAACATCTGAGCAGCCGATGTTCCCACCAAGGAATGGCCCTTACGCCTGAGCTCTCTTCATGTGCTGCCGAGAGAGGGGGACTGGTTGGTTGTCAGGGTGGTCTCTCTCTCCTACCTCCCTAAGTACCCAGGATCCTACACCTTACAGTTATTACACATTCACAGTAAAATAGAATGGCTACAAATAATATAAACCCATCATATGCTCTTCAGGAACTCTCAACAATTAGGTATTGGTGCATCAAACCCACAGTTCTCAGCACTGAGGAGGCTGAGGCAGGAGGCCTGTCACAAGTTCAAGGCTAGCCTCGACTACAGAATGAGACTATATCAAAGAAAAACAAAAAGCACAAAGCCGTATGACTACGTATTAAACAGTAGCATCTCTCACACGAGGAATCGCCTGATCCTCACGGAACACAAAATGGCCTGTTTAAAATGTGTACTTTGAGTTTCAAAAGAAATGCATAGCTACTGTCTCCCAGGGCTTGTTCTGCATAGTGACAGAAGCGTTCCTACAGACATAGGTAAGAGGGACAGAGCCCCAGGTGAGAGGTCAGAATAAGCAGTAGGTTGACTTATGGCCACAGCTCAAGAGAATCAGGTGAAAGAAACGTTTACTCTTCATCTTTTGCCCTTTTCATGGATCTGTTCAAATCGGTTTTTTTTTTCTTTTTAAAGATTTATTTATTTTATTTATTTATTTTTTTATTTTTTTAATTTTTTTTTGGTTTTTTTGAGACAGGGTCTCCCTATGTAGCCTTGGCTGTCCTGGACTCGCTTTGTAGACCAGGCTGGCCTCAAACACACAGCGATCCAGCTGCCTCTGCCTCCCGAGTGCTGGGATTAAAGGCGTGCGCCACCACGCCCGGCCTTTTTAAAGATTTATTATGCACACAGTGCCCTGCCTACATATTTGCCTGCACACCAGAAGAGGGCACCAGATCTCATTATAGATGGTTGTGAGCCACCATGTGGTTGCAGGGAATCGAACTTGGGACCTCCAGAAGAGCAGCCAGCACTCCCAACCTCTGAGCCATCTCTCCAGCCCCTGTTTAAATTATTTCTATAGAAAAGGGAAAGTCAAAACAAACAGGGAGGTCACTCGGCTTGATGTATGCTTATGTAAACAGAGTAATGTGGTTTCAGAAAGAAGGAATTCGTAATTCACCATGCAAGACAAAGTTTTGTCTTCTAAGAACTGGAGCTGGGCATGGTGGTGGCACATGCCTTTAATCCCAGCACTCGGGAAGCAGAGGCAGGTGGATCACTCGGAGTTTGAGGCCAGCCTGGTCTACAGAGTGAGTCCAGGACAGCCAAGGCTACACAGAGAAACCTTGTCTTGAAAAACAAAACAAAAACAAAGAAGAACTGGAGTAGAGGGAGCTTTTCAGGGAGACAGAACATTATGCCAAGTTATGAATGGGTCAGGAATCTTCAAATCACCTGTTTGGGGCAATTTAAGACTCATTTATGTTAAGCCTTTAGAGATAGAAAAAAAAATTATCCTTTGAGCCTTCGGTGGGGAGTTGGGCTGACCTTAAAAATACCACCGTCTTCTGAAGGATCTGAGGGTGTGCTGACTCAGAATGTGAGAATGCAACTCAACGTGCTTTGTAAATTAAACAAAGTGTGACTTTGAGGTTTTATTTAGACACTGGCCTTGATTCCAGCAGTAGCATCTTCACATGACACAATGGGATTCTCAAAACCAATATTAATTATGTGTTGTGAACTTAAGTCATAGTCCTCTAAGACCTTTACTTAAAATTATTGTTGTTGCCAGGTGCGGTGGCGCAAGCCTATATAATCCCAGCACTCAGGAGGCAGGCGTTGTGAGTTCGAGGCCAGCCTGGTTTACAAAGTGAGTCCAGGACAGCCAAGGCTACACAGAGAAACCCTGTCTCAAAAAAATTATAGTTGTTACTCTAGCCATCATTTTTAAAATTGTGTGTGTATGTGATACACATGTGCAGTGTATGTGAGTGCAGGTACAAAGACCCTTGGGTATGCACTCAGAGGAGAGGAGAGGACATCTAGTGTCTTCTTCTTTTCTTTTTTTTTAAGATTCATTAATTTATTTTATGTATATGAGTGCTCTGTCTGTATGTACACCTGCATGTCAGAAGAGGGCATCAGATCATGTTATAGATGGTTATCAGCTGCCATGTGGTTGCTGGGAATTGAACTCAAGCTCTCTAGAAGAGCAGCCAGTGCTCTTAGCCGCTGAGCCTTCTCTCCAGCTCAAGATCCAGTGTCTTGATCCATCGTTTTCCACTTTATTCCTTTGAGACAAGGCGTTGCACTGAACCCGGAGTAGGCTGGCAGCTTTACAGAAGGCTACAGTTAAGAAAGAGATTGCCTTGGGTCTCAGAAGAGACTTTAGTCTTTAGAACAGTGTTGAGACTGAAAGACCATGGGGACTCTTAAAGTTAGACTAAACGCATCTTGCATTATGATGCAGTCACAAGCCTGTGAGGGCCAGGGAGTGGGATGCGCTTGTTTGAATGAAATGTCTCCAGTCAGTGGTGCTGTTGGGAAGGATTAGGAGGTGTGGTCTTGCTTGAAGAAATGTATCTCTGAGGGACAGCTCTGACGTTTCAAAGCCTCCCACCATCCCAAGTTTACTCTCTCTGCTCCCCGTTTATGGTTCAAGATGTAAACCCTCAGCTCTGAGGATCCAGCTCCAGTCACCATGCCTACCTGCTGCCATGCTTTCCTGCTGTGAACAGCAATGGACTCTGGTCCCCGTGAAATCATAAGCCCCGAATAAATCCTTCCTTCTATAACTTGCCTTGGTCATGATGTCTTATCACAGCAGAAAAGTAACTAACACTCTGTCTCCCAAGCCCAGCGTCATCACATACTAAGCCTAATAAATCTATTCATTTGACCCCCACACATTTATTGGGATGGAAGTCCCATGGCAATGAAGATTAGGGGATAAGAAGATGTGGTTCTAGCTGTGCCCTCATTAGTTCTTTCCCCAGTGCACTGCATACTTAAAAATGAACATACAGTTCACTCTCAAGTCTATTCATCTGTGGCCAAGATATAGCTGAGGATATTTACCATTCTGAAGAGCCTATGCTGGTCTAAAGGGCAAACTGAGCAAGTTTCCAAGGGCTGATTTCATCTCAAAGAGATATCAGTATCTACTGGTCCCAGCACTCTGATGCCACCACCCCTGAGCTCTTTAAGTGAATGAAAAGTATTCTCAGTGAAACCAGCTGTCAGTCAGTTACCTCTCATCGGAATCAAGTCCATCCACAAAAAACTCTGATGCTAGCTTCTCCTGGAGGAATCGATCCCAGCATTCCTTCTTAGCTTGGGCCAGGGTGCGAAGCATGTCCTTGGAAGTCACTTCCTCATTCAAACCTTTGATTCTTCTCAGTTTCTTCTCTGAAGGGAAAAGAAATGAAGCTTAACATAGAGACTATAAAATGACATTTTAATTAAGTCTAAGGTGCAAAACACTAACTGAGCAATTCTCTCTAGCCAGGTGTGATGGCAGGAGCCTATAATCCTAGCAGAGGCAGGGGGATCAGGAATTTAAGGTCAGTATCAGCTATATAGCAAGTTCAAGGCTAGTCTAGGCTTCAAGAGACCTTATCTCAAATATCCAGCCAAACAGACTCCCATCCTACCCCCCAAGAAATTCTTTAGCCTGGCATGGTGGTGCAGACTTTAATCCTAGCACTCAGGAAGAGGCAGGCAGATCTCAGAGAGTTCGAGGCCAGCCTGGTCTATAAAGCGAGTCCAGGAAACCAAGGTTACACAGAGAAACCCTGTCTCCAAACAAACAAAGAAAGAAACAAAAAGAATACATTCATAGTTTCTGCAAAAAAAACCCCTCATTTTATTTATTTATTTATTTATACAGTGCCTTGCCTGCATGTGTGCTGCATGCCAGAAGAAGGCATCAGATCACATTACAGATGGGTGTGAGCCACCAGGTGGTTGCTGGGAATTGAACTCGGGACCTCTGGAAGAGCAGCCAGTGCTTTTAACCTCTGAGCCATCTCTGTGGCCCAAGAATTAATTTATAGAGAAAACATGAAAGTTGACTGAATATCCTTCTTCATATCTTACACTGTATTGAGTAAATGTTTAACCATGGAAAAAGGAAGCGCTACAGGCTCTCATAAATAAATCAATGGCATGTTTTGCTTTGTCTTTTAATCACAGAATCCCAGCAGGTATCTCTCTAAGGAGCGCTTGCTGTCCCTGACTTGGCATGTTGTATTCCAGCTCCTGTTTCAACTCCCTGAAAATAGCGTCTCTGAGGAGCAAATGGCTTCTCTCCTTGTTACAAGGACATGAAGTGCTTTTCAACCCTCATGAGGGAGAATTAGAGAAAACGATGAGAGCCCCAATGGTTCATTAGATGCTGGAATTGACTTGTTGGGAACGCAGTAATAAGAGACCTTTAGAGGATCTCTATGTGGGATGAAATTCTTGATTAAAGAAAAATATCTCCCAACATTTTAAAAAGTTGCTCAATTTGTGGCCCAGATCTTGGAGCCTAATAAAAGCAAACATCTTGTGATCCTTTGAGGGTGATTCACAGAGCTTCCTGAGGAAAGGTGTTTAATTACTCTCCTTTGCATTTTAATTGTTGGGGAGACCTCTTTTGAAGCACACAAGAAATGATATCACCATTACTTTCTGCCTTAATTTAGTCGTTACTTCACCTGTGTAATTCAGGCATGTAGTCAAGGACAAGTCACATATGCCATAGTGATTTCATAAGACAGGTGATGTCACATGTGTCTCACCTGGAAGAGTAAGTACTCTCTATTGGTGTTTGCTGATGAAATCACCTAACATCACAAATCCTGATTGTTAAGCAATGTGTGAGTCGGCACACAAGTCAGAGAACGAGGTTCTCCGAGCAAAATGGCTACCATCTTTAAATCAGCTGCCAGCTTACAGGAGATTGTGGCTAGCGGCCTGTTCACTGTTGACACTGCCTTCGAGCAGTGGTTCTGAACCTGCCTAATGCTACAGTTCCTGGTGCTGTGCTGACCTCCCCACCCCCACCAAAAATTATTCTATTGCTACTTCACAACTGTAGTTTTGCTACTGTTATGAATTGTAATGTAAGTATCTTATATGCAAGATATCTGAAATGTGACCCCTGTGAAAGGGTCCCTTGACGCCCCTCAAGGGGGTCACGACCCACAGGTTGAGAACTGCTGAGGCAGGAGGTTGCTGGACCATCACCTGGGATTCTGGCTCGCCTTCCTGCACTTGCAGCCATCCTGCCCTACTTGCATGTGGGTAGCCTCAAGAGGTGCTATATGATATGAGCTGGGGAAGGCTGACTGAAGGGAGACTCCATCTCTGCAGCTCCTGGGAAGCCTTCATCAAGATTGGGTGATGTCTTTCAGGTTTAGCAGCTTTGGAGTCATCTGTGCTCCTGCAATAACCCATCACCATGCTCTCTGAGTAAGCCTGATAAACTCATTGGTCCCCTAGGGTGAACTATGGCGTTATAGTACTTAGTTTTGTCCTTGGGACCCCATAAGGGAGAGGTAGACATCATCTTCCCAGGTAAAGGATGCTTAAAATAACAAGAAAATGGTAACTGTTTGAGGGATGGAGATTAATTTTAGAACTAAGATTATAATACGCAGTTTTGTTTCCATTTCTAAACAAGTGACACTTGTTAACAGCCACTTAACAAAACAATAAACACCTTGTATAAGAGCCCACCAAGCCAGCACTCGGGAGGCAGAGGCAGGTGGATTACTATGAGTTTGAGGCCAGCCTAGTCTACAAAGTGAGTCCAGGACAGCCAGGGCTACACAGAGAAACCCTGTCTCAAAACAAACAAACAAACAAACAACTCCCCCCCCAAAAAGCCCACCGATGTATAAAACGCTTTCAGTTGATGAATGTTAATATTTTTTCCTTAAGAATATGAAAAGGATAATGTGTATCTAGCATTTATCTTGCTGAATTTTTAATTGTGGCTCTTACTGGTGGATTCTTTTTGGCACAGGTTTCTTTGGCAGTGAAAACAATCTTCAAACTGCCCAGCCTTAGTTGTCATAGAGATAGGCACTCTTTGGGGATGGAATGGGCTTCTGAGGGTGCTAAGTTCCCAAGCAGGTGTGGTTTTAGCAGGCAGGCAAAACCAGGTACTGTTGAACATTCCAAACCTGCCTGTCATTATCACCCAATCCTTTCCTGGGCTGCAAAAAAAGGTTCTTAATTACCAGTTTCTTAACTGATTTTAGAAAAGGCCAGTGGAGTTTTAACTTTCCAATCAATAGTCACCAGTCAACACCATCACCACTTCCAAGAGGGCTTCTTATAATAAGCCTTGGTTACGTGCTGCCAAGCAGCCAAGGGATTGGTTCTTTCCCAGACTGTTGCCTTTCTCCTTATCGTCCTGAAGCAGATGTCTGCCACAAACAGAACTCTCCCACCCCTTGGCCGTGAGGGGAGGCACACAGCTGCTCTCTGCTGGCTTCCTTACAAACCTTATGTGGACCCTACATCCTGTCTTCCATCTTTCAACCTGCATTTTTCTCATAGTGTTCGCCTCTACCCAGCATTACTGAAGTTCCCTTTGTTCTCCTGAGACATTTGTTAGCAATCATCTAAGTTCACTTCTGGCTCTTCCTTGTGCCCCTCTCCATAGGGCGGCCTCCTCCTGTGTAGCTCAGTGACAGAGTGATTGCCTAACTTCCGCCACTGTAAAAATAACACAAACACTTAAACACTCCATGGGATTGGGCTTCTTCAAATAATAATTTCCAGATTTAGTTTCCTGGATGTATGGATTGCACCATAATGAAAAGTATTTTTTAAGGATTTATTTATTATTATGTATACAGTGCTCTGCCTGCACGTACACCTGCAGCCCAGAAGAGGGCATCAGATCACATTATAGATGGTTGTGAGCCACCATGTGGTTGCTGGGAATTGAACTCAGGACGTCTGGAAGAGCAGCCATCTCTCCAGCCCATAATGAAAAACATTTGAGCACCGGGCGTGGTGGCGCACACCTTTAATCCCAGCACTCGGAGGCAGAGGCAGGTGGATCGCTGTGAGTTCGAGGCCAGCCTGGTCTACAAAGCGAGTCCAGGACAGCCAGGGTTAAACAGAGAAACCCTGTCTTGAAAAACCAAAAAAAAAAAAAAAAAAAGAAAGAAAGAAAGAAAGAAAGAAAGAAAGAAAGAAAGACATTTGAGAAGATACATTTATCCTGATTTAAAGAGTACACAATGTATAGATGAACTGAAATGTTATATGCCACTGATCAAAGAAATAAATACCCAGTGTTTCTTCAATGTACTAGCAAGAGCTCACCCATAACAAACAAAGAAAAGCCCTGCAGGTGATGTGTGCTAATAGCTAAGGGATTTTCAGCTTTTCTGAGGCATATATAATGTTTACCTAACTTTTGTCTTTTAGAAAAAAAGGGGGTATGATTATTTAATACACTTCAGAAAGAGTAGTGGGTGTGGCGGTAGTAGACTTGGCAATCTACTACTGCTCTTGTCAGTGGCTTCTCTACATGATAGGTTCATTTAACAATCCGCTAATATGGGGCTGGAGAGATGGCTCAGAGGTTAAAAGCACTGTCTGCTCTTCCAGAGGTCCTGAGTTCATTTCCCAGCAACCATATGGTGGTTCACAACCATCTATACCTTCTAATGGCCTCTTCTGACATGCATGTGTACATGCAGATAGAGCACTTATATACATAAAATAAATAAAATATGCTTGCTGGGTGGTGGTGGTGCACACCTTTAGTCCCAGCACTGAGGAAGCATAGGCAAGTGGATCCCTGTGAGTTCGAGGCCATCCTGGTCTACAATGCGAGTCCAGGACAGCCAGGG
This sequence comes from Acomys percivali, assembly GCA_907169655.1. Taxonomy (NCBI): domain Eukaryota; kingdom Metazoa; phylum Chordata; class Mammalia; order Rodentia; family Muridae; genus Acomys; species Acomys percivali. Next base: position 29,639,362 of record OU015742.1, on the reverse strand, counting down.
CTACACAGAGAAACCCTGTCTCGAAAAACCAAACCAAACCAAACCAAACCAAACCAACAAAAAAACCCACACAATCCACTAATATAGAGTTAGTAAATAGAATTCTTATGTTTTTATATACCGTTAAAATGTATATTTAAGGGCTGGAGAGATGGCTCAGAGGCTAAGAGCACCGGCTGTTCTTCCAAAGGTCCTGAGTTCAACTCCCAGCAACCACATGGTGGCTCACAGCCATCTATAAATGAGATCTGGTGCCCTCTTCTGGCCTGCCGGTGTACATGCAAGCAGAACACTGCATACATAATAAAAAATTTAAAAGGTGTACTTAAAAAGGCAGGGACACTAGTGGTAATCCCCATTACTCAGGAGGTGAAGCCAGGAGGATCAGAAATTCAACATCATCCTCAACTACACAGTAAGTTCAAGGCCAGCCTGGGATATGAGATCCTGTCTAAAAATCAAAGGCATTGGGTCGGGAGTAGACTGGAGATATGGATCAGAGGTAGAACTTTTGTCTGTCTAGTATGTATAAAGCACATATAAAAGCAGCATAAATAAATAAATATCACAGCCACAGTCAGCCTGTGGTGGTTTGAATGATAATGGCTCTTATAAGCTCATACATTTGAATACTTGGTTCCTAGTGGTGGAACTGCTTGGAAAAGTTAGGAGGTGTGGCCTTGTTGGAGTGGTGTGTCACTGGTGGCAGGCTTTGAGGTTTAAAAGATTCATGATGCCATTTCCAGCCCCTCTCTCTCCTCCGCCCTCTCCTCTGCTCTCCTCCTCCTCCTCCTTCTCTCTCTCTCTCTCTCTCTCTCTCTCTCTCTCTCCCCCCCCCCCCCAAGGTGTAAGCCCTTCTCTGTTCCTGCCACTATGACTTTATTCTGCCACCACGGACTCTAACTCTCTGAAGTGGTAAACCCCAAATTAAACAAGACCAGGTGGCCTTGGTCATGATGTTCTGTCACACGCTACAAGAGCAACTCAGACGGTGTCCTAGACTGACAGTTCTCTCTCCCCTTGTATAAAGAAGTTTTAATTTCTTGTGTGTAGTCTCTCTAGATACTATGGCCACAGTACAGGGCACTGAAAATGAGTTCAGGAAATGTTTTTAAAATAGCCAACAGCGGCCTGGAGAGATGGCTCGTTAGTTAAGAGCACTTACTGTTCTTTCAGAGGACTCAAAATTGGTTGCCAGCACCCATGTTGGGCAGTTCAAAACTACCTGTAACTCAAGATCCAAGGGATTTGACACTAGCTTCTAGCCTCCAGGGCCGTGGGCATGTATGTACACATGCACATATACAGACACAGACGCACAAATAAATAATTAATCTTTTTTTAAAACCGATATCAGAGCCAGGCAGTGGTGGCTCACACATTTAATCCCAACACTTGCGAGGCAGACGCAGGCAGATCTCAGTGAGTTCGAGGCCAGCCTGGTCTACAAAGTGAGTCCAGGACAGCCAAGGCTACACAGAGAAACCTTGTCTCGAAAAAACAAAACAAAACAAAAAACAAAAACAAATCGCTATCAGAGATAGTATGACTCTTCTGGCACACAATCCCATTAGAAAGCCCCAGATGCTTCATACAAACAAAAAAAAAATGGGCCACCATTTATAAGCAAGGTTTCTACAAAATGCCAAAAAATAAAACATAATTTAGATGAAATGATTTAAAGCAGAAGTAGATAAAAATAGTTTTTAAAATAGTACAAGAAAAGGGAGGGGTCTCCTTTCCAGTAAACAACCTGACATATCCCCTAGAATTGTATCTGGCCCACATGTGGCAAGGACAAACAAACAAATAAAAAAAAGAAAACTACAGGTAATTCAACTTGCCTTCCTAAAAAACACAGGGGTTGGGGGTGGGAGAGGGAAGAGAAGGAAGGAAGGAGGGAGGGAGGGAGGGAGGGAGGGAAGGAGGGAAAGAGGGACGGAAGGGAAGGAAACAGAGCTACAGAGGACTTACCAAGAGATGCTAGATACACTTCTGAATCATGCAAGGGAGCCCAGGGCTTTGGGGATGGTTGGACAACAGAGTCTGTTGCTGCTGTGCAGCCTTCACCTACAGGATGTGAATCCAGAAAGGAGTCCGAGAAGGCACTGTTGGCAACATCTTCTTGCGCAGGCCTTGGCAGACAAGAACAGATTTCAGCCCAGAGATCCCGGCCAGATTTTGTCACTGAAGAGTCAAGGCTCTCAAACATTTTCATTTGGAGCTGAAAAACAGAAGTTCAAGTGAGTAAAGACTAGCTCCAGGACAAAATAATGCTGGATATGGTGGTGCATGCCTTTAAATCCAGAACTTGGGAGGCACTTGCTGCTCTTGTAGAGGACTAGAATTTGGTTTTCAACACCCACACAGCAGCTCACAGCCATCCTTAACTCCAGTTCCAGGGCATCCAATGCCCTCTTTTGGCTCTGTATGCACCATGCATGCATGTGGTGCATATACATACATGTAGAAGAAACAGACATAAAATAAAAATAAGTAAATCTTTAAAATATATATAATATAGTATAGCCAGGCATGGTGGTGCACACCTTTAATCTCAGAACTCCAGAGGCAGAGGCAGGTGGATATCTGTGAGTTTGAAGCTAGCCTGGCCTACCTGGCAAGTTCCAGGTCAGGGCTATATAGTGAGACCTTATCTCATAAATAAATAAACAGACACACACACACACACACACACACACACACACACACACACACACCACGGATCCATAAAGGAGTTTGAGAAGTTCGTAAAGGAACCCAAGGTTTTACAGTTGGCTGGACAGTCTGCTGCCTTGTGACGGCCTTCACCTATGGGATAAGAACCCATAAAGGCGCTGAAGAAGCCACAGTCCCAGCCCTTAGGTTTTACATCTTTAATAAACACAAGTATCTCTCTGAGGTTTCCACTGTGCCTAAGTGGCTTGCTACACTGTTCTCTACGGACCTCCAACACATAGATGTTCTATCATCAGGCAGTTAAAGTCTGTCCTCGGTGGGGCACAGACTGACAGCCTTACATAGTCTCTTACTCATTTAAAAAAAAAAAAGCAAAAAAAGTTCCTTAGTGAAAAGTGTCTGTCAAAGAGTCTTATCATAATGCAACAGCATGCACTCATTACAGTAGCAGCTGGGCTGTGTATTTCAAGTTCCCCCACACCCCCATTCATACTTAACATTTTATTTTTACTATTACTATTTTAATTGCCTATATTTATGCGGTAAAATGTGATAACTCAATAAATGTATGCAATGTGTATTCCCCCAGATAATTAGCACTGAATACAAATACTGAAAGGGAGGCATTTTCATCATTTTACAGACACAGTTAGGTGTAGTGGGGCACATCTATGATGCCTGCACTCTGGAGTCTGATGTAGAAAGATTGTGAATTCCAGAAACTGATGAGGAAGAAGGAAGTCGAGCAAGAAAAGGACGAAGAAGAAGCGGGAAGACGAAATAACACGATCAAATGAGTAGTTGGCTCAAAGCTGCATTGCTGGTATAAGACATTCTGCTTCCAAATCGTTATTTTTACCCAGCACCAACATCCTGCCTCCTTGGGAAACACACCGAAAGCCGCCCACGCTGAGATCCATGAGAGGAGCCTAGGGGCCTCCGTAACCATCTAGGTTTACAGAATCGGTCGACGCCTTCCTTTAAGAGGGCTTTTAAAGATCAGGAAAGCTGACAAGGGCAAAGTCTGAAAAATTCCAGCAGAGTCCAGCCAGCGCGAGGGCCCAAAGTAAGAGGGACAGATACGTCACGGAGTCCCTAGAGTCTCCATTGAAGTCTTCTGAATACACCCAAAGCCCAAATCTGCTTACGCGTGTCCCCGGGTGTAAAGACTTTTCCTTGACCCTAGAACGTTGAGAACTGTGGAGGAAACCGTGTGTCCAGATCCCAGGCCTCAGTCACCCCGGCCTCAACAATTGACTAGCCTTGACGATCCGGTCCCTGATACCCTCAGTTGTGTTCCGGGGTCAGGCCGTAGTAGGAGATGCTACACACTGAACACCGTGGCCCCTCACCTACCGCAATCACCTGCTCAGCAGTCTCCAAACACCCGGCTCAGGTTCGTTTCGGGGAGTCAGGAAGCAGCAGGGAGGGGCGGAGTCTCTGAGTGACGGAGGAGCCCTCCAATTGATGTCTGACGTTCTGGAATTCTGTGAGTTGATTGGTAGACTAGAGTTAGTGACGCCCAGAGGCGGGCAATCGGTGGGCGGAACTAGTGGTTGCCAGGAAACGATGGAATGGGGTACCCAGAGTTTAGTACCTTAACGCTCCAGGACCGTATTGATTCTTTGCAGGCTCCAGAGTTTCAGCTTTCCACCACCCATGCCCGGCTCGGACAGGGAAGCAAATTTTCTAGACTTTTCTTGGTCCCCAGAGGTTCTTAAGCCCCTCTGAAAGAAGATGCCTGCCTATCGTATAAAACTGGAAGGCCCTCAAAGCCCTGAGGCTCTAGGTGCAGCCCTTTCAAACTGTCTTTGCTTGGACTCTTTCCAGTGTGTTTCCCAATATTGGGTAAAAATACAGATTTAGGAGCAGTAATACGTGTATCAGTTACCTCTCAGACAACTTTCTGAATATTTGTGTTACCTTTACTAGGGTAATAGACCTTTGAGAGTATGGCTACCCCAAGTTAGAGCATGTCACAGACTTCTGAACCTTTTCTTTACTCATTTAGTTGAAAAATACCAAGATCCGCCAGGCATGGTGGTGTACGCCTTTAATCCCAACACTCGGGAGGCAGAGGCAGGAGGATCCCTGTGAATTCAAGGCCAGCCTAGTCTACAAAGCGAGTCTAGGACAGCCAAGGCTATACAGGGAAACCCTATCTCGAAAAACCAAAAAGAAAAAAAGAAAGAAAGAAAGAAAGAAAGAAAGAAAGAAAGAAAGAAAGAAAGAAAGAAAAATACCAAGATCCTATATAAAAATAGCTTATTTTCCTGTTTCAATTGTTGTCTCAGAGGCTTTACTCTTCTGTCTGCTAACCTAGGCCTAGTCTTGGAAACTTCTAGCCTCCAAACAATCTAACCTAGGCCTAGAATGTTTTCAGCCTCTGAGACTTATTGCTTAATAAGATCACCCTTTTTAGTTCTTTCTGAGCTCTGGGCTGGTTGGTTCAACTCAGCTGTTCTGGCTCACACTCCTCTCCCAGCTAACCTCCTCAATTTGTCCTTTCTCTCAGCCTCTGAATTGCTCTGCTTGGCCTTAACTAACTCAAGCAATCTGCTCTAATCTTCTGGTTCATTCTCATTCTCTGGCTCATTTGGTCTTCACTTGTGTCCAGCTTTTTCTTTCCTTCAACCTCCCTCTGTTAAACTCTCCTGGTAAAACTGCCTCCTCCCTTTCTCTGCCATTGCCCCTTGTGTAGCTTCCCTTTCCTCTCTCTTCTAGCGAGAGTTAGGAGTATCCTATTCTGTCACATCTTTCTCTAATTTGTCTTTTTTTTTTTTTTTTCTTCCCCCATTCAATATAATTCCTTTTTTTTTTTTTTTTTTTTTTGTTTTGTTTTTTGAGACAAGGTCTCTCTGTGTTAGCCTTGGCTGTTCTGGAGTCACTTTGTAGACCAGGCTGGCCTCGAACTCACAGCAATCCGCCTGCCTCTGCCTCCCGAGTGCTGAGATTACAGGTGTGCGCCACCACGCCCAGCCTTATACATTACTTTCAAACATGGGTGCTTCCTTCTACAAACTAAGTTTAACTTCATTGTTTGGTGTTAAAGGCACGTGCCACAACACCTGGACCTAAGTTTTTCTTTACCTGAAACTTGCTCTATAACAGGCTGGCCTTGAACTCAGATCTGCTTGTCTCTGTCTCCCGTTAAAGGCCTGTTTGTTCACACAGACAGGATCTGTTGGATCACACAGACCCAGAAGGTCTTTGGATGTGATCTCTTGCCAGAGCAGCCATGTTCTGAATTAACATTCTACACTCCTACTCTGCTATAGGTATTGTAAATATGAATTCAGGACACAGGAGGCTGGGTGTGGGCCCCAAAGATCCTTACAGTTGAGTGTAGGAGGGGAGGCATGAGGGAGACAGATGAATTAGCAAATGGCACCAAAGAGTTATGAAGGATAAGGATAAGGTAGTGTGGGGAGGGAGAGAGGGAGGGAAGAAGGGAAGCAGGGAAGAAAGGAGGAAGGGAGGTGGAGGTAGGGAGAGAGGGGGAGAGGGAGGGAGGAGAGGATCAGTTGTTATAATATCTTCAATAGCTAGATGTGGTGGTACATGTCTACAACCCCAGCATTCTAGATCTGAGGGCAGGAGGCTGTGGAGTTCAAGGCCAGCGTGAACTATGTACTCAGTTCCAGGTCAGCCTGAACTGGAAGAAAAGATCCTATCTAAAAGTAAAACTGTCTTACACCGCCTCCAAAGATTATCAACATGTTTCTTTAGTTATTCCCTGTTCCCAATGATTTAAAAAAATTCCGTTTACGGGGCTGGAGAGATGGCTCAGTGGGTTAAGAGCACTGTCTGCTCTTCCAAAGGACCCAGGTTCAATTCCCAGCCACAACATGGCAGCTCACAACTGTCTGTAATTCCACTTCCAATGGCTCTGACACCCTCACGCTAAAATAAAATTAAATAAATTATAAAAAAAAAATTCAGTTTACATGTATGTCTTTCATTCGGTGTCCAAGGCTGTTACTCTAGAAAGACAGCAGCCAATCAGCAGTACCAGCAACTTGGCTGAGGATATTGTCTCAAATGCGTCCAAATGCCATCACTGTGGCAAAGGGAGTAGCAAACTACCATCTCAAGCAAGTGTCACCACAGAGTACCCCTTTGCTCACATCTGTAAGCATTCTTAGACTAGGAGTTGAAGGAAGTGGAAAAAAGAGACTAGAAAACAACAAAATAAATAACAGGCAAGATTGTGGCAATGCAGCGGATGTGGTAGCGCATGCCTTTATTCCTAGCACTCATGAGGCAGAGGCCAGCCTGGTCTACAAAGTGAGTCAAAGATAGCCAAGGCTATCCTGCTGGAATTAAAGGCGCCCGCTGCTGCCACCGCCGCCACCACCGCTTGGCTCACATGCTTAATTTCTAACTTGGTCTCTCAGATATCTGGATACCACAATGAGATGCCTATAAACAGTAGCTATGAGTAAGCCAGTTACAGAAAAACTGCGTTTCTTACATTTACAATCATAAATTACAGTTTACAACACGACCAATACACACAAGTCCTGCAAATCTGATCCCTGTGCTGGAGCCTGGTGTCCATTGATGACGATTCCAGCTTCCTTCTTCTTCTGTTGCTATTCCATCTTGAGCAGATGTCTTTCCCTCTCCGTTTCTGTACCATGTATCAATCTTGCCTAGAAATGCCATCACCAACATACCCAGAACTGTGCTAGATTTGGACTTCTGGCCTTCTGGCTGTCTCTCAATCACATAAGGTTGCAGCAAAAGGAACCATCATAGCCAATTTGTGGCTTCTACCACTTGGAGGCAACAATGAAATACCAGAAGTTTCTCTATACAAAAAAAAAAAAAAGGGGGGGGGGGACAGGGTCTGAGGCTATACCTTAGTGGGAGAGCACTTGCCCAGTATGTGCAAGACCCTTGGGTGTGATCTCCAATACAACAAAACCTCAATCATATTAAAATGTGTAGGTGTGTTCAGAAGATGACAGATGTCTACAAAGCACAAGGCATGCTGGCGTGCTCTATATTAGTGCTTCTCAAGCCTTGAAGACAAATCACTTGACAATCAGGCTGGAGTGCAAGTTTCTGTTCACACATCAAAAAGAGTCAGGGAATAAGTTTTTGCATCCCACAGTTTTGCTAAGCACTACTGCAAGTGGTTCAGTTGACTTAGTAATCCTGTCCCAGAACAATCCAGCATGAAAATCAGGCTCCAGGTCGCATGAGACTGAAGAAAGAAAGAGGCAGAAAGGCCCCAGATTGTATAGAGACCAACTTATCAGGGACTTGCTGATGGAAGTGGGGTCCTGTCTGGCAACAAAGCTGGTGGATACCTGTAATTTCATCCGCAAGAAGAGAAACTGGTATTCTGGTAAAAGCAAAGGTGACTGGAAGATGGAATCTACCTGGTCTATGTAACTCAATGCCAAAGACATCCAGCACTGGCTGTGCTGTGACTTAGTTTATTTACAGCGTACTAGGAAAGTCACCCAAAGTCACTCAGGGGCAGTCATGGCTCCGACTCAAGGTGTACAAACTCTATGAAGCAGAGAGCCAGATTATGTATAATCTTTGGGTAAAATGTTAGCCCCACTATAAATATCTTTTCTCTTCCTTTCCTTGTCCCTGTCTGTCTATCTCTCTGTCTCTATGTCTCTGTCTCTGTGTCCCCCCCCCCCCATCTCACTGTGTAGCCCTGGCTGGTCTGGAACTCTCTATAGATCAAGCTGACCTCAATCGGATCCACCTGCCTCCTGAGTGCTGAGTTGAAAGGCATGCACCAGCCCTCATTGCAAATTTCTTTTTCTTTTTTCTTTTTTCATTACAAATTTCTTCTTCTTCTTCTTCTTCTTCTCCTCCTCCTCCTCCTCCTCCTCCTCCTCCTCCTTCTTCTTCTTCTTCTTCTTCTTTTTTCCTTTTCTGAGACAGGGTTTTTTCTGTGTAGCCTTGCTGTCCTGGACTTGCTTTGTAGACTAGGATGGCCTCGAACTCACAGCAATCCACCTGCCTCCTGCCTCGGAAGTGCTGAGGTTAAAGGCGTGCACTACCACGCCCGGCCCGTAAATTTCTTAATAAGGCAACTCACTCCAGAATTTTTCCAACCAGTGGAAAATTCAATCTTTCTCTCTCTCTTTCTCTCTTTCTCTCTCTAGCAGATAATGAGGAATTTGGCATTTCAGCATAAGGATTTCTATAGCTTCAAATCCCTCAGTCTGCTCTGGAGTAAGACCAACATCTACAGTCCTTTACTTGGTTTGGTAAGACTTCTGTTTATAGCTTTGAACTCACTATGTAGTCGAAGATGACTTTAAAAATTCTGCTCTTGCTATGTCCACCTCTTAAGTGCTGGGGCTACAGGCATTCACCGCTATGCCTGGCTTTGTGGGCCTTTCGATATGCAGAGGAATTTGGCTGAAAAGCTTCTCTTGATCCTCTCCAGAATGCTAATGCACAACATTAACATTATATCATAAACGCCCATAAGACAGTTCATGCTCACACTCTTAAACTGGACTAGACAGTTGCCCTGTTTTTAGACCAAGCATCCAATTGTCTACTTTTTTTTTGGAGGAATCCCACTGAGAAGAATAAACAAGGTAATAGATTATTTACAGGTTCTCTGTAAATACAGACCTAGTCCCTTCTTACTGGAAGGAAGCTCCCTGGATCTTGAGATAGAAGGCCAAAACCTTAGATATTTAGAGCTTTTCAAGGGACAAAGAGTTGTGAGACAGAGAGTCTTGGCACACTACACGTCTCACAGCGGAAGCATCCCAACCGGGTTTCTTCTCCAGCAACAGCTACTTTCCAGAGGTCTTCCTTTCCTTGCTTTGGTCTCTTTGCTGAACCTACACTTTAGCTCTTTTATGAATTCTATGAGGCACCAATTTCCTTTCAGTAATTCCCTCTCTGATGAAGTCAGCCAACGGTAGCTTTCAGCCGTTTGCATTTAGGAACCCCAGCAGGCTAGAGAGATAGCTCACTTGGTAAAGTGCTTGCCGTACAGCACAGACCTGAGTTTGATCCCCAGAACTGACATTAAAAAGGTGGATATTATGGGCTGGAGAGATGGCTCCGAGGTTAAGAGCACTGTCTTTCCAAAGGTCCTGAGTTCAATGCCAGCACCCACATGGTAGCTCACAACAGCCCATAAAGAGATCTTGTGTCCTCTTCTGGCATACAGGCATACATGCAGGCAGAATACTGTACAAATAATAAATAGACCTTTTTTTTTTAAAGTGGGCATTAGTCAGGTGGTGGCAGTGCATGCCTTTAATCCCAGCCTTTGGGAGGTAGAGGCAGGCAGATCTCTGTGAACTTGAGGCTAGCCTAGTCTACAGAGTTCCAGGACACCCAGGTCTACACAAAGAAACCCTGTCTTAAAAAAAAGTGGGCATCGTAGTGCAAGTTTGTGAAAGACTCTGTCTCATAAAACAGATGGGTAGCACCAGAAAAAGCATGTCTTACTCCCACACACTCACACATACAATTGCATGCAACCGGCACACACGTACACACAGAAGACCCTGGCAATACATTTCTGATCCATTTGCAGTTCTAATGTGCAAGAGGTTCTGGATAAGAGTTCATGGAAGCCAAATAGGAAATATCTAGTTCTCTTGGTGCTGTTACTAAAAAGGACAGTTGTGGGAAAAATTGCTTCTGGGGAGTATGTCTATAATACACACACACACACACACACACACACACACACACACACTAGCTTTATTGAGATATGTAACTTACTATAATTCGCACCACTTTAAATCATACTAGATATAACTAAATGAATTGCCTGAGACTCTAGGATTCCCCAACATTGCCCCTCAAAAGTAAAAGCAAAGTAGACAAAACCATTATTAGCACAGGCACAGTCTAGCAATTTTCATTCTGATTGGTCCTTTTTTTCTGCTTGTTTGCTTTTTGTTTGTTTGTTTATTATTTTATAGTATTCTGCCTGCAAACCAGAAGAGGGCATCACCAGATCTTACTGTAGATGGCTGTGAGCCACCATGTGGTTGCTGGCAATTGAACTCATGACTTTTGGAAAAGCAGTCAGTGCTCTTAACCTCTGCGCTATCTCTCCAGCCCTTTTTGTTTGTTTTTTTAAAAAACAATTATTTTGTTTGTTTGCTTTTATTTTGAGACATGAACCCCCGATGCTCCTGCCTCTACCTTTGGAGCGCTGAGACTACAGGTGTGCGCTTCCTGGTCTGCGGCGCCTGTTTTAAGTAAACATTTGGGTGTTTTACAGACGCAGGGAAACAGTGTGTATCTAAATGATATGTGTACCATCAAAGTCTCTTGTTTTTCAAGACAGAGTTTCTCTGTGTAGCCTTGGTTGGCCTGGACTCTCTTTGTAGACCAGGCTGGCCTCGAACTCAGAGATCTGACTACCTCTGCCTTCCTAGTGCTGGGATTAAAGGCATTGCCACCTTACCCAGCTTCATCCAAGTCTTTTCCGTGGAGTACTCCAGAAAATTTCCTTTAGGAAATAATGTCTGATCGATGAGGGCATTTTGTGTACAGTTGCTTTCTGCGTAATGTCACTCATGGCTACGACTTCCTCAGCCACCAAACTCTTAATTCAACTCACCTACACCCTTCTTGCAAACCCCGCCTCTGTACTGGGTTTTCCTGATTAGTTGCTATCCTATGACGCCATCAGATTGCGACCCCGGAGCGGCTAGCCGCGCTGTCATGTGGCGGGGTGTACACAGTTGGCTACTGGTTCTTGTGCATTGGCGGGTGGCGCTCTGGTCCCATAACTTTGCCAGGACTTGGGGTGGCTGTCTCAAGGCGATGGCCGAGGCAGTGTCTACCGAGGCCGAGGCTGCGGGCGGGCTGAAGGCTCTGGTTCAGCAAAATGGAGACGCTGGTAACGAATCGAGCGGAGATGCGCGCCTGGAGCAGGCGGCGGTAGGAGACCAGGTCCCGGGGAGCGGAGAGCAGGCCCAGGGAAGCGAAGAGCTGGTTCCGGGGGACAGAGAACAGGCTCCAACTCCAGCTCCAGTCGCCGAGTCAGGCAAGAGGAAGAAGAGGCGGGGCGCCACCGGGGACCGGGTCGTGCCTCCGCCGAAGAAACGGCGGACTGGGGTCAGCTTTGGTGATGAGCACTTTGCAGAGACCACCTACTACTTTGAGGGCGGCCTGCGCAAGGTGCGGCCCTATTACTTTGACTTCCAGACCTACTGTAAAGGTCGCTGGGTGGGCCGCAGCTTGTTGCACGTCTTCAGCACCGAGTTCCGATCCCAGCCACTGGCCTACTACGAGGCTGCTGTCCGGGCGAGACGCCTGCATCTCAACGAGGAACCAGTTCAGGACCTCAGCATCGTGCTCAAGGTGGTGTCCCATGGGCCGGCCAGAATTAGGGTTTGGCGAAACAAGTAAAGAGGTTTTTTGTTTGTTTTTTTCCAGGCTCAGCTTATAAATGCTGGTGTAAAGTGATAGCAATTGAGAAATAATCTCGTTTTCCTCCGGAGATTCGTTTGGTCCCTGCTTCCCACATCCTCAAGAAGACAGCCTTTCCATGCTCTAAAACTCAACCTACTCTTCCTTCCCAGAAAGGCGTTTGTTTCCAAGAAACAGAAATGGAAATTCTCATGTTGTATTTATATTTGTCTTGTGGCAAGTGCACTGCCTACTTTGGACCCTGTAAGATAGACATCTGTAAAAAACAATAGTAGTATATAAGTCACTCGTGTATTTTTAAAGATTCATTTACTTATCTGCCTGCATGTACACTTGCATTGCAGAAGAGGGCACCAGATCTCATTACAGATGGTTGTGAGGCACCATGTGGTTGCTGGGAATTAAACTCAGGACCTTTGGAAGAGCAA
>OU015742.1:29560785-29620162 GCA_907169655.1 Acomys percivali | reverse complement strand
CTCGCAGAGGACCCAGGTGTGATTCTCGCAGAGGACCCAGGTGTGATCCTCGCACCTACATGGTCCTTCACAGCCATCTGTAGCTCTAGATCAAGGGAATCTGATGTCAGCTTCTGGCCTCAGTAGGCATGTGGTGCACAGGTGCAGGCAAAATGCCCATACAAATAAAGTACAAATCAAATCTTTGAAAAGCGTCTGCAGTGATGGTCCTGGAGTTAAGAGCTCAGTGGTCAACAGCACAAACTGCCCTTCAGAGGACTTGAGTTTGGCTCCCACCATCTAAACAGAAGCTTAGAATCGTCTATAGCTCAATTCCTGAGGATCCAACACCCTCTTCTAGTCTCTAAGGGTACCAGGCATGCACATGTTGCACAGATGTGCAACCAGGCAAGACATTTATACACATAGAATACAAATAAATAATGAATTAAGAATAATTAACAAGACCTACCTGATTTTGTTGTTGTTGTTGGTTTTGTTTGTTTGTTGTTGTTGTTTCGAGACAGGGTTTCTCTGTGTAGCTTTGGCTGTCCTAGACTCACTTTGTAGACCAGGCTGGCCTCGAACTCACAGAGATCTGCCTGCCTCTGCCTCCCAAGTGCTGGGATTAAAGGTGTGTGCTACCATGTGCCAGCCTATCGTTGCTGTTTTTGAGAGTCTCCCACAAAGTAGCCCGGGCAGGAATAGGACTCCTAGGCCATGTTCCTGCTATTTCAGCATCCTTAAATGCTTAGTTTACAATTCTGCAACTGCCCCTTCCCCAGCTTCAACTACCTTGAGACCAGGTGGCATGGGAATCAGGTTGAGTCTGGTTGGCTGGCTCAGGAGACTGCCCCCAGCAAAAAGGCTAACAGGCTTATACTATACAGATGTCTCTGTGTCTTTATTAATGACCTCCTCCCCCCAAAAAAACCTCCCACAACATATATGGGTGCTAGTATTTGAACTCAGTTAATCATTTTACCAGCTAAGTCACCTCTGTACAGCCCCATTTTATTTCGATACAAGGCCTTGGCCTTACTAGTTCCCCAGGCTGGCCTTGAACTTTTTTTTTATTTTTTTTACCCTTGAGACATTTCTCCAGTCTCAGAAAACTGCTTTTCAAACAAACCATATTGGAATGCAAAAGCAATTATAAATGTTGGAATACAAGTACCATTTTTTTTTTTTTTTCCTGAGACAGGGTTTCCTAGCACTTGGGAGACAGAGGCAGGTGGAGATCGCTGTGAGTTCAAGGCCAGCCTGGTTTACAAAGTGAGTCTAGGACAGCCAAGGCTACACAGAGAAACCCTGTCTCAGAAAACAAACAAACAAAGAAACAAAAAACGTGCGCCACCACTCAGCTTGGACCAAATTTCTGACACATGAAATTTGACAGATGCATTCAAATCATAGTAAGTCTAAAAGTACAATAATAGAATACAAAAAATGCATTCTTGGCCAGGCATGGTGGTGCATGCCTTTAATCCCAGCACTCTGGAGACAGAGGCAGGTGGATCTTCCTGAGTTCAAGGCCAGCCTGGTCTACAAAGTGAGTCCAGGACAGCCAAGGCTACGCAGAGAAACCCTGTCTTGGAAAAAAAAAAAAAAAAAACCCAAAATCAAAACCCAAAAATGCATGCTTTTTATTGGTGGCTGAAGCACATTGCTTTATTTTAAAATGTTTTCAATCAGAGATTATGAAAATAGCAAAATAAGGATCCTCCCCCGCTCCCCATCTACCCCCACCCCTGCCCTCACCACCCATAGGCTACTGAGTTATGTGCCAGGACAGAACATGAACAGGAAGACATGGCTGAAGATAGCAGACTCAAAGTGCTCAGGCTACAGAGGTGTCAGCACTCTCAAGGGATTTGGACCTAAAATGGAGGACCCTGGGGGGTGGGGGGTGCACAGGTTTCTTGAGCACTGGGCTAGGTGCGCTCCTCACTGGAGCATGTAAAACCTCCACCCCAGAGGATCACTAAGAACTCTCCACTACCTGGTACCACAGAGGACGGGGGTTAAAAGTCATGGAGTCAAGAGCTTTGGGTTCCACTGTCCTGTCTGCAGCTTGGAAGCTGTTATAGCCTTGGAGGAGTTAATCCTTCCATGTAAAATAATAATAATAAAAAATAGAATATGAAAATGTCTGCCATGACCACAGGGTTCTGCGAGGCAAAGGGACATACTCCACATAAAATGCACGGTGCTCGTAGTTATATATAAAAGATGAAGGCCAAGGCTACACAGAGAAACCCTGTCTCGAAAAACAACAACAACAACAACAACAAAAAGATAAAGGCATTTAAATGAATTTGCCTGATAATTTTACAAGAGGAAAATCTCTGTTCTTTTCTCTATTCCAAATGCTCTTCTCTGGTTAAGTCCAGAAGATTCGGCTTCTTGTCTTGTGGAAAGGCAGGCCTGTTCTCGTGCTTGAGTACTTTCCAGATCTTACCAAGATTTAAAATGTCATGGCCATCTTGGTGATGTATACATTGAAAACAAAACCCATAGCATGCTGGAGGGCTGGAAGAGGCAGCGTTTGTAATGCAACACAGTACTTCAAGATCAGAACAGGCAGCGTGGTGGGATAGCCTTGTAATCCTGGCATTTGGGAAGGTGAGGCGGAATGGTTTTGAATCCGAGGCTAGCCTGGACTACATGGTGAGACTGTCTCAAAGCAACAATAAAAACCAACCACCTCCAGCACCCGCAGAGTAAGAGCTTATTAAATAACTGAAACCTCTTATTTCAGAGCTAAGTCACTTCCTGTTCCAGACCACCGCTGAACAGGTTAGCTAAAGTTATGTACTTTGTGCTGTTTTTACTTTGTAAGAAATCCAGTACATTTTCTGATTCCTAGAAAGTCTCTTTATCTGCCTTTTCTTCATCTGTGCGATCATAACGTTCCAAAAGCTGCCTTTCAAATATTTCATTCCTTCCAATCCCAATACTACAAACAAAAACACCTCCTGAGACTAATGATGTTAGATAAAACCTAATAGGAATTAAAATCCGAAAGAGTATTCAACTATTTCCATCCTGTAAATTACAAATTCACATTAATTAGTGAAAGCCCGAGGCAAAAAAAAAAAAAAAAGTGTATCCGACGAGGATGGGATTCGAACCCACGCGTGCAGAGCACAATGGATTAGCAGTCCATCGCCTTAACCACTCGGCCACCTCGTCCCAGAAGCTCATTCTTTCCTGGCAAATATAGGGAGTAGTAACAGAGGGCTGTGACGCAATATCACGGAAGTCGCCATTTTGTACGGAAGCCAACAGTACGATTGTTTGCTACAAACAATCGAAAGAAGATGGCCGTTCTCAGAATAACAGAGGCGAAGAAAATTCTGTAGAAAACGAGAAAAGCTCGAGGGAACTTAAGTCAGCGCAGAGGAGGACAGAAAAGTTTAAATAAGTCTTTGGGGTGGGGCCGGTCTGGAGCCGAAGGGGTGGGGTCGGCGCGGCCAGCCGCATTGCGCATGCGCGCCGCTCTGGCGGTTAGATTTGAATGTTTCACGGACACTTGCGTTGTGAGGTGACGTCTAATTCTGAGGCGCGCGCGGAACCACCCCCAAACAAGTCCAGGAAGTGGACTGTGGCGGGTAAGAACGCTCCTTTCCGTTCTGGGCTCCTGAGAGGGCTTGGGTTTGGTCTGAGCGCTGAAGGGCCGGCGCGGGCTGGGGAGGGCGGTGTCGGAAGGACCCAGAGCGCGCCGGCTCCGGCGGCCCGCTCGCCTCTTCCTCCTCCTCCTCCTGCTGCACCTCGACCGGCGCCGTTCGCTTCCCCTCTCCTAACGGTGCTCCATCCCGGCCCGGGCCCTCCCGAGGGTTCCTCGTGTAGGCTCCCGGGTCTTGCACCACTGCCTTTCTTCATCCTCGGCTCCCGGTGGTGTGTGTTTCTGACGGAGTTTCCCTGGCTGCAGTGTTGGGAGGCCGTGAGTGGATGTTAACATTCTAGGCTCGCCTGAGCACAATTATAAGAGGTTCGGGTTTCTGCAAGTCTAACATTAAGAGAGTCAACATCAGCATGGCACAGATTAGATTATAATAATCCCTTTCCAGCATCAGCCTTTTGGGTGGGAATAAAAATATTGCTGACTGCGAGTTTTAAAATGTATTAGACGTCCTGGCTTGGGTAAGGATGGCTGCCATAAGATCATATATTTGAGCGGCTAGTCACCAGACCGCGGCACTGTTTGAAAGGACTAGAGGGATTAGGAGGAAGTGTGTCAGTGGGCATGGGCTTTGAGGTTTCCTAGCTTCTGCCTGCCGTCTGTGGAAGCTCTCGGCTACTCCTCTAGCATCGTGTTTGTTGCCACGCTAGTCTCAGAAACTGTAAGCAAGCCCCCAAGGAACTGCTTCCTATTATAAGACTTGTTGTCGTGGTCGTGGTGTCTCTTTCTTCACAGCAGTAGGACAAGTGACTAACCGATGTTAACAGAGATAAAGGCTCTCGCTAAAAGCCAAAGCACTTTACTCCAGACACTAAGGTTGACGTTAGTTTTCACTTTAATTGAAATTGGTTTCAGTTGAGTTTCTCTTAGACCTTGTACTAAAATAGACTTCAAGGGGATGGCATTCCATTGGTCAAATTGTTGGAGGGACAATTTATAGATATGGAAGGAGAGGGTATTGTAAGACTTTTTTGGTCATTAAAGGTTAGGTTCCAGAAATGTACTTCGTCTGTTTGTTTGTTTTTGAGATAGGTTTTCTCTGTGTAGCCTTGGCTGTCTTGGACTCGCTTTGTAGACCAGGGTAGCCTCGAACTCATAGTGATCCGCCTGCCTCTGCCTCCCGAGTGCTGGGATAAAAGGGGTGCGCCGCCGCCGCCACCACCACCCGGCTCAGAAATGTTCTTCTTGATTGTATGAATGGCTGGAAACCTTTACAAGAAGATAAATGCGTGTAAATGGAGTAAAGTGTTGGGAATGGTGCTGTGAATGATGTGTTTGATACTAAGAGAATAAGGGAAGATACTGACTCCCAATACTGCATAGGGTGCATTTTCTGTGAAAATGATAATATTTTTTATTTGCACTATCTAACATGGTCTCCATTAGCAATCATTTTTGAGCACTTAAAGTATAGTTATAGTTATCAAAGACATGTAGCTATGGTTACAAAAAAAACCCTGAATTTTAATTTGTTTCATTTTAATTTCAGTGTATATAACTATTGAATTTGACAGCATAATTCTAAAGTCTATATCAATGGAGACTGGAAAATATTTACTGTAGGATTTACTTTACTGTATAAATTCAGGAGTGGACAAACAGGCAGATAGTATTTTAGGCTTGGCTGGCTGCATTCTGTGTGATGTTCTTTGTCACATGATTTTTTTTTTTAAGATTTATATATTATGTTCTTCTTGGATGTACACATGCATACCAGAAGAGGGTGCATTAGATCTCATTATTGATGGTTGTGAACCACCATGTGTTTGCTGGGAATTAACTCAGGACCTTTGGAAGAGCAGCCAGTGCTCTTAACCTCTGAGCCATTTCTCCAGTCCCCTGTTGTTATTTTCTTCAATTAGAAAAAAAAAATTCTCAAAGACTGTTTTGGTCCAGTGTTGGAGCTTTGCAGACCCCTTGTTTATTTAAACTAGTAATTCTCAAACCTTTTTGTTCAAACAATCCAAAAGAAATACCTAACAGTTCCACTTATTATATAGCTAGGTTCAATAAACTTAATAAGTATGTCCTAACAATTTAGTAGCCATTTGATAAATATAAGTTGAAGGAAAAGATAATATGCTTTTTTCAAGCTAGGTGTAGTGGTACGCACCTTTAATCCCAGTACTCTGGAGATAGAGGCAGGTGGATCATTGTGAGTTCAAGGCCAGCCTGGTCTACAAAGTGAGTCAAGGACAGCCAGGGTGACACAGAGAAACCCTGTCTTGAAAAACAAAACAAAACAAGACAAAAAGATGAGCTGAATTTGAAGCTATTCCTAAAAAACAGTGGTTTTCAACCTTCCTATTGCTGCAACCCTTTAATATAGTTCTTCATGTTGTGGAGACCCTCAGCCTTAAAACTGTGTTGCAGCCGGATGTAGTGGCATAAATCTTTAATCCCAGCACTTGGTAGGCAGAGGCAGGTTCTAGGCCAGCCTGGGCTACACAGGGAAACCTGTTGCCACTTCATAACTGTAATTTTGCTACTGTTATGACTTGTAAATATGTGACATGCAGGATATCTGATATGGAACCCCTGAGAAAAGGGCATTTAGTCCCCAAATGGGTAGTGATTGATAGGTTGAGAACCACAACAGGTTGAGAAGAGACAAATATCTTCGCTAGTAGCTGTAAGTGCGATATGTTTCCTTGGGAGGTATACTTATTCAGCAAATAGTCACTGAGCTCCTGCCATTTATTTATTTATTTTTTATTTTTTTATTTTTTCAGTATTGTCCTTGTTTTATTTTTTTGCTCCTGCCATTTAAAAGCACCGCTATACTGTAACAGGAAACTTAGGACACAACACCCTATTTCCACTTTTCTGCTTTGGCAAAGGTACTTTGGAGAGGTGATAAAAGCACCTGTTAATTTATGTAATAGAATTTTGTTTGTTTTTCAAGACAGGGTTTCTCTGTGTAGCCTTGGCTGTCCTGGACTCGCTTTGTAGACCAGGCTGGCCTCGGAACTCACACTGATACACCTGCCTCTGCCTCTCAAGTGCTGAGATTAAAGGCATGCGCCACCACTGCCTGGCTCAATTTTGTCTTTTTTGCCAAGAAAGAATAGTACAAATAAATACACTAATTTGGGAAAGCTCTTTGCGTAGGAATAGAACAGCTATTGTGGCTACCAAAATCAGCAAGTAGTAAGGGATAATGAGGTCTTGAGGGACAAGCAGAGACCAGATCCCCTAAGCCTTGTAAGTCCCAGTGACAAATGTCATTAAAATAGTGAGCCACTGAAATATTTTAAGTAGGAAATTGTTTTTAAATAAATATACTTATGAGCTGAAGAGATACTTCAGTAGTTAAGAGCACTGGCTGATCTTTGAGAGGAATGATCACAACTCAATCAATTTCTTTTTTCTTTTTTACTTTTTTTTTTACTTTTTATTGATACTTTGTGAGTTTCACATCACACACCCCAGACCTACTCATCTCCCTGTCCCTTCATATCTGCCCTTTGCCCTTGCAACCTCCCCACCAAAATAAAACACACAAATAGCAGCAGAAAACAAACAAACAAAAACCAAAGCATAGAAAACATCTCACTGTGGAAGCTACAATATGCCATAGTGTGCCCTACAGTATATCCTTCTGTCCACACTTTCTGTTTGTTTGTTTTAAGACAGGGTCTCTCTTTGTAGCGTTGGCTGTCCTGGACTCACTTTGTAGACCAGGCTGTCCTCGAACTCACAGCAATCCACCTGCCTCTGCCTCCCAAGTGCTGGGATTAAAGGCATGCGCCACCACCGCCTGGCTCTGTCCACACTTATTCACTTGCAAATGTTCATTGCAATGAGACATTGGTCTGGTTCAAGGTTTCTGTGTCACCATCAATATTGGCCATCATTGGGACTCCTCCCAGTTATCTGGTTGTTGCCCTGTGTCATGGAGATCCTGCAGCTTTGGAACAGCAGGACTGGCCCTTTCACATGTCCCAACCATTCACAGATGATACAGATTTTGAGGTGGGCCATTTCAGAGCCCTGGATCTAAGCCTGGGTGGTAGCAGAGATGGCCAGCCCACCGGCTCTCCTATATCCACACCATCAGGGCAAACTCTCTAGTGCTGGTCTGGCTAGGCCATTTAATGTGGCCATCCATAGGAGGCAAGGTCAGCTTTCCTGCTCTCATGCCCTTGGGGCTGGCTCACCTGCACCCATGCCTCCAGAGCTAGCTCCACTGTGCTGCCCAGTCAAGACGCAGGACCCACTTTCCCAAGTGCTGCAACCTGTGAGGGGCTGGGTCAGCTCTCCCACTCTCACCCTTGGGGCTGGCTCACCTGTGCCTTTGTCATCAGGGCCAGTTCCACTGTGTTGCCCAAGGGAAGTGCAGAGCCCACTCTTCCAGGTGCTATCTCTAATGAGGGGACAGGGCTAGTCTTCACCCTTTCATGCCCTCAGGGCCAACTCTACTGACTAGCGCAGGGGGTGGGTCATCGTCCCCACACAATGCCACCTCATGGAGATGAGTGTTGGGGCCAGCTCTCCCGTAGTCTTGCCCCTGACCTGTGCCTCCTTGACCGGGGCCAGCCCTACTATGCTGACCAGGTGAGGTACAGGGCCTGCTCTCATGAGTGCTGCAACTGACAAGGAGCAGGACTCTCTCTCCAGAGCTCATGACCCTGTGGCAGCCTTTCTGCCTGATGGAGGTGGCAAGGAGGAAGGATGAGGGCCCACCTCCATGCTTTCTAGCGGGAATATGAGCCATGGACGTTGACACTGACCTTTGCCACTGCACAGCCTAGGACACAGACATGGCCCTCAGCTGCAGCTTGGGCTGGAAAATTACCATGGCCCCAGGTGACAGGTCTGGCCACTCACAACAAGCTAATCCTTTCTACCCTCAAGTCTCCAGCTCCATCTTTCTTTATGATGCTCAAGCTGCCTCACTTTTTTTTTTCTTTCCCGTCTGACTACCACATGCTCATACATTGTGGTGGCTCCAGCTGCAGGCTGTCCACTTGGCTGCCAGGCCCCAGAGAGACATCCTCCCTCTATGCTGCTGCGTGATGTGTTGGCAAGCAGGTGTCTATGGCCTGTCTGTGCCATGCACTGGAGGGTAGGACTGTGGGTGGCTTGGTGGTCTACAGGTCTCTCTCTGTCTTCTTTCTTCCGTGCTGTGCTGCCTGGATTTGATTTTATTTGATTTTTATGAGTCCTAGGCATAAGACAGCTTTGGTCACCAAGTCAGGCATCAAGCTAGGATAAACAAAGGACTGCCATCTGTTCTGCCTTTGACTGACATAAGAACACCACCACCAACGTGGCTGTCTGCCCATTGCCAGGGGGTTTGATTCAATTTCTAGTACTCACATGGCAGCTCACAACTGTCCATAATTCCAGTTCTAGGGGATTCAATTTCCTTTACTGGCCTCCATGGACACCAGGAACCAATGTGGTGCACAGACATACAATCAAACAAAACACTCATGTCATTTTTTTTTTAACAACCAAACCAGTTGTGATGGCCTTTACCTTTCACCTCAGCACTCAGCAGGCAGAGGCAGAAAGATCACTTGTTGAAGTTATTGTTATAAAACAGTGGTTAATTCAGTAGATCATGGGACTCTTGATCACAGGGTTGTAAGTTTGTCCCCCACATTGGGTGCCGTTTGTTGAAGTTATTTTTATAAAACTGTTTCTCTGCCAGTTGTTGTGGTGCATGCCTTTAATCCCAGCACTTAGGGAGGCAAAGGCAGGCGGATCTCTGTGACTTTGAGGCCAGCCTGGTCTACAAAAGCGAGTCCAGGACAGCCAGGGCTACACAGAGAAACCCTGTCTCCAAAAGCAAAAACAAAAACAAAAGCAAAAAAATAAAATAAGATAGTGTTTCTCTTAGCTTATTTCTTAACTCAGCTATAACATAAATAATTGAGACTATTTTTTTTATTATGTATGCAGTGTTTTGCCTGCATCCAGATCAGGGCACCAGATCTCATTACAGATGGCTGTAAGCCACCATGTGGTTGCTGGGAATTGAACTCAGGATCTCTGGAAGAGCAGCCCGTGCTCTTAACCTTTGAGCCATCTCTCCAGTCCAAAGATTTATTTATTTATTATTTATACGGGATTCTGTACTGCATGTATGCCTGCATGCCAGAAGAAGGCACCAAAACTTATTATAGATGATTATGAGACACCATATGGTTGCTAGGAATTGAACTCAGGACCTTTTTTTTTTTTTTTTTTTAAATATTTTATTTAATTTTAGTCTATGTGCATTGGTGTGAAAGTGTCAGATCTTGGAGTTACAGACAGTTGTGAGCTGCCGTGTAGGTGCTGGGAATTGAACCCGGGTCCTTTGGAAGAGCAGGCAGTGTTCTTAACCACTGAGCCATCTCTCCAACTTTTTTTTTTTTCCAGGACCTTTTAAAGAACAGCCAGCACTGTTAACCTCTGAGCTGTCTCTCCAACACCCAAAAGACTCTTAAAATACAAGGCTTTACAACATAAACTGAACAGTTTGTCTGTTCTTAACCCTCTATGCTGTTTTTTCTTACTCCCAGCAAACATCTCAGCAATACTTGTAGCTTTCCTCTGCTTCAGCTCCTTCCTCCTGATTTTTCTTGGACCTCTCCCAAGGCTGAACCCCCACTTTGTCTCCTAACTCCTCCTCCCTTGGCTGGCAGGAAGTCCAGCCCCATTTTCTCCCATGCTCATCGATTTAGACAGTAAATTCTCAGAACAAAGCTTGCAACCAGACATGAAGAGTACAAAACTCAGCATTTAAACTACACAATAACCTTATGCCTATAACCACCCATGAGTTTGAGGCCAACATGGTCTATATAGTGAGTTCCAGGCCAACAAACAAACAACAACAAAACCCAAACCCACACACTATTTCAGACTTATTATGAGATCTGATCCCTACGGCCTAGAAAGATGGCTCAGCAGTTAAGAGCACTGTCTGCTCTTCCAGAGGTCCTGAGTTCAATTCCTGGCAGCAACATGGTGGCTCACAACCATCTCTAATATGATCTGATGCTCTCTTCTGGCATGTAGGTGTAAATGAAGACAAAGAAGTCTAAAAAAATCTGTTCCCTAAAGTTGTCTTTTACTATATATGAAAAAAAATGTGTAGAATAATATATTATCTTTTAAGTTTCAGTGTTTTTCCTTTCTGTTAAAAGTAAGAACACGGACTGTTAGTAGTTCCTGTATATGGTATTAATTTAATGTTATGGTAGAAATGGCTAGTAGTGGTTGTCAAACTTTGTAGGTATTATTTTTAAACCTGAGATGACATCTTTTCTTACCTGGAAGTAAGGTTCTAATTAATGCATACAGCAAAAAGAAAATCTTACATGTATTTACTCTGTGTGTGTGTGTGTGTGTGTGTGTGTGTGTGCGCGCGCGCGCGTGCGTGTACTGCACATGTAGAGTCAGAGGCTAACTGGATGGCAGTCTGTTCTGTGTGTGTGTGCGTGTGCGTGTGCGTGTGCGCGCGCGCGCGCGCGCTCGCGCGCGTGTGTGCTGCACATGTAGGGTCAGAGGCTAACTGGATGGCAGTCTGTTCAGGTTCTCTCTGCCCTGTGGGTCCCAGGGATTGGCCTCAGCAGTTAGGCCTAGTGTCAAGTGCCTTTACCTGCTGAGCTGTTCAGTTGAGTGCATTTCCATTTCCATTTCCACTCAATACTCATTGAGTAAAAGTCCAGTTTGAAATAATTGACTATAGCATGTAAAATATTAATATTGTTGGATATAGTGGTACCTTTCTGTAATCAAGGTTACTTAGGAGACTAAGAGAATCTAAAGTTCACAAACAGCCCTGTACAGAGTGTAGAGAATGTGAGTTGTCTGTCATGTCTCCCTTTGGTTTTCCAAGAAAGGCTGAAATTAGTGTATGAGATGAGAAAGATATTGAGATTTTTGCAATTTGGGCAATTAACTAAAAAATTAAGTATCATGTATATGTTAAAAATTAGGGACAGGTGTCATGGCATATGCTTTTAACCCTAGTACCTGAGGCAACTCTCCTTGCCTCTTATCGCTTGAGGACTGGGGTGATGGGTATGTGCTGCTAGACCCAGCATGGTCCAGTTTTCTTAAGATAAGTCCATTTAGAGGTTGAACTATTATGCAATCCAAGTAGTATATTATTTAATTACTTTTGAAACTATGCCACATTTTTATTGGAAATTCCCTATCATAATGCTCAGAGTTAAGTCTGTAAATTTTAGCTTGATTTTTTTTGGGGGGGGGAGGTGGGAGGCTGAAAAGGAGATGAGAGGGTGGCCTCTTTTGGGGGTTGTCAAGACAGGGTTTCTCTGTGTAGCCTTGGCTATCCTGGACTCAATTTGTAGACCAGTCTGGCCTTGAACTCTCTTCAATCCACCTGCCTCTGCCTCTGAGTGCTTGTATTAAGGATGTGTGCCACCACACGCCTCTCAGGGGTGGCTTCTTGATATGGCCCCGGCTGTCTTGAAACTCCATATGTACCTGAGGCTGACTTTAAACGCTCACTCTTTCTCCTTCCTCCTCCCAAGTGCTAGGGTTATAGGAATGATCATAGTACCTGGCTTACATTTTTATCTTAAATTGAGAATTTCTAGTATTAAGTATAATCTGTCATGTTTTAGAGTTCACAATGTCATTTTTACTTCCTATTTTTGGTCTTCTTTACAAAATAACTAAATTCATACCCATGTTCCTAATCTCCCATAGATTATAATACTTCACCTTTCTTATTAATATTTTATATTTTTTACAGAAAAAAGTTTTCAAAAATGGATGGAATGTCTTCTTCAGAGGCTAATGAAGAGAAGTAAGTTCACTCAGTGCTGCTAAAGTGTTGTTCTCTATCATAGAAAGGTATTTCAAACTAATTAAGAACTATCAGTAGCCAGGCAGTGGTGACACATGCCTTTAATCCCAGCAGGAAACTCTCTGTGAGTTCAAGGCCAGCCTGGTCTACAGAGTGATTCCAGGACTGCTACACACAGAGAAACCCTGTCTCAAAAAAGTAAAAAAAAAAAAAAAAAAAAAAAGTAAAAAAAACCCAAAAAACAAAAAAACTATCAGTAATGTCTGAAATTGTTTTCTGTTTTGTTCCAAGTAAAAGAAGTCAGTGTTAACAAGTGATACCCTTTTGCCATGTCTTTGTGTAAGTTCATTTAGAGTAAGAATTTAGGACTTGGAGGATGTTCATAGACACCACCTCCCATCTCATTAAGGCCTTAGGAGGTGAAATGATTTTTCTAAAATTGGCACCTTAAACTAGTGATCTGTTGCCAGCCTACAAAATAATGTTTGAGACAGAGTCTCACTATAAAGCCCTTGGCTGATCTGAAACTCGATATGTCGACTAAACTCACAGATTCACCTGCCTCCACCTTCAGAGTATTAGGAGTAAAGGCATGCGCCACCACATCTGTCCCCCGCCCCTTTTATAAAGATTTTAAAAAGATTGTACAGTATTCTGCCTTCATGTATATCTACACACCAGAAGAGGACATCGGATCTCATTACAGATGGTTGTGAGCCACCACGTGGTTGCTGGGAATTGAACTCAGGACCTTTGGAAAATCAGCCCGTCTTAACTTCTAAGCCATCTCGCCAGCCCCGTCCCTAATTTTTAACATATACATTAAGTTTAATTTTTTTCAGTTAATTGCCCAAATTGCGAATATCTCAAGATTTCATGTAATAATTAAAATTTCAGTTTTTCTTGAAATACCAAGGGCAGCAACAAAATGCATCTCTTTGCTTGGAGCAGCTAAGTAGTAGCACATAATGGCAGTGATCTTTAGACTAGGCAAGAATTCTCTAGATCATTTGAGTCTCTATACTGTCTTATTTTCTTACACCTCACAAGTTATCTGTTTGGTATAATAAACATTTGGGAATTTCAAAATCTAGTCTGAAAAAAAAATCACATCATAGTGACCAGAGGTAGTGTCTGGGGGCCTTTGAAGATATGATAAATTACGTGTTACTAATTATTATTTAAGGGATAGTCTTATAGAACATGTTCCCCCCAAAAATAATGCTTTCTTTGTGTAGCCCTGCTGTCCTGGAACTTGCTCTGTATACCAGGCTGGCCTCAAACTCAGAGATCTGCCTGCCTCTGCCTTATGAGTGCTGGGATTAAAGGTGTGTAACCACTGCTCATCCGTGAAAAAAAAAATTAAAAAAAATATATATACTCTGGGCATAGGAACCTTCAACATGCTAAGCATACACTTAAGCATGAAACTACACTCCCAGTTTTTTCCACTCCCACCCCTTTGGTACTAGAAATTGACTTAGGATGCCGTGCATGCTAAGCAAGTGCTCTACCACTGAGCGTTAACCGCAGTCTTTTACATTTACTGTGAGACAGAGTCTCATTAAATTGCCAAGTCTGACCTGAACTTACTTGGTATCTGAGTCAGACTCTAAATTTGGGATCCTTCTGCTTCAGCCTCTCAAAAATTGTCATCACAGGCCAGTGCCACCAACTCTGACCACAATATGCCTTTAACACATTGAATTCTTAAATACAGAGCTGAAGTCTGATAACACAAAAAGGATGAAGTGATGGCAGCCTTTAGAAATTTAGTTGTTTATCTACATATACATAATTTTTCCTTTTTTTCCTTTTTTTTTAGTGACAATACACAGAGACCTGTTAGAAGACGTCATTCTTCAGTAAGAAATATTTTTATTTAAGTTAATAGATGTTACTTTTTACTCAACTTTACAGTAACTTTGATTGTGGCTTTACCTTACCTTGGCATCCCAGCTAGCTTCTATTGTTTTCTAGATAAAAATTCAAATAGTTAGTCTGGCTATATGCTTCAGTAAATATTATAAAATTCATGCTTTTGTACTTTTTTTGTAATTTAATAAGTTGTTTTGCTTTATAAGACAGGGTTTCTTTGTGTAACAGCCCTGGCTATCCTTTGTATACCAGGCTGGCCTTGAACTCACAGAGTCTGCCAATCTGCTGCTTCCCAAGTGCTGGGATTAAAGGTGTGCACCACTATGCCAGGCTAAATTTAATAAAATTTTTATTCATCATTGTTATTTTTTAAATTTGCTTATTTAATAAATTTTATCCGATATAATTATGTTTCATTATTATAAATGCTTTTAAATGTATATTTTTCTTCTCTTTAAAAAATATATTTAACCTGGCATTCAAATTATTGCAAGGCACAGTTTATCTAAGTTGATTTACATACTAAATTCATGTTAGATTATGAAATTGAAAAAATACAGTGGAATAGGGTGCCTATGTGCAAAAGTTACTCAATAAGGAATTCTAACATAGCCCTGCTGAGATTTTCTTTATTTTTTCTATTTTGACTTCTTTTGGGTAGTTTTTGCTGGTAGGCATACTTTAAATAATTATCTTTGATTGCTATGAAATATCAAGCCCTCCTTATTTCTTTTTTTTTTTTGGTTTTTTGAGACAGGGTTTCTCTGTGTAGCCTTGGCTGTCCTAGACTCACTTTGTAGACCAGGCTGGCCTCGAACTCACAACGATCCACCTGCCTCTGCCTCCCGAGTGCTGGGATTAAAGGCGTGCGCCACCACGCCCGGCTCGCCCTCCTTATTTCTATGTTTAAGTTCTATGTGTAGAGTTTAATGTATTTTCTCAAGTTAGGAAAGCAAGACTTAGAACTCATTTGTGTTAGTGTGATTATCTTGTTAAGGCATGCCCTCATTTCTGAACAGTATGACTATGAGGAATTTCAGGGATTTTAATGGAAATTTTAGCTTTCTACTCACAACGTAAATTGACTAGTAGCTATGTTAGATTTTCTTGAGTAACTCTAATTATTGTCTGTATAGATTTTGAAACCCGCAAGGAGTCCTCTTCAGGACCTGAAATGTGGAAATGAAACAGTTCAGGTAAGTCTCTAGTGCAAATGCTTTGTAAATTCAATGATTTTGTTTTGGAGAAGGACTTGGTTTGCTGAGATTAGGTTTCACTTACATAGCCCAGAGTGACCCTAACCCTGTGGCAGTTCTGCTTGGGCTTGCCAAGTGCCAGGACTGTAGATTTCTATCATCACCCCTCTTTTATTTTTTTTCTTTCTTTCTTTCTTTCTTTCTTTCTTTCTTTCTTTCTTTCTTTCTTTTTCTTTTTGGTTTTTTGAGACAGGGTTTCTTTGTGAAACAGCTCTGGCTGTCCTGGAACTTGCTCTGTAGTCAAGGCTCGCCTTGACTGGTCTCAGAGATCGCCTGCCTCTGCCTCCCAAGTGCTGGGATTAAAGGCGTGTGCCACCACCACCCTGACCCAACACCCTCTTTTGACTTCCATTGCATTTGCATGTATATGATGCACACAAACTCAGACAGGTACACTTATACACATCTTTTTTTTTTAATGGTAAAGATGGCAAATTTAATTTTGTGTGGCTGTTACCACTAATAAAAAGTGTAAGTAAGTGTCAAGGCAGAATGACTAAGATGATAAACCATCTTATAGCTGGGTGTGATGGCACAGGCTTGTAATTTCAGCACTAGGAAGATAAATCCTTTGGCTTTATAGCAAATTTGAATGCAGCCAGAGCCATGGAAAACCATACCTAAAATAACTACAACAGTCATAAAAGATAGTAACTTATGTGTATTTTACCACAATGAAAACTGGTTTTTAAATAGGGGTGGTGCTGCCTGCCTTAATCCCAGGACTAAGGAGGCAGAGGCAGGCTGATCTCTATGTGTTCTATCTAGGGCAACCTGTCAGCATATTAGAGTTCCACGCTAGTCATAGCTACATAGTAAGATCTTGTGTTAAAACAATCAAAAAGCTACTTGTAATTTTAGAAGAATACGTCATAATAAGATCAGTATAGCTGGCCACATATCTCCTGTTTTGTCCCCAGTCTTTCTTGTTAGAGTTGTTTGTGTTAATATGCTTATTTTATACTTGATTTTAGACAAAAGGCCAAAAAAGCCATACCATGCTTATTTTAACTCTTTTTTTTAATGTATTTAAAAAAATTTTTTAAATTAATTTATTCATATTACATCTCAATTGTTAGCCCATCCCTTGTATTCTCCCTTTCTTTCCTCCCACCCGCTTCCCCCCCCTACTCCCTTCCCCTATGTCTGTGACTGAGGGGGACCTCCTCCCCCTGTATATGCTCCTAGGGTATCGAGTCTCTTCTTGGTGACTTATTATCTTTCCTCTGAGTGCCACCAGGCCTCCCCATCCAAGAGACATGGTCCGATATGGGGCACCAGAGTTTGTGTGAAAGTCAGATCTCCTTCTCCACTTAACGGTGGAGAATGTCCTGTCTATCGGCTAGACTGGGTAGGGGTTCGAAGTTTACTGCCTATATTTTCCTTGGCTGGTGCCATAGTTTGAGGAGGACCCCAGGGCCCAGACCCGCCTGTAGTTTTCCAGGACCCTCTGGATCCTTCTATTTCCTCATTTTCCCAGGCTTCTCACCCCTAAAGTCTCAATAGGATGTCCTCCCCTCTGACCCACTTTCCTGGTAGGTAAAGTTTTTCATGGGGGCGTACCTCTTGGACTAGTGTCTCAATATAAGTGAGTATATACCATTTGACTCTTTTTGCTTCTGGGTGAACTCACTCATTATGATAATTTCTAGTTCAATCTATTTGTCCACAAATTTCGGAAATTCCTTGTTTTTTAATAGCTGAGTAGTATTCCATAGTGTAAATATACCACAGTTTCTTTATCCATTCTTCTACTGAGGGACACGTAGGCTGTTTCCATGTTCTGGCTATTATGAATAAGGCAGCTATGAACATGGTTGAGCATATGTCCCTGTTGTGTGGTAGTGCATCTTCTGGGTATATTCCAAGGAGTGGAATAGCTGGGTCTTGAGGAAGCCCTATTCCCATTTTTCTGAGATAGCACCAGATAGATTTCCAAAGTGGTTGTACTAGTTTGCATTCCCATCAGCAATGAAGGAGTGTTCCTCTCTCTCCACATCCTCGCCAGCATGTGATGTCAGTTGAGTTATTGATCTTAGCCATTCTGATGGGTGTAAGATGGAATCTCAGTGTCGTTTTGATTTGCATTTCTCTGATGATTAAGGAGGTTGAGCATTTCTTTAAGTGTTTCTCCGCCATTTGATATTCCTCTGTTGAGAATTCTCTGTTTAGTTCTGAGCCCCATTTCTCTATTGGGTTAAGTCCAAGTGGATTAAAGACCTCAACCTAAAACCAGAGACATTAACCCAATTAGAGGAAAAAGTGGGGAAGAGTCTGGAACACATAGGTACAGGAGACAACTTCCTGAACAGAACACCAACAGCCCAGGCCTTAACGTCAACAATTAATAAATGGGACCTCATGAGGCTGAGAAGCTTCTGTAAGGCAGGTGACACTGTCAAGAGAACAAAGCGACAGCCTACAGACTGGGAAAAGATCTTCACCAAACCTTCATCTGACAAAGGTCTAATATCCAAAATATATAAAGAACTCAAGAAATTAAACACCACCAAGCTTATTTTAACTCTTACTGAAACTCCTGCTCAAGCAGTAGTAGTAAACACCTATAACTCCAGCAGTCAGAAAGCTGAAGCACAAACATTAGGAATTTGAGATCAACCTGAGTTATATATTGAGACCTTGTCTCAATAAACAGAGCAACAGATAAAAATCTTATTTATATGAATTCACGGGTTCAATTCTTAGCACTGCCATCCCCCCCAAAATATTTAGAAAATCATATTCATGTTCATTAAGTGCTTCTATATTGGGCTGTTTGGAGGAATTTTTGTTGTTGTTTTGTTTTTTCCCCAAGACAGGGTTTCTCTGTGTAGCCTTGGCTGTCCTGGACTCACTTTGTGGACCAGGCTGGCCTTGAACTCAGGAAGATCCACCTGCCTCCTAAGTGCTGGGATTAAAGGCATGCACCACTACCACTTGGCAGGAATTTTTATGTCACTAATCCAAAATAAGACTTGATCTCTGCTTCTAATAGTCCGGAGACCTAATTCACAGTGACTTATATTAAGTATTGTATCCTATATTGTTTTCTCTTAGGAATCTAATGCTCCAAGAACTAGGAAAAGCTCTCGTCGAGTCAGCTTTGCAGATACTATAAAGTAAGTTGAAAAGAAAATTAGGTAAAATGTTACAGTTAATGCTTTTCTCCCAGTCAAATATATTGGTGGTAACTTGTTTTTGTTTTTGTGGTTTATTTGGTTTTTTTTGAGACAGGATTTTTCTGTGTAGCCTTAGCTGTCCTGGACTCACTTTGTAGACCAGGCTGGCCTCTGTCTTTCTGAGTGCACCATGCCCAGCCGGTGGTAACTTATTTGGATAATTTGTTTTGCATAAATAAACATTAAAGAATTGTGTGTGAGCTGGCAGTGGTGCACACCTTTAATCCCAGCACTCAAAGGGCAGAGGCAGGTGCATCTCTGTGAGTTCAAGGTCAGCCTGGTCTACATTAAGAGTTCCAGGATAGCTAGGGCTCTTATTACACATAGAAACCCAGTCTCGAACAATGAAAAAAAAAAAAAGAAAGAAAAAAAAAAAAAAAAAAGAAAGAAGTGGGTTTAAGTATATCATTTGATTTATTATCAGTTGCTACTACTAAGTCAGGTGTGATGGCACACATCTGTAATTCCAACACTTAGGAGTCTGAAGCCAGGGTCACTCCAAGTTTAAGGCCGACTTGGCTACATACTGAGTTCAAGGGCTACCTGATACATAGTGAGACCTTATTGTGTTATAGTCTGAGGAAAAGTTGTTTTGCGACTCTGAGAGGAAGTCCACAATGCTCATGATGTAGCGATGAGGGTAAAGGCTTCCCCAGTGGAATGTTCTAGCACTTTGGGGAGAGGTTTCTGCAATGGGAGTGTTACACTGAGGGGGGAGGCTTCCCCTATGTGAGCGTTGCAGCTCTGAGGGGAAAGGTATTGTTAGGGTTCAGGAATAGCCATTCACTGACCACTGGAACACTAGACTCAGATTAATAGAAGTTTATTTGAATGCTGAGCAAGAACTGACCTGTCAGCACCACAGTCCAAATTTGGGAATTGGACCATGACATTGGTCTGCTTCTAAGGTAGGAGTTTTATAAGAAAAACTGTAACCAGGTAACAACCAGATAGCCAGGGAGAATCAAGAAGAGGACAGCATTACATCATGTTGATTAGCTAAACAGAATTGGTTTTCTTCAGAGCACAATGTCCAGGTGGCTAGACAAAGCGTTTTAAGCTGATTGGCTAGAATATAGGCCTGGGGACTTTTCAGTTCCCCACCGTTGCAGGAGAAAGGAACATAGCAAATGTGGTTTTGTTTACGTAAAACATAAATCATTAATTCAAGCAGAATATTCAACAGGTGTTGAGTTGTAAGTCAAGGTATTCCAGCTCCCAGGCAGGTAGAGCCTGAGAACCAGGACTTAATTTCACCTTATGATCAAAATGGAGACTTGAACGCAAAATGTCTTCTGATATGCTAAGAACGGTAGCTGGTGTTAGCAGAGGAGCCACAGTTATGCCAGCAACTGAAATAGGTCTCAACGGAGAGGCTGTGGAGTTTAAGCAAGCTAAGCAGGTTTACAACAGTATCCTGGCAGTCGGGAGCCAAGGTATATATACCAGAGTCACATGCATAACAAACTCACACAGGAGATTCGTTGGAAAAGACACAAAGGGTGGCTGCCGGTGCTGAGGTGGGACGCAGCAGGAACTGAGCAGGAGACAGGCTTTATAGGGCTGCTTGGGTGAGGGTCCAGTGGAGTTCCAGGGTGGGGACTGGTGGATTTCAAGCCAAGCCCAGAGATTGGTGGGTTTCTATGCTCAGGGACTGCTGGATATTCATACTCAGGGATTGGTTGATTTTTGGTAGGTTTTTCAAACCCAGAAGTGGGCTCATCTTTTACCCTATACCTGTCTCAAAAGACAACAAATTTTAAAAGCCACTAGTAAATATTTGTAGTGTGACACATACTATGTTGACTACATGCATTGCCTTTTTTTTTTTTTAAATTTATTTCTTTATTATTATGTATACAATGCTCTGCCCGCATGCGCACCTGCAGGCCAGAAGAGGGCACCAGATCATATCATAGATGGTTGTGAGCCACCATGTGGTTGCTGGGAACCGAACTCAGGACTTCTGGAAGAGCAGACAGTGCTCCCAACCGCTGAGCCGTCTCTCCAGCCCCTTACATGCATTGTCTTATTGGATATGTGCTGGGTGCGGTAGCGCAAGCCTCTAATCCCAGCACTAGGGAGACAGAGGCAGGCAGATCTCTGTGAATTTGAGGCCAGCCAGGGCTATAAAGCTAGTCCAGTCCAGGGCAGCCAAGGCTACACAGAGAAACCCTGGCTAAGGGGGGAAAAAAAAAAAAGGAAAGAAAGAAAATTCACAAAAGGCTACTTAGATGCAAAGTTTATTGTTTTTTGTTTTTAGTGTTTTATTCTCCTTTCTTCCCCCACAGGCTCCTCTGTGTAGTCATAGTTGTCCTGGAACTCAGAGACTCTCCTGCCTCTGCCTCCCCAGTGCGGGGAATGGAGGTGTGCGCCTGCACAGCTACTCTAAATACCAAAGGCAGGTGTTGGTAACAGCTCATTGGTGGAGGTACTATATTGTTGGCCAAGGGCTACTGGGAATGGCATCTAAATAGCTTCATTCTAGAGTTTGGTTTGGTTTATAGTTTGATGAAATACAGTCTGCCATGGCAGCTGGAACCTGGGGTGGCTGTTCTTTTAGAGGCCAGAAGAGGGCGCTGGATAACCTGTATCTGGAGTACATTACTGCTTATAGAATTAGCTTGTAGTATATTTCTAGATCTATTTGGTTGATACTGTTCTTGTTCTTTGATTTTCAACTTTGCTAGGCCTATTTTTTAATTTTTGGGCTTTTTGAGACAGGCTCACCATGTAACTGAGTACCTTGGAACTCACTAGTAGACCAGGCTGGCCTTAAATTAAAGAATATCCACCTTCTTCCCAAGGATAACCCCCACCCCCACCTCCCGCCAGCATTGGGATTAAAGATGTGCTCTCCTGCATCCTGCCAGTAGTTAGGAGGCACAGACAAATGGATCTCTTTGTGTTCAAGGCCAAGCTGTTTTTGTTTTGTTAGTTTCTCTGTGTAGCCCTGGCTATCTTAGAATTTACTCTGTAGACCAGCCTGGCCTTAAACTCAGAGATCTCTTGCCTCTGCCACCAGAGTGCTGGGAATCAAAGGTGCGCTTCCATGCCCTGGCTCAGCCTGTTCTATGTAGGGAGTTATAGTTAAACTAGCTAAAACTACATAGCCCAAGCCCATTTAAAAAAAAAAAAAAGCAATTTTTCATATTCATATAATTATAGAGCTTTAACATTTATAAAGAGAAAAGTATTTGCACCCTAACAAGTACGTCACATAGTCACTAGTAAAACTATAGTAAATAATTTTTTTTAAGGTTTTTCCATGGGCATGGTGGTGCATGCCTTTAATCTTAGCACTCAGGTGCCAGAGGCAGCAGATCTCTGTGAGTTTGAGGCCAGCCTGACAACAAAGTGACAGCTAGAACTGTTACACAGACAAACCCCATTTCGAAAAACCAACCAACCGACTAACCAACCAATAATCAATAAATAAATGTTTTTTCAGTGTTCTTTTTTTCTCTTGTAGAGTATTCCAGACAGAGTCTTATATGAAAACAGAGAGAAATTCAGAAATTGCAGGTAAATATGTGATATAAGTCCTGCTAGTGTTTTCTTTACAATTTTTCTGTGGTTATGTAACCATAACTTTTCACTTGTGTGCATGCATGCGTGTGACTGTGATATGAGCATGTATCCTAAGATGTGTGGAGGTCAAGAGACAGTTGAAATCCTGTTTTCTTTCAAACATGTGGTCTCTTGGGATTGTATTTGGGTCCTATTTGGCAGCAAATGCCTTCACCTGCTGAGTCATTTTTTTCTAGCACTATCTTACTATTTAAATAATTTATCTGCAGATAGAGAAGTAGTCTGTTGGTAAGTTGATTGCCAAACTTGCGTGAGGACCTGGGTTGGGCTCTTCAGTACCCACTTAAAAGTCAGGTGTAGACTGGTCTTGGTGAAGTGGGGGCGGGAGCCAGGTGTGATAGCATATACCTTGTATTAGTTACCTTCCTATTGCTGTGATAAAGCACCGTGACCAAGGCAGTTTATAGAAGAAACAGTTTATTTGAGGTTATGGTTCCAGAGAGATTAAAAGTTTATCATAGGGGCTGGAGAGATGGCTCAGAGGTTACAAGCACTGCCTGTTCTTCCAGAAGTCCTGAGTTCAATTCCCAGCAACCACATGGTGGTTCATGGCCATCTATGATGAGATCTGGTGCCCTCTTCTGGCGTGCAGGCACACATGCAGTATAAATAATAAATAAATCTTAAATAATAATAAATAATAAATAAATCTTAAAAAAAAAAGTCTGGCGTATACCTTTAATCCCAGCACTTGGGAGGCAGAGGCAGGTGGATCTCCGTGAGTTCAAGGCCCAGCCTGGACTACAGAGGGAGTCCAGGACAGCCAGAGCTGTTGTACAGAGAAACCCTGTTTTGCAAAAAAAAAAAAAAAAAAAAAAAAGAGTCTATCATGGCAGGAAAGTGCCAGGCATGGTGGCTAGAGTAGTGACCTGAGAGCTTACATCTTGAACTTTGACCATGATGTAGAGAGAGAAGCTGGCAGTAGTTGAGCCTTTATTTTTACTCTGAAAACCTGCCACTAGAGACATACTTCCTCTAGCAGGCCATACTTCCTAAACCTCTCAGACATTGCCACCAGTTGGAGACCAAGTGTTCAAATGCACAAAACTATGGGGAACATCTCTCACTCAAGACACAATATGCCTATAATTTTATCACTGAAGAGTCTAAGACAGGAGGCTCCCTGAAACTCATTGGCTGAACTATGCCCTCCAGGTCAGTGAGCTCCAGGTTAAGTGAAAAGATACTGTGTCAAAAAATGAAGTGGAGAGTGATAGAGGATAACACATAACATTGACTCTGGCTTACACATGCATGCCCACACATGTGCGTGCATATATATATATATATTCCTGCATGAATATATATATAACCTCCCCCCACCACAAAATATATCCTTAGCTGGATGGGAATTTACATCTGTAATCCCAGCATTCCCAGGGCTGAGGCAGAGGGATAACAAGTTCAACACCAGCCGGGCGTGGTGGTGCACGCCTTTAATCCCAGCACTCGGGAGGCAGAGGCAGGCGGATCGCTGTGAGTTGGAGGCCAGCCTGGTCTACAAAGTGAGTCCAGGACAGCCAAGGCTACACAGAGAAACCCTGTCTCAAAAAACAAAACAAACAAACAAACAAACAAAAAACCAAGTTCAACACCAGTCTGGGCTACATTGCAAGTTCTAGTCTCCTTTGAATTTGAAACTCTACCTCAGGAGGAAAAAAAAAATAAGGGCAGGAGACCCCTCACTAAACAACAACAACCACAAGAAAGCAGAGGAAAGAGACATGACGTGCACGTGTAGCCATGAGGGCAGAAAGGTTGAATAGAACCTTTAAAACAGTCTTTGCTGTTAACAGTCTTATGTGACTTTTCTAATACTTGACCAAGTATCCTTTAACAACTGTAATTTTTACTTTATTTTTAGAGACGGAAGCCAGAAAAAATGTGTTGACTCTACAGTAAGTAAGGGGCATGTACTAATTATATTTTGATGGTTATTAGTTCCTATTAACTGAAAAAAAAAAATTAAATGTTTTTGTTATTTAACCGGCTCTTCTGTCAAATACTTAGCATTAATTTAAAATAACAAACTGTAGAATTTAGTATATGTATGGCTATATCTGAAAAATAAGTGTACAATATAGTCTTTTTTGTTTTGTTTTGATTTTTGTTTTTCAAGACAGGGTTTCTCTGTGTAGCCTTGACTGTCCTGGACTCACTCTGTAGACCAGGCTGGCCTCGAACTCACAGCGATCCACCTGCCTCTGCTTCCCAAGTGCTGGGATTAAAGGCATGTGCCACCACCGCCTAGCCAATGTAGTCTTAATCATGATGACAAACTCCATTTTCATATATAAATTCTTAAATTCATCACCTAGTATAAATTCCTTTTGTTTATTTGTTTGTTCTTTATTTTTCCAGACAGAGTTTCTCTGTGCATCCCTGGCTGTCCTGGAACTCATTTTATAGGCCAGGTTGGCCTAGACCTCAGATATTGACCTGCCTCTGCCTCCCAAGTGCTGGGCTTAAAGGTGTGTGACATTGTCACCACTACCTGACTACCTAGTATAAATTTCATGTGTGGAAATTTATTTCATCAATCCTTATTCACTGAAGCTTATTGTAATAACAAAATACCCAAATGATAACAATAACAATAATTATGAAATTATAATGGCATAAAGGAACTAAGAAATTACACATTTTCCATGTTATTGCTCAGTTAGAACAATATGTGCATTTTGTTTATAGTTACTTGTGTGTGCATATATGCAATGCACATGTGAAGCATATTTATAAATATGTGTCTGTTAGCTAATATATGCGTGAAATATCTCTGAAAAGAATTTTAATTGCAAACAAAGAAATTCTTCATAGACAATACATATCTGTGTTTAGTTTACTAATTTTGATTTTTTAAATGTGTTTTTCTTTGTGTTGTGTGTATGAGAGTTTTTCCAGCACACATGTGTACCCTGTGTATGCAGTGCTTGCAGAGGCCAGAAGAGGGTATCAGCCCCCCTAGAACTGAAGCTACAAACAGTTGTGAGCTGCAGTGTGTGCGCTGGGAATTGAAGCTGGGTCCTCTGGAAGAATTGCCTGTGCTCTTAACTACTGAGCTATCTCTTTAGCCCTTGTTTACTTTTTTTGAGGTTTTGGAAAATGAATTGATTTATAGATTTTTTTTTTTTTTTTAAGTAAGAAGCATGCCCTTAATCCCAGCTCCCAGGCAGAGCAGACATATCTCTGAGTTCAAGGCCAACATGGTCTACATAGCAAGTTCCAGGATAGCCAGTACTGTTACACAGAGAAGCCATGTCTCAAAAGGAAGGAAGGAGGGAAGAAAGAAAGAAAGAGAAAGCAGCATATATTAAAGCATATTTATATAGTGTTATTAGTTTAACACACTATTAAGACCATTCAGGTAAGGGTCTGTAATTTCCTGCTAGCTACCCTATGAAAACCTTTCATCTTCCTTAGTCTTTTTTGTTTGTTTGTTTGTTTCTTTTCTTGCTTGCTTGAGACAGGATCTTACTGGGTATAGGTCTGTCCTGGTACTCACTATGTCGACCAGGCTGGCCTTGAACTCACAGAAATCTACTTGACTCTCCCTCCTAAGTGCTGGTATTAAAAGCATGGGCCACTATGTCTGTCTCTGTTCCTAAGTCTTTCAACTGTTGTGATTCTTCATAATTATTTAGAATATAATTTATAAAAATGCCCCCCCTTTTTTTTTTAGCAATAAGAATTCAGATGATAATTATTGTGCAATTACTGGTGAGTATGACCAAATACATTTATTTTTTTGGTTTGTTTTTTGTTTTTTGTTTTTCGAGACAGGGATTCTCCCAGTAGCCTTGGCTGTCCTGGACTCAGAGATCCACCTACCTCTGCTTCCCAGTGCTGGGATTAAAGATTTGCACTACCACGACCACCACCACCACCAATCTTAAAGATGATTAATTCATAGTCCTTATGAAGAGCTTAGTAACTCATTGTTTTAGTTAGGTTTCTATTGTTCTGTTAAGCACCATGACCAAAAACAGCGTGACAAGGAAAGGATTTATTTTTGTTTATAGTTGTCCCATTATGATGGGAAGTCAGGGCAGGAACTCAAGGCAGGAACTGAAGCAGAGACCAAGGAGATGCTGCTTACTAGTGTGCTCAGCATGGCTTGCTCAGCCTGCTTTCTTATACAGTGCACAGGTTCATCTAGTCAGGAATGCCACCCCCACCAGTGAGCTGGGTCGTCCCACATGAATCACTTATCTGGGAAGTGCCCTACAGACTTGCATATTCTCAACTGAGGTTCCCCTTCCTAGATAACTCTAGCTTGTGTCAAGTTGACCACCAAGTACCCAGAATACTGGTAGGTACTTCTAACTGATGAAGGTTCTAAAAAAGAAAATCAGACTCCTGGCATGATGTTTTTCTTAACTATAATTTTTTTCTTGTTCTATAGGTATGAACACATTACTCTGTGCTCCTATTCAGACTCAGATGCAACAAAAGGAGGTATGACGTCATGGAAGTATAATTTACTCTTTCACAGTTAAATAGCGAATATTTATGGTAATAGTATAATTTTGAGATAACTTACCAAAGTAAATTATCAAAGCCTATAAAAACTTCCTATATTTCCACTTAATTGAGAACAATTAAGTCATTGCCAATTTAAATAATACTAAGACCTTTCAAATTTTAATGAACACATGAAATAGCTCAGAATTTTAATAAAATAGAATTTGTTTTTTGTGGGTTGTGGGTTTTTTTTGTTTTGTTTTGTTTTTTTGTTTTGTTTGTTGTTTGTTTGGCTTTTTTTGGAACAGGGTTTCTCTGCTGTCCTGGAACTTGCTCTGTATACCAGGCTGGCCTCTAACTCACAGAGATTCACCCGCCTCTGCCTCCAAAGTGCTGGGATTAAAGGTGTGTGCCACCACCACTTGGCTAAAATAGAGGTTTTTTTTTTTAAATTGAAGATTCAGCTCAGTGGTAGTTTGTCCAGCATGTTCAAGGATTTGAATTCAGTATCCAACATCACACACATGGGAAATGTGCATGTTGTGTGTAGGTAGACAAACATATTTGTATCCAGTTAAAATGGGTAAACTCTTCAGAGATTATATTTCTTAAGTATTTATTTTGTTGCAGTATGTATGAGTGTTTCTCTTCATGTATGAATCTGACCATGTGCATGCCCAGTGCCCAGAGAATCCAGATGAGGACACCAGAGCCCCTCCAACTGCAGTTAGAAGCAGTTGTTAGCTGCCATGCAGGTACTGGGAACTGAACCTTGGTCCTCTAAAAGAGTAGAAATGCTCTTAAGTGCTGAGTCATTTTTCCATCCTCAAGAATCTATATATCTAACCATGTCTTGAATGACACTGGCATGTAGGTACACAGAGTGTACTTTAAATAACAAGAAACTAGAAATTATATCTTCAAAAACAAGACTCTTGAAGTACAGAGTATAATATAAATTAGCAGCCGGGGTGGTGGTGCATGCATTTAATCCCAGCACTTGAGAGGCAGAGGCCAGAGGACTTCTGAGTTTGAATCTAGTCTGGTCTACAAGTGAGTCTAGGACAGCCAGGGCTGTTGTATTACACATAGAAACTCTTTCTGGGGGGGAGATACACACACACACACACACACACACACACACACACACACACCACACACGTATATAGACATACATACATACATACATACATACATACATACATACATACTTATATATACATACTCACACACACACATACACACTAGCCTAGCCTTGAGCATACAGAGATCCACCTGCCTGTGCCTCCCTGAGTGCTGGGATCATAGGCATGTGCCACCATGTTTGGCAAGACATTTTATTTAGGGTTGCAGTGACTATTCAATAGAGTTTTGTGGGGTTTTTGTTTTTGGTTTTGTTTTGTTTTTTGTTTTGTTTTTCAAGACAGAGTTTCTCTGTGTAGCCCTGGCCGTCTTGGACTCGCTTTGTAGACTAGGCTGGCCTGAAACTCACATTGATCCGCCTGCCTCTGCTTGCGAGTGTTGGGATTAAAAGCATGTGCCACCATGCCCAGTTCTCAATACAGAATTTTTATTATGGTTGCATTTCGTATGTTCAATGCTTTTTATTGCATGCAATTAACTTTTAATTTTTAATTTTTTCTAAACTATCAAAAAAGTAATTTATTTATAGACTTTAGCTTTTAAAAAAGTATGAGACAGGGTCTACAGCTCAGTCTGAACTCAACAATGGTCTTGAACTTTTTTGTTGCTTGACACAAGGTCTCACTATATTGTGTAGTCTTGGCTGTCTTGGAGATTACTGTGTAGACTGAACAAGCCTGGAACTCACAGAGATCCCCTACCTTAGCCTCCCAGAGTGGTGAGATCAAAGGCATGCACCACTATGCGCGGCTACCTTGAATTTCTAATCCTCCTACCTCCAACTCCTGAGTACTGGGACAATACGTGTGAATTAACATATCTACTCTATGCTGTGCTGGGGATTGATCACAGGGCTTAATACATTGTAAGCAAGCACTCTACCAGCACTACATCCCTAACCCTAAGGAGAAAAAATAAATAATAACAAATTACATATAATATACTACACCATTGATTTAAATAAACCAATATAGCTTGAAATCATTCCTCATTGTGTTATATAGTACATTTATAAAATTCCTTTTTCAAAATTTACATTTCAGGCTGGAGAGATGGCTTAGAGGTTAAGAGCACTGTTCTTCCAAAGGTCCTGAATACAATTTCACAGCAACCACATGGTGGCTCACAACCATCTATAATGAGATCTTTTGTCCTCTTCTGGTGGGCAGGTATACATGCAGGCAGAATGCTGTATACATAATGAATAAATAAATCTTAAGGAAAAAAAAGTTACATTTCAGATTAGAGAAGTGACTCAGTTTTAAGAGCATTGACTACTTTTGCAGAGGACCTGGGTTCAATTCCCTACACCCACATGGCGGCTCACACCCATGTGTAACTCCACCTCCAGGGACTCAGACACCTTATTCTGGCCTTCACAGGCACTAGGCATGCAAGTGATTCATAGGCATACATAAACACCATACATAAAAGAATAAATTACAAAAATACCCTACATTGGTCTAACTTTTCTATTTTTCTTTCATTATAGTTTTCAGTTATAGACCACATCCATGAAAGGAAACATGCAAATGACCAGACAGTCATCTTTTCAGATGAAAACCAGATGGATCTGACAGCAAGTCACACTGTGATGATTTCCAAAGGGCTTTCAGAGTGTACCAAAAATGAAAATTCCACAAAAATAGATACTACATCCTTTCTGAAGAATTTAAAGTATCGTGCTGAACATTCAAGAATTACAAAGGAATTAGAATGTCCCGTAACTTCCATGAGTAAAAACACTTTCTCAGAAAAAACAAATTCTGATAACTTCATAAAAAGATTAAAAACGGGAAAATGCAGTACTTCTCTTTCTACAGAGCTTGACAAGGAAAATTCTGAGATACTTGTATATTCCAAAGAATCAAACAGCGCCTCTTCTACATATCCAATGCCTGTATCTCATAATGTAGATGAAAATAGTAGTAATAGGACTAGAATCTTGAGAGAACAAGATGATGGAATGAACTTGACCGAGTGTAATACAGCCTATATTCAGACTTGGAGTCCTCCATCTAGCGAAGCCAACTTAGGAGAAGTTAAAGGTGATAATACAATTTATGGCAATGAGTGTATGGAGTTGACAACTAACTATATGATACAAGTTTTGCCATCAGAAAGTAACTTATCTAAAAGAGAAACTCAAAATCAAAATGTCATGATGAATATTACAACAATGGATAGAACTGAAGCGCCAGAGAAGAAAGCAGTTCTTAAGGATAAGCTAATTGCTGCTTTGCAAGACTCTTTCCCAAACCCTGAAGATAAAATTGATATTACCAAAAGTCATACTGTGGAGTTAGAAACCCACACAGTCACACGGTTTCTGGCTGAAACCTCAGAATCTGCATGTTCCAATCCAGCTATCCAAGGTTATAAGACAATTTTTTATACTAGTAGCAATGATGCAATGGAACTGACTAAGTGTCTCTCAAGTATAAGAAAGGAAAAAAATTTGCTGAACCCTGATGGTAAATATTCCAAAATATGCGCAAATCTAGATGCTGATCCACTGGGAGCAAAAGAGGATAACATGGACATTACCAAGAGTCACACAGTTGCCATAGACAATGCAATATTCAAACCAGGTCAAGGAAACACTAAAAAAGAAGTAACATCTATACCAGTATTTGAAAAAGAAATGATGCTCCAAAATCATATAACTATGTCAGAAGAT
This sequence comes from Acomys percivali, assembly GCA_907169655.1. Taxonomy (NCBI): domain Eukaryota; kingdom Metazoa; phylum Chordata; class Mammalia; order Rodentia; family Muridae; genus Acomys; species Acomys percivali. The sequence goes on along the minus strand of OU015742.1, from coordinate 29,589,534 downwards.
GAGAAAATGAATGTAAATTATAATACAGTTCTTCAAGTATCTAAGGAAAGATTGCAGCAGAACCTGACAAATACGTTATCTGTTTCATTGGCTGACAGAAGGACTGAACTCTTAGCAGGTGAAGATATGGATTTGACTGAAAGTCACACAAGTAAGCTAAGAAGTCAATTTATTCCTACTTTTGACTTAACATCAAAGAATGTCACTAAATCTTACTCACACGACCAAAGCTCTTCAGAAGAGTGGGGCAAGCTGGGCAAACAAGTAGTACTAGCACATGCAGTACAAGACCAGCATGCTGAACTTCTTGAACCACAGAGGAAGAACATAGGTGCTCCTGACGATTCTCATGATAAGATGATAATTTCTTCAGAGGAGGAACAAACTATGGATCTGACAAAGAGCCACACTATTGTAATTGGGTTTGGTCCTTCTGATGTACAAGAACATAGTAATACCAGTTTAGAACACAGAAACATCCAACTCACAGCAGAAAGGAAACAAAAAGCTGTGAACATTCCTGTAAAAAACAGAGTAGGAGCAACTAATGATATGGACGTGTTAAAGGACAGAAGTCAGCATAAACCTGAATTTCTGAAGGAAAAGCAAGATACCAAAATTTGTGGAAGAAAAAGTGCTGGTGGACTGAAAATTGATAAAACTATTTTATTTTCAGAGGGTAGTGAGAATGATATGGATATCACCAAGAGTCACACAGTTAAAATAAACCATAGATCTTTATTAGATAAACATGATTCTCGCTTAGTACCTTTGGCAGAAATTTCCAAAACCATTTTGTATTCATGTGGACGGGATGAAATGGAAATCACTAAAAGCCACACAACTCCTTTAGAATGTAAAATTATCTCACCGCATGAAATAACCCCTGGTCATCTGGACAAGACTATAATGTCTATAGATGATCATGAGGAACTAGAAATGACAAAGTCCCATACTGTTTTCATTGACTACCAAGCAGAGATGACAGGTGTACTTCCCAACAGACTTCACTTTGAACTATCCAAAAAGGAAAACCTACAAAAGCCAAAAGTGATGTCTATTCCTGCTGAAGAGACTGTTTCTGTTTCAAACAATAGTGAAAGCAGGCATCCAGCAGCAAAAGGCAGCCAGCTAACGGTGCTAGAGGAAAAGTTGAATAGTGGGCCTAGGGAAGACACTAATGATGTACAAAAGCCTAGATTTCTGAATGAACTTCTGTCAGGCAAAACTCAGAGAAGAAAAAGACTTAGACTCCAAAACAAGACCATTACATTTCCAGAGAATGATAAAAATAATAGAGATGCCACTCAGAGTTCTGTGATGGAATTGTGTAATGAAAGTAGCCTGGAAGATAGAGAGGGCTTCAGTTTTGTACCATTGACAGGAACTTCTAAACCAGTTTTGTCTGCACACAGGCCAGAGGACATAGAGATCTGTAGAAGTCAACCCTCTGCTTCAGAATATAAAACTGTCCCACCAGATGAAATAACTACTGTACCTGTGGACAAAACTATAATGTTTGTAGATAATCTCAGTGATCTGGATGTCACCAAGTCCCATACAGTTTTCATCGATTGTCAAGCCAAAGAGAAATTACTTCATGACTATACTAAATTGGGAATGGCAACAACAAACTTGAGTGGTCCTGAAGGTGATACCAGTATTCAAGCAATCATCACAAAAACAGTAGTTGAAAAAAACCACCACATGACAACTGTTATTCCTCCTAATACATTATCAAGTGATCAAAGTACAATGGAAATCATCAAGTTTCATAAAGCTGATCTAGATGAGGTCATAGGAAAGGCTGTGGAAGCCAATACATTGAAACAAACTAAACTTGAAAGCTGTCCATTAAATAGAATAGATGGAAAAAATGTGGATTTTACAGGCAGTGATGTAGCATATAGATTCAGTGACAAGCATTCCTCTTTATCAAATGTTACCTCTGATAATTTGGATGATGATATGTCCTTGTGTGATAAAAATAAGGAGAAAGCCAGTAATTGCCAAGTGCCAAATGAGCTTGCTCATGCAGATGTTTTACCAAGTAGATATCACATGGAATCTGAAATACTGTCTGTCTTTGCACCTTGTCCTTCAAAAGAAGCTACTCAAACTGAAAGTACCACAGCACTGCTTAAAGATCAAGATCTGATAAAAGAGCCTCTGAGGGAGATGACTAAATCTAACTCAAAGCATGCATCTCCTAAACTCTCAAAGGATCAAATGGAGGCCTTTGTAGTTGATGTTAGTGTTGCTTCTCAGCCTCTTCTCTCAGCTCAGCAACATCTATCAACTCAAAAAGACCAGAGTGCTGTCAATAAAGATGAAAGAGTATTTTCTAAGGCTGGAATGAAGACTTTACCTTTACTTACAGGAAATTTCTCTGCATCCTCATGTGAAAATGAGTCCAAAATGCTCACTAATGCGGAACACTTTGCTATAAACTACAAAAAAGAACTGAAGGAAAGTATTCAAGCAGATAAATGTAATACAGATATAGATTGCCATAGTAATTCAGCCCTGACAACACAAGTCATTCAAATCCATGCCGACGCTACAGAAGCATCAGACCCTACAGTTCCATCTAATGTTTCATGTTTTAGCAGTGTCAAACCAAGTCTGAGTAATTTGAATAGAAAAACTGAGGACATTTTAGAATTTCAGACTGTTCATATGTTACCTCCTGCAAAACAGTTACTTGAAGTAGGAAAACAGGCACATGATAACATGAATATGGGACAAGCTACAGGAATACATAACTTAGGTTCCAGTGATGATAGAGATGAAGAAGGTATATCTATACCACTAAAAGCAGTTAAGGACAAAATGAGAAGATGTTCATTGGGAATCTTTTTACCCAAACTACCATGCAAGAAAAGTTGTAGCATCACTGGTGTTGATGACCTGGAGCAAATTCCAACAGATGCAACTGAGTTAACTCACTTAGAAGCTCAGCCAATATCTAGTAAAGATTCAAGCATTGGATCTATTGCAGCCCAACTGAACTTGAGTCCATCTCAGTATATAAATGAGGAAAATCTCCCTATGTATCCTGGTGAGATATTTTCATCAGATTCTATTAGCTTAGACATCGAAGAAAATGCTATGATTGACACAGATCACAAAGAGATTTTATCATCTGAAAACAAAATAGAAACCTGCAGTGCACAAAAAAGAGCCTGGGCACAAGATGATAATGTTACAAGTGAGAAAAAAATCAGAACACATGATGATGGTACACAAGATCAGGAGGTAAGCTGTCCTGAACCAAAAAGTGTTCTTGAATTTTGAATATTTTTGTTTTTGAGATAGATGCACTAGAATCCTATTGCTATAACTTTCTCAGGGTTAGGATTACTACTTATATACAATATACCTAGTATATACTACCATACTCAGCTGTAATTTTTTAATAATAAATGTTCTTGAATTTTATGTTTCTAAGCAAATAGAAACTATTTCTATTTACTATAGGTTAAAGGAATATTCCTATGTAGAATGATCAGAGGTCAGTCGGTGAGAGACTTAAGACAATAACATGGTGGCCTACACCTGTAATCCTAGCACACTGAAGGCTGAGGTAAGAGGATGGCTATGCCTTAGAGGCCAGCCTGGGAGACAGATATATATAACAAGACCTTATCTCGAAACAATAATTTGTGGTGGCAAATGCCCACAAGAATGGAATTAAAATTGTACAGATATCCAGTATTAGAATTGTGTCTTGAATTTTTGAGACAGCATTTTACTTTATTGCCCTCAATAGCCTCAAACTTGTAGTCCTTTTGCCTCTACCTGCCGTGCTGAAATATCAGACGTACTGTATAATGCCAGATCAAATTTGTATAATTCTAAATACTCAGTCACTTTTGCTAGTGATTTGTCAGTATTACTTTGTGTATAAGAATCTCTTTGGTTGGTTATGAGTTTGAAAATTATTATTCTCTCTTTGTCTCTCTGTCTCTGTCTCTCTCTGTCTCTCTCTGTCTCTGTCTCTCTCTCTGTCTCTCTGTCTCTCTCTCTCTCTGTGTGTGTATGTGTGTGTGTGTGTGTGTGTGTGTGTGTGTGTGTGTGTTGGGGAAGGGGTGCACAGCACTTATAGAGGACAGAAGACAACTTGTGGAGTTGGTTATCTCCTACTGTGTTGTGGGTTCTAGGGACCAAATTGAAGTCATCAGACTTGGTAATAGTCATCTCACTAACACATTTGTTTTTTAAGATAAGTCTAACTATGTAGTCCACAATTTTATCTCCCTAAGTGCTGGGATTATAGGTAGCGTGTGCTACCATATATACCTTGAAAAGAGTCTTCTGTATTATAAATATTTGAGAAATAAAAAGCCTTTTCTGCTATTCAGAATGCAAAAAGACAAGCTTGACAAGGTTTCATTGGTGTATCAGGACATGTCAAAGAGCCCATTTCTCTAGTGACTGGAAGAATGCCTAGTACTTGGATGTGAATCAAGATTGGTTGGTTGATTTGGGTTTTTCAAGACAAGATTTCTCTGTGTTGTCCCGGCTGTCCTAGAACTTGCTCTGTAAACCAGGCAAGCCTTGAACTCATAGATATCTGTCTGCCCCTGTCTCCCGAATGCTGGGATTTAAGGCCTGGGTGCCACCATGCCTGGGTGTTGTTTTGTTTTGTAAAGAAAATGCTTCATTTGGCTAACTTGGAAAGAACAAAACTTGCCAGTCAAATCCAGTTTTATAGGTGGGAAAATGAACACTAGTGTGGAGGAATGCTGAGTGAATGTATCAATCGCCAGTAAAGCACTGTTTAGCCAGTCGCTGTGCAGAAGGACAGGAAGTGGAAGGCAGGACTTCCTGGAGAGGAGAAGAGCGTTTGATGGTTGGAGGAGGAGGAGGAAGGGGACTTGACGAGGACCAGTCTGTCAGTCATAGTGGCAAGTGCTTGGAGTATATGTATGTTATAAGGTTTAGAGTAGTTTGTTTAGTTTACAAGTAGATTAGAATCAGTTTAGACTCTGCGTGGAGAAGTGCTGGCAGCTTTAAAGTATATTTCAGTCTCCCTGTGTCAGTTATTAACATTGTAGGCCGAACGGATACAAATTACTCTAACAAATTGGCTCCCAACGTGGGGCACAACCCATGACCCTGAGATTAAGAGTCTCATGCTCTACCGACTGAGCTAGCCGGGCACCAATTTTATCACAAGACTATACATCTTAGGTTTAATAGACAGATAAGGTAAAATATTTAGATTAAGTCTTCAAAAACCTCAGAGACCTACAGAATATGGCATTTTAAGAAATTTTGTTTTTAGCCGGGTGTGGTGGCGCACGCCTTTAATCCCAGCACTCGGGAGGCAGAGGCAGGTGGATCGCTGTGAGTTTGAGGCCAGCCTGGTCTACAAAGTGAGTCCAGGACAGTCAAGGCTACACAGAGAAACCCTGTCTCGAAAAACCAAAAAAAGAAAAAGAAAGAAATTTTGTTTTGAGGATTTTTGAAAATGAGACAGGTTGACTCCTGGTAACACCCAGCCTTCCTCAAAGAAGGTAATGAGCATGGAGGAACCTCCATATGGAGATGGCTTCAGATGTGGCAAACGCGCCACTGGGCAAAAATGTCCTTGTTTTCTGCCACAGACAGAATTCTGCCTGAAATGGGCAAGCTGGGATGCATGTGGAGTTGACGGCCTAACTCTGCCAAGACAGGGTAAGCAAGTCCTCAATAGTCCCTGCTTCACAAACATGTATGTCAGATAAAGTGAGCCAGAAGGCTGAAGATGATGCTCCAACGTGTTAAAGAGTTTCGAGTGACTGTTCAGGTAGAAAAGTGTCTCTGTCATCATTCCCCCCCACCCCCCATTTTGGAAGCTGCTAATTTGCACTTCCTATTTACTCAGCTAATTAATTTTATTCCTTCTCAAGTCTCTGATGGGGTTGAAGACAGCGAAACATTATGAGTATAACATAAATATAGATTGTTTTGTGGTTCTTGTGTGTGTATATTGGTGTAATGATATAAATATATAGGTAAAAGGTTTTTTAAAAAATTAGACTAAAAAGGAATTGTGGAGGAATGCTAAGTGAATGTATCAACTATCAATAAAGTGCTATTTAGCCAATCAGCTGGGCAGAAGGACAGGAAGTGGAAGGCGGGACTTCCTGGAGAGAGGAGGAGAGTTTGACGGTTAGAGGAGGAGGAAGGGGACTTGATAAGGACTGGCCCAGGGGTCATAGTAGCAAGTGCTTGGAATATATGTGTGTTATAAGGTTTAGAGTAGTTTGTTTAGTTTACGAGTAGATTAGAATCAGTTCAGACTCAGCCCAGGGAAGTGCTGGCAGCTTTAAAGTACGTTTCAGTCTCCCTGTGTCAGTTATTAACATTGTAGGCTGAACGGATACAAATTACTGTAACACACTAGAAATGCTGAGTTTTGTAAACTCTTGTTAAGAACCACATAAAGGGGGTTGGAGAGGTGGCTCAGTGATTAAGAGCACTGGTGTTCAATTCTCAGCACCCACACTAGGTGCCTTATAATTGTCTGTAACTCCAGGAAACCCAGTATCCTTTTCTGGACTCCTCAGGTCCCTACATTTACATGCATGTACCTCCACTCAGGCACAAACACACATACAAAATTAAAAATGAAAATAAATCTTTAGAAAAAGAACCAAAAAGTAATATTCTAGCCTAATATCCCATGCCTAATATTCCAACACTCAGAAAACTAAAGGAGGGGGTTACAAGTTTGAAATCAGGCTAGGCCATGAGTTCAAGTAAAGCTTGGGATAGTTTTATATATTTTTTGTTCAAGACTTGGTCTTAAACAAAACAAAATAAAAATAAATAGAGAATAAGTAGAGAAGATGATTTCAGTGGCTTTGACATGAGGTGATGAGAAAATAGCCAAGGCATTGAGAAACTACTAATAGTAATATAACACTTAAATCTGACTAGATTTTATGAAAATTAGTATTTTGTTCAACAAATATTGAATATCTACTATACACTTGATCCACAGTTCTCAACTTTCCTTAATGTTATGACCCTATATTTATGTACTTTGTGTAAATATATTTGTGTTTTGACTGAATGTACATTTGCAACCAGAAGAGGGCATCAGACCCCATGGGACTATAGTTACAGATGGTTGGGAACTGCACCCAGGACCTCTGAATGAGCCATTCCTCCAGCTCCTAGCTGCAACCCTTAATACAGTTCCTTTTGTTGTTAGCCCAGCATAAAATTGTTTTCATTGCTACTTCATAACTGTAATTTGCTACTGCTATAAATCATAATGTAAATATCTGTATTTTCTGATGGTACTAGACGACCTCTGTGAAAGGGTCTGTTCTACCCTACAAAAGGGTTGTGACCCACAGATTCCAAACCAAGCAGGAGATACCTTTTTAACGATCTATTTAATTTTTTTAATAAAATAATTAATTTTATTTATAAAAATAAAAGGTTATTATTTTGTGTGTATGATTGTTTCCCTGCATGTTTGTATCTATATCAAGGCATCGTGTGTGCCTGATATCTGTAGAAGCCTGAAGAAGGCACTAGATCTTCTTGGAACTGGAGTTATAGATGATTGGAAGCTTCCATGTAGGTATTGGGAACTGAACCGAGATCCTTTGCAAGAGCAGCAAGTGCTCTTAACCTCTGAGCCATCTTCAGCCCCTAGATACTTTGATTTAAGAGAGAGTCTCACATAGCCCAGACTAACCTGGAACTAAATGATGGCCTTAAACCATCTGTGCTGGAAAGATGGCTCAGTGGTTAAGAGCACTGTCTTCTCTTCCTGAGGACCTGAGTCAATTCCCAGCAACCACATGATGGCTCACAACTATCTATAATGTGATCTGATGCCCTTTTCTGGCATGTAGGTAGAGCACTGTATACATGAAAATAAAATAAATCTTAAAAAAATCCTTTGATTTTCTGACTCTACTTGTGGAATGGTGGGATTGCATATGTGCAACACCATACCTAGTTTGATGCAGTGCTGGGGCTTAATACGGTCTTGAAAACTGAGCTATGTCCTTATTCCTGCACTAGACACTATCTGAGGTGCTCAGATTACATCCAAGGAATGGAACTCAGGCCACTAGGCTTACATAGCAAGTGTTTTTACGGACTAAGCCATTTAACTGGACCCTATGCTGATATTTCTTTGGTAATTTCAGATTTTTGATCATCATACTGAAGGAGATATCAATAAAAATGTCAACAGTGTATTGATAAAAAGCCTAAGCAGGACACCGTCTAGTTGCAGCAGCTCTCTGGATTTATTCAAGGCTGATGGAATCTCTTTGGATGTCAGCAGTAAGATCTTTATGAATGCTAAATAATAACAGTTATTTGAATCCTTGATTAATAAATATATTCAATTTAGGAAGTATTGAATGTTATATAAATCCTTCCATGACTATAGAGTTATAAGTAAAGTAATATTTCACTTTTGATTTTTTTTTTAATTTAATGAAATGACAAGTGTTATATTACAGAGGAATGGTTCATTTCCTCCAAAAGCTTATAATTAGTGAGGAAACATTGAATAGAGTCTTAAGACTTATATTATAGATACTTTGTCTTACTAAGTGAACAGCTTCCCAAAAACATCCTAGTGCATGGGTACATTAGGATCATGACTTTACATTTTGGTTTTCCTTCATTGGTTTTCATACAGGGTCTCACTATGTCGCTTTGGCTGCCTATAATTGGTAGTGTAACCAGGCAGGCCTCACTGTTTAGCTTTGACTGACTACAATTGGTAATGTAGATCAGGCTGGCCTTAAAATCACAGAGATCTGCCTGCTTCTGCCTATCCAGTGTTGGGATTAAAGATGTGCACTATTATTCCAAGTTTTACAGTTTAACTTTGACTTGCTTATTACATAAATTTTGCTTTGCTTCTAGCACAGCGTAACAGCCAAATGGAATCACAGTTTCTCGGTGGCACTATCTGTGAAGAGAGTTTGAGAGAGGTATGTTAATGTGTTCCTCACTTTAATTATTCTTACATTTATTATTTATTTTGTGTATATGTACATGAGTGCATGTATGCCATAGTACACATATGGCAGTCTGAGGACAACATGCAGATATTGGTCTCTCTCTCTTTCCCTCAAGTGGGTCTCAGGGATGGAACTCAGGTTGTCAGTTTGGTGTTAAGTACCCTTAACCTACTGAGCCATCCCATAGCCACTGTTTCTCACTTTGGTTTTTGATTTGTTTGCTCCTTTGTTTGTATTGAAACAGGGTCTTACGATGTAGCTCTGGCTGGCCTCAAACTCCGAGATTTATCTGCATCTGCCTCCCAACTCCTGGAATTAAAGGTGTGTGTGCCACCATATCTGGCTTCTTTCTTTTTTTCTTTTTTCTTTTCCTCCTCCTCCTATTTTTTTTTTTTTTTTTTTTTGGAGACAGGGTTTTCTATGCATATCCCTGGCTTACCTGGAACTTGCTCTATAGACCAGACTGGCCTCAAATTCAGAGAGCCATTTGCCTCTGCCTCTTGAGTGTTAATAATCAAAGGCATGTACCACTACTGCCCAACTTTATTTCTCACTTTTAATACACTAGTTTGTTTGTTTGTTTGTTTGTTTGTTTGTTTGTTTGTTTTAAACAGGATTTCTCTGCATAACAGAGTTGTGTACCACCATGCTCGGCTTAGTTTTTTATTTTGTTTTTGAGGTAGCTCCCACATGTCCCAGCTGTCCTCAAACTTATTTGTGTCTGAAAGTGACCTCAAACTTTGATCCTTCTACCTCTACCCTTAGAGTGTTAGGATTACATACAAGGGCCATACACCAAATTGTATGTGGTACTGGGAATCCAACCCAGAGCTTCATAAATGCTGGGCAAATGCTCTACCTACTACTGTGTTTTCTCTCCAGACCTCTAATTTTTTATAATTATAAAGTATTTCAAATATATAGAAGACTAATTTTCTTTGTTAAGGATTCAACTTAGTATATGAAGTATTATCTTAGTCTGTTCTCTGTTGTAGTAACCGAATACCACAATGGGTAGTTTATACTGCCAGCTTGTGGTTCACTATGCTTTGTAAAACAGCACCACTACAGGTCAGCATGTGGTGAGGTGGCCAGGTGGAGGCACTCCTCAGAAGCTCTAGGTAGCCCATTAGCACCATTTTCCTCTTATAAAGCCACCAATGCAGTCCTGCCTGGGGGCCCTAACATTATAACCTCATCCAGTTTTCCTCTACTTCCACATATTATTAACATATGAATTTGGGAATTAATGTGAGTTTTGGAGGGATCAAACACCCAAACCTATGTAAGTAGAAATTAAGAGACAAATGTTTTGCTTTTGGAAACTATTTTAAATAACCTTAAAAATGTTAGACTGGGTGTGGTGGTCTACACCTTTCTTCCAGCACTAGGGAGACTAACATTGTGAATTCCAGGCCATCCTACACTGCATAGGAAATTTGAGCTACAGAGGGATACCTTGTTTGATAATAATAGTAGTAGTAATCTTGTATAAAAATCTACTAGTGTTTGGCTACTTCTATAACTTAGTAGATTAGGCTATTTAGAAATGAATGATGCAGTTGTGGGCCCAGCACGCTTCTGCTGTATGACGGCGAATGGTGTAGTGAGAGTCAAAGTGAGTTGACTTTGAGTGTTCATATAGTTCTTCTTCTTTTCTTTTTAAGAAACTCAAGGATGGCCAAATCACAATAAAGGAGTTCTTCATACTTCTTCAGGTCCACATCTTAATACAGAAGCCCAGGCAGAGCAATCTCCCAGCCAAAGTAAGTCTGATTGCTTGGCAAAATATTCATCTCAGTTAAACTATTTTATGTGTTTTTTTAAAAAATTAAGTTGCACCAGAGCAAGCATTTTAAAAAAGACAAAACCATGAGCTGTGGATGTAGCTTAGTTGGTAGAGGCCTGCCTACTATGTGAAGCCTTGCGGCTGCCAAGTCTAACAACCTGAGTTCATATCCCCTGGTGATACTCCCTTTCCTCACATTGGTGCACTTGTTGTAATACCAGCTGTAACCTCTCTCAAACCCTCCAGTGATGCCTTTGGAGGTGAGATCTTAAGTCAGTACCCAACTTGACAGCTCTGCTAGTTTGACATCTATGAGGTATTTTTTTCTCCCTCAGTGGTATAACTGACATAGTCTTCAAGTCTTGGTGTCTACAAAGCCAAGCCATGCTCAAAAAGAAAAGAGATTTGAAAAAGTCTTAAAGTAGACAGAGTCCAAAAGAAATAAAATATATTAGATCATGGAAAAAGAGGTTTGCAGCTGTGGGCATCTGCCCCAAGACCTGGATGACTGAGTCTCTGGAGAGTAAAAGAGGGTAACATGTTTTTGGTGGGAGTGGAGGTATTGCTAGCCTTCATAGACAATGTTTGCAGCTCCATTATATATCTATATGTTGTAGTAGCTCAGCTGACTGGACCAGCAGAGGGCGCCTTGATAGTTAGCCATGATCTTTGCATGTTTGTGGAGTGGTATAATCCGAGTTTGCTGCTTTGTGGGCTCTTTCTTTTTCTTCCTCCTTTTTCTGCCCCTTTACTTCTTCTCTTTCCCCATCCCCAGCCCCCAACACTAGATAGGAGAGAAAAGGATGAGAGAGGGAAGGGGGCGAAGTTATCATTAGACTACTTTCTGCTGATTAGAGAGGTGTAGAGTTCCTTGGGGCAAGTTTGATCTTTGCCATCAGGATATCTAATTTCTTCGCACTTTCTTTACATACAACTACTTGACAAACCACAACAAACTGGACTGGAGAAATGGCTCAGAGGTTAAGAGTACTGTCTGCTCTTCCAAAGGTACTGAGTTCAATTCCCAGCAGCCACGTGGTGGTTCACAACCATCTATAATGTGATCTGGGGCCCTCTTCTGGAGTGCAGGTGTACATGCAGGCAAAACACTGTATACATAATAATAAATAAAATCATTAAAAACAAAACAAAACACACACAACAAACTGCACCCAGTAGCATCCAACCACAAGCCAGCCAACAACAGCCACCCTACCTCTTGGGACCCTAGCATTTATATCCTCTGAAAAGTTCCCAGAATCGCAAATGTAACACATTCTCAGAAACTATCTGTAGCTGGCAAAACCAATCCCCTGCTAGAGCATGAGGCAAATTACAGTCACCTGCTATGAAGCAGCCTTTTATTCCCACCCCTGGGATTAAAACAATAACATTCCTATAACACTTCTGTGAGCGTTTTTCATTAATTAATTTATTCACTTCACAGTCTAATTGCACCCCCGCCACCTCTTCTCATCCAAGTCCTACCCACACAGCTCTCCTATCCCCATTCTTCCCTCCCATTCTCCTCAGAGAAGGAGAGGCCCCCTCCATGGGTACCAACCCACCCTGGCACATCAAGTCACAGCAGTACTAAGTCCATCCTCTCCCACTGAGGCTAGACAAGGCAGCCCAGCTAAGGGAAAGGGATCCAAAGGCAAGTAGCAGAGGTAAAAACAGCCCTACTCCAATTGTTAGCCCCCACATGAAGACCATGCTGCACATCCGTACATATGTGTAGCTGTTCTAGGTCCAGTCCATGCATGCTCTTTGCTTGATGGTTCAGTCTCTGTGAGCCCCCATGGGCCTATGTTAGTTGACTCTGTAGGTCTTCTTGTGGAGTCATTGATCCCTTTGGCTCTCCTAATCCTTCCCCTGGTTCTTCCACAAGACTCTTCAAACTCTGCCTAATGCTTGCCTGAGAGTCTCTTAAAGAAACCATAATTACAAAATTCTCACTATAGAGTGGTTCAAGCTTGTTGCTGTTCATTTAATGGTATGGCTTAACAAATGTTTATTATTAGGTTTATAATTATTTTTTAAAATTTATTTATTTTATTTTATGTACTTTGATATGTTGCCAGAATTTCTGAGAGATTGGATCCTCTGAAACTGGGGTTACAGATAGTTGTGAGGAACCATATGGACACTGGGAATCGAACTCAGGTTCTCTGGTTCTGTAGAACAACAGCCAGTGTTCTTAACTGCTGAGCCATCTCTCTAGCCCTACGTTTATAATTATTATGGCAGTCATATATAAGCCACTGTCTTAATAAAAAAGACACAGACACCTGTTGTATTTTAGAATAAGCCTTATTTTTACCTGGGGCTGGACAGATATCAACCCCCTAAACTGCCTTCCAATATCTCTCACCTCTATCTCATGCCATCTATTCTAACAGTTTCTATCTGGGCTGCCTCCCATCCATAATTCCAAAATACTTGCAAAGGTTGTTCATCTGGGCTGTTTTTTTTTTCCATGTGGAACTTCAGAGTTCCTCCTCTGGAACCATCTAATTCTCTTTCCCAAGATCCTCGCTGTCCCAATCTGAGAACCTTCACCACACCTACTTTCCTCCGGCCCTGCCCAGATATCTGTTTTCTTTATTAGTCAAACAGGGTGGCAAGGTTAAACAGCAGTATTTGGGGTATGTGACAATCTTCAGTAAGGATCTTTGGAGCAAGCAATTAACTAATACAAAGCACTAGACCGTACTCCAACAATTCCTTTTTTCTGTCTAAATAAAAAGGCCATTTTTTAAAAACATAATAACATACAGTAAGAACAATTATGAAATAGTTATAAAAACCAATAGGTATGGGGGCTGGAGAGATGGCTCAGTGGTTAAGAGCACTGGCTGCTTTTCAAAGGTCCTGAGTTTAAATCCCAGCAACCACATGGTGGTTCACAACCATCTTTAATAGGATCTGATGCCCTCTTCTGGTGTTCATGATGATATAATAGGCATATACATTAAGATAAATAAATAGGGGATGGAGAGGTGGCTCAGAGATTAAGAGCACTGACTGTGGGCTGGAGAGATGGCTCAGAGGTTAAGAGCACTGACTGCTCTTCCAGAGGTCCTGAGTTCAATTCTCAGCAACCACATGGTGGCTCACAACCATCTATAATGTGATCTAATGTCCTCTTGTGGCATGCAGTATATATGCATGCAGAGTACTGTATATATAATAATAAATATTTTTTAACTTTGCTTTTTAAACAAAGATAAATAAATCTTTAAAAAAACAATAGGTAGATTTACATACATAATATCTAGTTAAAAGGTATTTGTAGCCCTGAAGAAAATATTATCTATTCTGTCTTGATGAGTCTAACATTTTATACCTAAATTAATTTCTATCATATCTTATATTTAACAGTCTAAAAACATTTATCTATACCGTAATATATTTTCTTAATTCCTAAACAACTAAGCTTAATTATAAAACTATAATAATCTAGTCTTTAACCCCATCAGAAACTTGAGAAGAAATAAAATTAGTTACCTGAGTAAATAGGAAATGCAGGTTAGCAACTTCCAAAATTAAGAAATGACAGAGACAGTTTGCTGCCTGGACAGCCACCCAAAACTATAATGTTGGAGCATCATCTTCAGCCTTCTGGCCCAGTAGATCTGACAGATGTGAAGCAGGAACTATTAAGGACTTGTTTACCCTATCTTGGCAGAGTTTGCCAGTTGACTTGGCCTGCAATTAAGCTTGCCCATTTTACGCAGAATTTTGTCTGTGGTAGAAACAAGGGCATTTTGTTTTTTTATTTTTTATTTTTATATTTTTTGGTCCGGTGGCCTGCCACATTTGAAGCCATCTCCACAAGGAAGTTCTTCGATGTTCACCATCTTCTTTGAAGTAGGCTGGGTGCTGCCAGCATTTAACCTGTCTTGTTAAAGAATCCTTAAAATAATAGGTCTCTGAGGTATTTGAAGATTTTTTTTTTAAGATTTATTTATTTATTATATACAGTGTTTTTGTCTGCATATATGTCTGTGCACCAGAAGAGGGCACCAGATCTCATTCTAGATGGTTGTGAGCCACCATGTGGTTGCAGGGAATTGAACTGAGGACATCTGGAAGAGCAGACAGTGCTCTTAACCTCTGAGCCATCTCTCCAGCCCCTTGAAGATCTTATCTATTTATTTTTATGTAATCTATCCATCTATAGAATCATATCTATCTGTTGACCTAGGATGTATATTCCTGTGCTAAATTAGACTAGTATTTGACATGACCATAAATCTGATTGACTGTCCATTAACTTGTATTATTTAATTATCCTAAACAGCCTGCAATACTGCAATAACAGTTTAAAAGTATTAGAAGCAAACTTTGTTGTATGTTTGTTTGTTTCGAAACAGGGTTTCTCTGTGTAGCCTTGGCTGTCCTAGACTCGCTTTGTAGAAGTAAGCTTTGTATTATAAATGAGTTGTATAGGCACAATACCTCATACTAGACTAGAAATATATATAATGTATGTCAAGGATAACTTAAAATTGAATTCTAAACCAATGAATTAAAAGTAATTTTATTTGAGAGTAACATTTAAAGCCTTAAATTAAGAAGTAGATTCAAAAGCTGGGCGTGGTGGCGCACGCCTTTAATCCCAGCACTCGGGAGGCAGAGGCAGGCGGATCGCTGTGAGTTCGAGGCCAGCCTGGTCTACAAAGCGAGTCCAGGACAGTCAAGGCTACACAGAGAAACCCTGTCTCGAAAAACAAAAAAAACAAAAAAAAAAAAAAAAAGAAGTAGATTCAATAATCTACCTTTTATTCTATCATCTCTATATATTTTTCTATATTCCCTCTTCTTTCTTTTCAAACCCTAACTCCATATCTAAGAAAGAAAGAGAAAAGAAAAGGAAAAAAAGAGAAATCTCTGAGTCGAACTTCATTGTCTCTCTGAGTAAGGCCATTAACAACTTATAACCAACTCCCAATGACAGTAAAGATCCATAGCTCAAGAAAATAACCAAAATCTACCTAACCCCCCTTAAGGGAAATGGGGCATCATTCTCTCAAGGTTGGTTCTCACTGATTTGGGGGCATAGGATGTAATATAAAATAATGTATCTCATAATTATATTAGATTGAAGAACTTCTTGGCCTGAAGTACCCAAGTATTTATTATATATAAGTTGGACATTTGAATCAACGTGAGTAAAAGTGGCTTGTACAAATAGTTGTAATTCAAGATGCAGTGAATCAATCCACCCACTGAGTACAATAATAACTATGCAGCATGTTCCACAGCGGATGAACCTCTTATCATTTGGCACTTCTGATGTTTTATTAGCTATATAATTGTATGCTTTACTTTTTAAATTTGTATTTTAATTTTATGTGTATTGATGATTTTTCTGCATAATACTAAATGTATCATAAAATAAAAAATAACTTTGCCAGTATGCTGGATGCCACAGCACACACCTATAATCCTAGTTCCTGATTGGTACAACCAGGAGGACCAGAAGTTCATGGTTATCCTTGACTACATATATATTTCAAGGCCCACAGTGTCTGAGACCTTGTTTAAAAATAAATGTCTAGGACCCCAAGAAGATGGCACTGGGGTTAAAAGCATTAGCTGCTGTTTGAGTCCCAGCACCCACATGGTGGTTCACAACTGTGTAACTTCACTCCCTGGAGATTTGATATCCTCCTCTGGCTACCTAGAGCACCAGGCATGAATGAAACACATGCATCCATGCAAACAAAATATATACACCCAGGTCCTGAGGATTGAACACAGTCTTCATGCTTATGTAGTAAACACTATGTTCCAGCCATTTAATAGATCAGCCCTAAGTTTAGAGTGCCTGTGGTGCTTGCCAATAAGGAATGAAGTGTTATTTGGTGTTTTCATAAGTAATGGAATGAAAAGCTGATTCAGTTTTTTTCCAAAACAGGATTAAATACATTCATTTGTCTTTAAACTAGGGTTGTAAAACATAATGAAATTGTTTCTGTTCTTTGATGAGTGGGTGGGTGGGCTGATTGGTTGGTTAAGGTTAAGCCTGGACTTTACTATGTAGCAGAAGATGGCTTTGAGCTCACAGAGACAAGACCCTTTTGCCTCAGTCTCCTAAGTGCTGGGATTCAGGTATGACCCACTGCCTTGATTTTCTTTTCTCCTTTCTATTTTAAGTAAAGTGGTTCCTTTTAAAGTTACAGTTACTTATTGTGTGTATATGTATATGTATATGTGTACATGCATGTAAATGCTTAGAGATCAGAGGACAATTTATGGGAGTCACCTTGCCAGTCCTTAATTTTCTTAAAATAATTCATAATTATTTCTTTTTTAATTCATAATTATTTTAAAGCCACTTTCAGTCCTGTACGTCAGTACCCTTAACTCAACTGAACACCTGTGGAAGAGTGGACTTTAAAGTTAGAAACTTAAATTCATGTTTGAAGTTCTAACTTACTGTGTAAACTTCATATAGCAGTTTTAGTTTCTTTGCATAACTTTTCCATGCCACCGTACTAGAGATTGAATCCAGAACCTTATGTACCCTAAGATGAGCTATATACTTTAGGCCTGTTTGTATAACTTTTAAAAATAGATACTCTAAAACTTGAATGTGTTCTTGTATGTGGTTTTGTCCTCAAAATGAGATATTGTGACATACTTCTATAATTCCAGCACTTGGGAGGACCAGGAGTTCAGTGTGATCCTCAGCTATGTGATGAGTCCCAGTCTAGCCTGGGCTACATGAGATTTTCTCTTTAATAAAAAATAAATAAATAAAGTAAAAGAACAAACATCAACATCTGGTTCTACCAGACATGGTGTCACGAAGCAAGAGACTTAGGCAAGAGGATCAAAAGTTCCAGGCCAGCCTAAACTACGTAGTAAGGCTCTATCTTGGATTTGAAAAGAAAAAGGAAAAATAAAAAAAAAAAAAAAGAAAAATGTATCAATTCTGATTGATTGATTGATTGATTGACTACTTTTTCTTTTTAAGTTTACTATAAACACATCACCTACCCCAGAAGATCTGATGTTGAGACAATATGTTTATGGACCCAAGATACAGATTTACAGAGAAGATTGTGAGCTTCTTCGACAAAAGATTGAAGAGTAAGAAAATTTTAATTTTTTTCTCCTGTGATTGTTTTTGGAGGGTTATAATAAACAAATGATCTATGTGATATTTTAATTAGAACAACAGCAGCATGGGAAAAATGAATGGAATTAACTGGCAGTATCACATGAATGGAAACCGAGTTCTATTTACAATATTGTGTAGCTTGCATGAAGTCATTTACCCTTCTTTTTCACTTAAGGTAGTAATGATATCTATTCAACAGATACAATGAACAGTAGCAATTATTTGCATAAAATGTTTCATATCATGATGAATAAAAAGATTAACCAAAATTATTTCATTATGATATAAATTAGTTGAAACAGAACATCTTCAAAAGGATATAATATGCCTTTTTCCCCTCCTGACAGGGTTTCTCTGTGTTCCTGGCTGTCCTGGAACTCTCTATGTAGACCAGGCAAGTCTCAAACTATGAGATCCCACTGCCTCTGCCTCCTGAGTGCCAGAATTAAAGGCTTGAACTACCACAATTTAATTTGGGGTTTGTAACTGCGTCTTATTGTAGTTGTACATGACTAATCTCAGCATGTGGAAGGAGCCTAAACTACATAGTAAAGCTCTATCTTAGAATTGAAAGATTCTGATTGATTACTTTGTTTTGTTTTGTTTTGTTTTTTCGTTTTTTGAGACAAGATTTCTCTGTGTAGTCTTTGCTGTTCTAGACTCACTTCATAGACCAGGCTGGCCTTGAACTTACAGTGATCCCCCTGCCTCAATGCTCTGTCTGCATGTACACTTGCAGGCCAGGAGAAGGCATCAGATCTCATTATACATGGTTGTGAGCCACCATGTGGTTGCTGGGAATTGAACTCAGGACCTCTGGAAGAG
Organism: Acomys percivali; assembly: GCA_907169655.1. Taxonomy (NCBI): domain Eukaryota; kingdom Metazoa; phylum Chordata; class Mammalia; order Rodentia; family Muridae; genus Acomys; species Acomys percivali. The sequence continues at coordinate 29,570,792 of OU015742.1, read as the reverse complement.
CAGTCAGGGCTCTTAGCTTCTGAGCCATCTTTCTAGCCCTGGATAAACTAAGGTTAGTTTCTTACAACCTTGGGCCACCCCCTTTCAGTTTCATTATGTGGTGATATGGGAGTCAGTTATTGAGGGAAGTTTGGGAATTGATGTTTTTCCCAGGGTGGGATGACTGGAGTTTGGGACCCCTAGCCTGATCTAAAGGCACAAACAAAGGCTGAGGGTCTCAGTCCTCAGGCCTCTCAAATCAAGTCTTTGCCCTTTTTGTTGAAGACTGTAGTAGACTGAACCATAGTAATTCAGGAATTCTTCACAGTTCCTCCAAGTCCTCCCACCCCTAAAATTACCAGTGCCTCCTATGTTCCCCAATGAATTTTGGCTTTTCTGACCCTGGGATTCATTCCGAGTCTTAGCATCACTGTAACATTCTCTTTGTTTCTTTTCTTTCTTTCTCTTTTTTAAATTTATTTATCTGTCTGTCTATCTATCTATCTATTTATTTATTTCAAGGCAGGATTTCTCTGTGTAGCCCTGGCTGTCCTGAAAAACTCTTTGTAGACCAGGCTGGCCTCGAACTCCTTTATACCCACCTGCCTCTGCCTCCCAAGTGCTGGGATTAAAAGTGTGCGCCATCACGCCCAGCTGTTTGTTTGCTTTTCAAGACAGTGTTTCTCTGTGTAGTCCTGGCTGTCCTAGAACTCACTCTGTAGACCAAGATCTGCTTGCCTCTGCCTCCTTAATGTTAGGATTAAAGGTGTTCATAACCACACTCTTTCCTTTGTTTTAGTTTTTATTTTGAGACAGGGTTTCTCTGTGTAGCCCTGGCTGTTCTGGACTCCCATTGTAGACCAGGCTGACCTAGAACTCATGAAAGTCCACCTACCTCTGCCTCTGCCTCTGCCTCTGCCTCTGCCTCTGCCTCTGCCTCTGCCTCTGCCTTCCGAGTGCTGGGATTACTGGCATGTACCACCAGTACTGGGCTCTCATTGTGACATTATTATCTTCTGATCTTTAAGTGTTTAGTAATCATGCTGGCCATGTTTCTTGAGTGAATTCCCACCATCTGTGTAGAAAAAAAAATAGAAATAATTAAATTTGGTTGTGTGTTTAAGCTAGTTTGTGTTGTTGCCTGTGTTGTGTGCGTGGAAGAGTGTCCACAACTCTTAAGAGCTGGGAAGGTATCCCAAGGGTATCCTGAGGAGCCCAGAAACCTCACAGCTCTGAGAGGAGGCCTCTTCAACAGATACCATGCAGCTACCAGGGAAGGGTTGCCTCTAACCCTGAGGAACTGAGGAGCATTGGAGCCTGAGCCCTGCTCCTCCTTCATTTCTTCTCCTGGGATGAAAGAGTCACAGCCGGCAGTAAATTTGTTAAAGAGCTTTATTAGAAGGATGAATCCTAGAGTGGCGGTCTCCAGGAGACAGCAGAGAACTGGGCTGACACAGGCTCTATGTGGGATTTCTTAGGGGGCGGAGCTTTCTGGGGCAGTGATTTCCAGAGTGTGGATTGGTGGGATTTCAAGTCTGAGATGGGGGAAGTTCAGGGATTGGTGGGTTGTTGTCCAGACTTCTCATCCCAAATGAGCATCATCAGGGAGGAGTCCTACTAAAGGGACTAGAGATGGCAGTTACAGAGGTCGGGGCTGGGGTGGGGGGGCTGCTGCTGGGCTGCGGAGCTTTCTCAGTCAGAGGTCTGGCCAATTTTCTGCCTTTGAGGGGTAGTGAGTTTACAATGTGTCCAAAATTTACAAAAAGTCCATTGTGAAGGCTGAAACAGGAAAGGTATTGATATGCCGGAAGAACCCAAATTGGATTTCAGGGTAAGTGGGACAAAGGTTAAGAAATAGGCCTACAAGAGATAATCTGGCCAGCTGCCAAGAGCAGCCCCCACTAGAAATAACATTGCCTAGTGACTGATCCAAAGTGTCCCACTGGAGATAGAATTGATAAGAGACCTAGTTTTATGGCCACATTCCTTCCTGCCCACCTGAGATAGCACTACCTAACAACTGAGCCATCCTGTCAGGGAGAACAAAAAAATGTTAAACCATGGGTGGTCTTGGCGCTCTCTTCTGCTTAAAGGGCATTGAGAGGATAAAAGGACCTCAGATCATGGCCTCAGCGTGCTCCTCAGACCTAACATATGGGGGATCAGGTGCGACCCAGCTCGGAGCTGAATTAAAGATTCCTCTTGTATTTTATAGCTGTTTCGTGCGTTTTCTGGTTCTTTTTTTGGCATCAAGCTGGGCATAGCATTTGGGGGCTGTCTGGGATCCCCAAAAGAGTCCCAGAAACTCCGGAGACTGGAGGATCTAATTCCGGATAAGCGTTGTCTTGGCCAAGTGTCGTGTCATGTCCATGTCTTTATTCTGTGTCCTCTGGTGAGCGCTCAAAGCAGTGCGAGCTCGCACCAGGTGTGGGTCTTACAGATAACGTGGATGTGTGCGGTCGCTGATAGACCCTAGAAGACGTTCTAGGATACCGCTGCCACAGAGGATCTTGGGGATGCCCTAGACTCTAGGGGGACAGAGAGCCCCAAGAGTGGAACGCTGGGTTCCATGAGTAGGACGCTGGGTCCCAATAGGGGGGACAGAGAGCCCCAAGAGTGGAACGCTGGGTCTCCAAGACAGTCTGGTTGCCTGGGGAAAGGGAAGTGGGCTGTCCCCGCACTCGCCTGGTGGAATTTGTTATCTGGTTTTGTGTTTTCTGGTTCTTTTTTTGGCATCAATCTGGGCATAACAGTATAGCAGCAGCAGCAGGCTTTCTGAGGCAGAAAGGGTGTCCGGTTTTCATAGAACAGTCGGCCAAAGCAGCACTCGTTAGCTACCATAGACAGTTCCCATGGAGTCTGCAGGAGGCGGTTCAGGCAGGAATAGTCACCATGAACACCTCCCACTGAGCTGCTGCCTTTTTCTCCCCGGTCTCCATAGCCCTAAGGCAGAAAGGAGGACTTTACATTTTAGTGGCCTACTGCTAAAGGGCTAAACATAGCTCTTGGGGGTGGTGATATTGTGGGCTGAAGGACTGAGGGGAAGTGGCAAGTGGGCTCCCCAAAACTTGCTGAAGGTATCCTCTTACCGTGTTGCAAGTGGTGGTGCTAGTGTTAGGCACTTTGGGCTCTTTCCACCTAGGCAGCAGCGGCCATGATCAGCTGTGGCCACAGCCTTGGCAGCAACAGAGAAATTCCTAAATGTGAGTGTGTGTGTGTGCGCGTGCGTGCGTGCGTGCGTGCGTGCGTGTGTGTCGGCAGTGGCAGTGGCAGCAGTAGTGGCTATAATCTGGCCGTGGAATCTGGTCAAGGCCTCCTATCGCCACTCCAGCAGCAGAATCCCTACAGTGTATTCAAGCAGAATTCTAAATCCTGTGTTAACTTTTTTGTTTATTTTAGGTTAAAGGTATCTGCATTGAACCAAGATAAACTATTGACTGAAGTAAATAGGAACTTGTGGGAAAAAGTGAAAGACTACTCTGATGAAGAGGTATTTTTATGTCATTTTCTGAATAAAAATTGACACATTTGAAACTCTTCTGGCCTTCTGTGGTGGTACACACCTGTAAAAGTAACTTTCATTCTCCTGGTGTAATTGTTGTCTTGAGGCTTATTGCCTCCATCTGTTAACCTAGGCCTAGTCTTGGAAGCGTCTAACCTCCGTACAAACCAATCTAGAATGTTTTCAGCCTGAGACTTACTGCTGAATAAGCTCATCCTTTGTAGCTCTTTCTGAATTCTGGATGGCTGCTTCAACTCAGCTGTTCTGGCTCAAACTGTCTTCTCTCAGCTTCTGATTGAATGGCTCTTTTTTGCCTCAAACTAACTTTAGCAATCTGTTCTAATCTTCTGGATCCTTCTCATTCTCTGGCTTGTTCTGTCTTAACCTGTGTCTAGCTTGTTCTCTTTTTAACCTGTCTCTGTAAAACTCTCCCTGCAAAAACTGCCTCTTCTCCCTCTGTCCCTGAGCTGCTATCTTTTTTTTTTTTCTTTCCTCCTGAGCTGTGCGCTCTCTCTCTCTCTCTCTCTCTCTCTCTCTCTCTCTCTCTCTCTCTTTCTCTCTCTCTCTCTAAATTTTTTAAAGATGTACTTATTTATTATTATTTTACAGTGTTCTGCCTCCATGTACACTTGCAGGACAGAAGAGGGCATCAGAGCACATTATAGATGGTTGTGAGCCACCATGTGGTTGCTGGGAATTGAACTCAGGACCTTTGGAAGAGCAGATGGCGCTCCTAACCTCTGAGCCATCTCTCCAGCCCCTGAGCTGCTCTCTTAAGCCCTCTCTTTCCTCTCTTCTTTCATGAGAATTGGGCATATCCTACCTCCCACTCAATCTGTCAGATCTGTCTCTGATTTGTCACTTTGTCTGCCCTTCAGTGAGATGTCACTTTCAAACAAAGATGCTCCCTTCTATTAACTAATTTTACCTTCATTGTTTGGGAATAAATGTGTGTCTGCATTCTATCCAGATCACACAGACCTTCTAGGTCTTCAGACTTGATCAGAACAGCCATGTTGCTGGTTTAAAATCCTCTCCATACACCTTTAATTCTAGCTCTTGAAAGGCAAGTAGATTTGTAAATTCAAAGGCTGCATGAACTACAGTGCTAGCTAGTTCTAAGACAGCCAGGGTTACACAGGGAAACTCTATCTCAAAATACCTGTCTCAAAAAACAAAAACAAAATAAGAACTGTTACTTAATGGTATGGAATTCTTTAGTTTATTCTTAGATGTAATGTGCTGCTGTGGTCTTATCTAATTATTACCAAGTAACTTTTAAATACAACTTTCCCGAGCTGGTTGAGGTGGTGCACACCTTTAATCCCAGCACGCAGGGAAGCCAAGGCAGATGGATCTCTGTGAGTTCAAGGCTAGCCTGGCACACAAAGCAAGTCCAGGGAGGACAGCCAAGGCTATGGAGAAAAAACCCTGTCTCAAAACAAAAAACAACTAGATTAGGCAAAACCCAGCACAGGTAATTGAACCTTTCTTCCCAGACCTTACTTATCTGACTTTTTTACTATGGTGTATTCTTTTACTATCTCTTACAGTTGAAGACCTATGGAATTTACCTTAACAAAATAAAGTCACGTTATACCAAGATAACGAAAGTCTTCACCCACCAAGGCAAAGTGGCTCTGTATAACAAATTGGTGCATTCAGCTGAGGTAATTTGAGATGGTTAATATATAGTAATTTATAGGAACTGTGAAATATGAAATGCTTCTTAGGAGATATGTAAGTAAGGCTTGGATTAAAGCTTGTTTATAAAAACGTGAGGTTCTATTAGTCAAAAACTTTAAACTTTGGCATTATAAGTAAAATGAAATACAGTTACTAATATGGGCTATGTTTCATAGTTATCCATTTTACATATTGAAATAAAATACTTGTGATTCTGTGTCCCCGTTATGCATTCATTTATCCTTTTCCTTTAAAAAAAGCTCTACTCGTAGGGCTGAGGATATAGTCACGGTAGAACATTTGCTTAGTGTTTGTTCAATTTCCCATTTGAGAAGCAGAAGTGGGGGTGCTCATGTCTGTGAGCCTGAGCATATAAGCATGTACATAAGAGCAAGCCAACAAGGTAGTTCTGCTTAACAAGTACTGGCAAATAAGTATAGGAAGTATTGCATACAGTATCATCTTTTACAGAAATAAAAATTATGATAGTTGTGCCTGGTACTCATATATATAGGAATCTGAGTCATGAGTATTGCTGTAAGTTCTGGACCACATAGCAAGAACCTATCACAACAACAGCTACAGCAACAACAACAAAAAACCTACACACACTAAAAGGCTGTAATTCTGTTTGATCAGTGTTTCCTATATTTATCTCATAACAGAAAAAAAAATCAACCCCTTTTTAAAACAATAAATATTAATATCTATATAGCTCATGAAACACATATAGAAAAATGCTATAATAAAGAGAAATACAAATTAATTTATTTGTCTCTTTAAATTAAATTTTTAAAAATTTAAGACTAAAAGTCTTGGGGCTGGAGAGATGGCTCAGAGGTTAGGAGCACTGACTGCTCTTCCAAAGGTCATGAGTTCAATTCCCAGTAACCACATATTGGCTCACAACCATCTATAATGAGATCTGTATACATAATAAATAAATCTTTACCAAAAAAAAAAAAAAAAAAAAAAAGACTAAAAGTCTTGACCTTAATTTTAAGATTTGCCTGTTCATGCCAGTGTGGTAGCACAGGCCTATAATCCAGATACTTGAAAGTCTAAGGCAGGAATATCTCAAATTCAGGGCCAGTCTGGGCAATTTAGCAAGAGACTCTGTTTTTAAACAAAAATGTTTTTTTTTAAATGGATAGGAATAAAAGGCAGCAGTAGGTCATGTGACCAGCACGTTTACTCCCTCTTATTGCCAAATAAAAAAGAAAAACAAGATTTTTAAATTTATGGTAAGGACAGTAATTGAACTATTAAAGGATTGTTCATAGGTTAAGCTTTATAATTTATAATATTTTGTATTTAGAATGAGAAGAAGAAACTTCAGATAAAAATAAATGAGATGGACAACATACTTAAGAAGATCAATCACTGCCTGGTGGAGGTGGAAATTGGTAAGGGATCTAATGCTTTCCTAGGGGCTGGGGAGGGAGCTCGGTGATGGAAAACTTGCCTTAGGTTAACCCCTGGAACTACACAAAATAGTTTTCTATAGATGCTTCTATAAGGTAGAGAACTTGATCTTACTATGCTATTTTAGCAGCTTGAGTTCTTAAATTGGAGCAAATTAAATCACCCTTTTGGGCTAATGATACACGGCTCAGTGCACTAAGGTGCTGGCCACCAAGCCTGATGGCCTGAGTTTGGTTCCTGGGGTTTACATGGTGGAAGAAGAGAACTGATTGCTACAAATCTTCCTCTGATCTCCATAGGCATGTTGTGGTATATACCCCTCTAACACAAAGTAAATAAAGGTAATAAAAAATGTTAATAAAACTTTGTTAGAGGGGTGTGCTGGTGCATGCCTTTAATCCCAACACTCAGAAGGCAGAGGCAGGTGGATCTCTGTGAATTCGAGGTCAGCCTGGTCTATAAACGGAGTCCAGGACAGCCAGGACTACACACATAGAAGCCCTGTCTTGAAAAACAAAAAAACTTTGTTTGCTATCTATAATCATCCATAACACAATAAAGAAGTGATGCCCTCAAAACTGTTATTTTGCATAACTATTCATAACCTATACCATAACCTTGAATGGTTTTGCTTAGTTAGAGGATAGTTTGTATAGTTCAGGCTGACCTAGATTTGCCTAAGAATTTGTGATCCTTCTGCCTTGTCTCCCCTGCAAAAGTAATTTTATAATAAATTCTGTAGAAGATGTTATATGATACTGAGCTACTTCAATAGAAATCTGACCTAGTTAAGAGATCAAAGCAGCTTTTCAGCTAAAATCTGAAAAAAGAGAGACTTTTCAGCTAAAATCTGGAAGATGAATAAGAGTATAAAAAAGTAAAAAAGAAGAAAAACCAGGCATAGCTCACACCTCTAGTCCCATCACTTGAAAAGCTGAAGCAGGCCAGGTGGTGGTGGCGCACACCTTTAATCCCAGCACTTGGGAGGCAGAGGCAGGCAGATTGTGAGTTCGAGGCCAGCCTGGTCTACAAAGTGAGTCCAGGACAGCCAAGGCTACACAGAGAAATCCTGTCTCAGAAAGCTAAAAAGAAAAAGAAGAAAAGTTGAGCAGGAGGGTTGTTGTCAGCGTGAGGCCAGACTGTACTACAGAGTGAAATGGCTTATTTAAAACATATGCATAGATACATATACACAGAGCAACAGACTATTCAGAATTAATACATGTAGAAAATCCTTATTTGGAAACAAATATACCAACTACATGGGTTTGAGGATAAAGACAAAGTAAAATAGAGAACAAAAAGGAATGTGATATAAAATTATTAGGGCTAGACATAGGATAGCCTCATAAGGAGCTCTAAATATTTTCATGAACAGTAAACCAGCCATGTGTATATTAAGTACTAATGGTAGTATAGAGCTTGGGTTTGAAAAGATAAACTGTAAATGCAAGCCGGTTGTCATAGTGCACATCTGTAATTTCAAATATTATTAAGCCTGAGTTAGAGTCTGCGTAATGAGTTCCAAACCAGCCTTAGCTACATACTGAAACCCTAACTCAAGGGGGTGGTGTTTTTGAGTTAAAAATTAAGCTTAGAATAGGCATAGTAACAATGCCTTTAATCCCAGTCCTTAGAAGGTAAAGAGAGGAGGGTCAAGGGTCATCATCAGCTTACTCAGTGAGGCCAGCTTGGACTACATGCTATTTCAAAAGGAAAAAAAATTAAATGCTAACTTGAGACAAACTGGGCATGGTGACACACCTGTAATCCTAGTTACCTGGGAGACTTTGGCAAGAAGATCACAAGTTTATGGCCTGAGCCCTGTCTGAGCAAGACCCTGTCTCAGAAGCTCTAGAGAAGCGTTAGCAATACTTGCTGCGTAAGCTTGCTGACTTGAGATTCCGATCTTTGGAACCCATGATGGAAGGAAAGAACTGACTCCAAAAGTTGTCTTCTGACCTCTGGTGCTCACTCACACTCACATTCACACTCACACATACGCAAACATAACCTCACACTCACACACACAAACAATAATAATAAATGAATAAGTTTCTGTTTGTTTCTTTGGTTTTTGCTTTTTTTTTTTTTTTTTTTTAATTTTTAGGTATGATTTCTCTGTGTATAGCCTTGCCTGTCCTGGACTCACTCTTAGACCAGGTTGGCCTTGAACTCAGAGATCTACCTACTTCTGCCTCCCAAGTGCTGGGATTAAATGTGTGTGCCAACACCACCCAGCAAATGAATAATTTTTAAAGTACAAAATGAGATCATTGTCATTGGCTCAAAGTTTACTTATCTGCTACCAGAAGTCTATAAAATTGTAATTCAGGACTTTATTGGCAGTAACAAGTTATTTGTGAAATATTCCCAATACTTCATTCTGAGCTATTTCTCTTATATTTAATGAATTACTTTTGACTGGAGTTTCTCTATTACTTCATCTTAACCTTAGAAACTAAGAATTTGGAGACTGAAGAGAAAGACGATCCTATGGAAGAATGGGATTCTGAAGTGAGAGCTGCAGAGAGAGGTAACTGACTTAGTTGAGGAGATAAGTCCTGAGAAAAGCACTGTTGAGTTCATGTACATGTTAGATGAGATTGGGTCAGCATTTTCAGTAAACTAAATGATTTTTGTAGCAACTTTCTGCTGGTATCCTTTTTATACTTGGTTTGTTTTGTTTTTCACAGAACTTGAACAGCTGAAAGGTGAAGAGAAGGAGCTTCAAAGGTACCTGACCGTGTATGAAGTTGCCAGATATGATGAGTCATGATTTAGTCTCTGTGCATCTTAGGTTCAACTGGTCCACATGGGGAGCTTTCAGATGGCAGATTAGAAAGTAAAACACTGATACTTGCTGTGGGGAAGAATACACACACATACACACACACAAACACACACACACACACCTGTGCAGGGGAGGCACTGGCTAGAACGATGGCTCAGGCTCAGTGGTTAAGAGAACTTGTTCTTGCAAAGGACCTAGGTTTTTTGAAGAAAGTGTGAAAGCGGAAGTTCAAGCCGGGCATGATAGTGCACACCTTTAATCCCAGCACTTGGGAGGCAGAGGCAGGTGGATCTCTATGAGTTTGAAGCCACTCTGGTCTACAAAGTGAGCCCAGGACAGGGAAGGCTACACAGAGAAACCCTGTCTTGAAAAATTTTAAAAAACACAAGGGATTGGAGAGATGGCTCAGTGGTTAAGAGCACTGGCTGTTCTTTCAAAGGTCTTGAGTTCAATTTCTAGCACCCACATGGTGGATCACAACCAAGTATAATGTGATCTGATGCCTTCTTCTGGCATGTAGGTGTACATGCAGATAGAGCATTCATATATTAAATACATAAATAAATATTTAAAACACACACACACACACACACACACACACACACACACACACACACACAC
>OU015742.1:29518032-29560775 GCA_907169655.1 Acomys percivali | reverse complement strand
CACACACACACACACACACACACACACACACACACACACACACACACGGCCAGGTTGACCAAGAACTCACATGGATCCGCCTGCCTCTGCCTCCCCAGGGCTGGGGTTATAGGTGTGCACCGCCGTGCCGTGCTGCTAAATAACATCTTCCCTCAGAGATGTACAAGAAACATGAGCCTTTTGTTTGTTTATTTATTTTGTTTATTTATATGAGGCTTTAATTCCACTATGAATTAGATCCTGGAAGACATGTCAGCCAACGATGTTTTTTTGGTATAATTAATATTTTATAAGGTAATCGTCTAAGGCAATATTTCTTATATTTGAAGTATTAAAGAAAATCAAGAATTTAACTATATATTTATGAGACTTTTATGTTTAATTTTTATAATAAAAATAAAGATAATTATGTTTTAAGAACATAGTACCCCAAAGATATCTTCTTGGGTCTGAAATTAAGTGACAATAATATATACTGTTTCTAATGAGACCTATATTAATTTTTAAAATTATCTCATTGACAGCTATCTTACTCTAACTCATCATAAAACATTTAGTGTATAGTTTATATATGTGTGTGCACATGCACCTGCATGTATATGGAAGTCAGATCTCTACCTTTTTTTCTCTTTCTTTTTTCTCTTCTTTTCTTTCTTTTTTATTTCAGTCTAGGACTCATATGTAACCCTATCAGGCTTGGAACTTACTGTGTAGATGAGATAGGCTTTGAACCCATGAAGATCAGCTTGCCTCTACCATCAATGCTGGGTTCAAAGATGTGTTATCACCATGGCCAGCCTCTACCTTAGCTTTTAAGACAAAGTCTCTCATTGAACCCAGAGTTCACCAAATGGTCAGGAAGCACCAGGCTTCATCTGTCTGACAGATCTGTCCCCAACACTGTTACAGACATGCACGGCATAGCTTTGCCTTTACTTGGTGCCAGAGATTCAAATTCAGGCCTTTATGCCTTCATGGGGAAACTTTTTTCATTGACTGTGTCATCTCCCCATCCCCAAAACATTTTGTTACTATGCTGAACTCACTAACAAATACTTTGTTTTTCTGTGAATACCTGATTTTATTTGCAGGAAGCTCATAGAAGTAGAGACACAAAAAGTGCAGACCCTTGCTCAGATAGAATCTACAAAAGAGCAAACAACTAAAACTGAAGAATTACTGGGTCAATTGAGGTAAGAAAAAAACAGGTGTCATTCAGTTTCTGTTCTGTCCTGTACCTTATATATTGCTATAGATTTTTAGATTATTACTGTTGTTTTGAGTTAGGCTTTCCCTATGTTGCCAAGGCTGGCCTAGAATTTCTGGGTCCAAGCAATCATTATGCCTCAGCTTCTCAAAAATACCCACACTCCCACCACCACAGCACCCGGAAACTTCAACAGGCTTTAAATACCTACAGTTGTGTTTTCTTTCCTTCCTAAAGTTCCTCATGTTGTGTGATCACCCCAACCATAAAATTATTTCATTATTACATCATAACTATAATTTTGCTACTGTTATGAATTGCAATGTAAATATCTGTGTTTCACAATGGTCTTAGGCAACTTCTGTGGTCATTTGCCCCTCAAAGGTTGAAATCTGCTAAATTATACTATGGTACAGCCTCCCCACCCCCACCCACCTCAAACTCAGAGATCTGACTGTCTCTGCCTACCTGAGTGCTGGGATTAAAGGAGTGTGCCACCATGCTTAGCTGCCTTTTTAAAAAAGTCAGTGTTCTTCAAAACTAAAGTAAAAACATTTAGGGCCACGGGTTAAGTTTTAAATACTTAAATATTTTTGACACTGGAGAGCTGGTTCAGTGGTTAAGTGTACTGCTCTTTCAGGAGACCCAGTTCACTTCCTAGCACCTACATGGTGGCTCACAACTATACTATAACTTCAGTTCTAAAGTATCCAATGCATTGTGTGACCGCCTCAGCAGGCTCCTGCACTGCATGCATATGGTGCACACACATACATTCAGGCACATACATACACATAAAATAAAATAAGATGAATATTTTAAAATGTCTTTAATACTTTTTATCAAAAAGGCCCCCCTCTCCCCCAAGACTGAGTCCTGATTTCTTTTAAACACATAAGATTGGATCAAGTGTGGTTGAATAATGCCAGCACTTAGGACTTAGAGGCTGTATGTTCTTGATCAGCCTCATCTACATAGCAAGTTCTAGGCCAATTAGGGGTACACAGCAAAAATTTGACAAACACAAACAACAACAACAACAACAACAAACCCCAAGCAAACATAAAGCACAAGATTGTGCAGTCATGTATTTCTTGAGGGTTTTGTGTTGTTTTTCCTTACAAGGTCTTTAATGCTTCCAATGATGATATATGTATGGAATGTTTCACAAATTTTTGTGTTATCTTTGCACAAGGGTCAAACCAATCTTCTTTATATTGTTTTTATTTTACTATATGCATTGCCAAAGTACTTGTATTTTAAAACAACATCTCACTGTGTAACACATGTCAACCTAAAACTCAAGGTGATCTATCTGCCTGCTTAAGCCTCCCAAGGGCTAGGATTGAAAATGTGTACCCTCCTCATATCTGGCCATTCAAATTATTTAAATTAAAATATTATTTCCCAATCCAATGGGGAACAAAAACAGTAGCTGCTATTAGTGCTATCCAAATGGTACCAGGAGTTCTCCATTTGGCTTGATTCCCAGCATTGGGAAGGAAGGAAGGAAGGAAGGAAGGAAGGAAGGAAGGAAGGAAGGAAGGAAGGTTGGTTAAACTTACTTAGTTTTCTTGTTTATCCTTCTCTAGTCTGACTGAGTGGGATGTCATTGAATGGAGTGATGATCAAGCTGTATTTACCTTCCTTTATGACTCAGTAGAACTCATCATCACCTTTGGAGAGCCAGGAGGTAAGTAGCAAAGAGAAATGAATGGCCTCACACTCCAGTGATAAAAATCTGCTATTATAATAGTAACTACTGACAAAACGATAATACCGCTAAGAATCTTAGAAGGGCAAGTTATTTAGTGGTAATAGTTTGGGGAATTTTGCTAGAGATTGAACCCAAGGACTCCTGCATGCTATGTTTATGCTCTACTGCTATCCCAGCATGAAAGACTTTTATGTTATTGAACAAAGAATACAGTAGAGCTGAGCATGGGAGAATGGCTGGGCAGGATCATCTGCTGCATGGTGAAACCCTGTCTCAGAAGACAAAACCAAACAGTAAGAATACAAGTACAGCTGGTGTTGAGTTCTTTTAGATATATTCTATCCAAATAATGTTCTTTTCCCCTCGTTTTAGAGATTAGACATTATCAGAAACAACTTATGGACCTGAGGATGTAGCTTAGTGGTATTTGTTAAATGCCCAAGGCCTTGCATTCAATTCTAACTCTAACTCTCTCTCTCTCTCTCTCTCTCTCTCTCTCTCTCTCTCTCTCTCTCGCACGCACACACACACACAAACACACATGTACACACACACACAAACACACCCACCTTGCCATGACCTAGGCAACTCTTTTTTTTTTAAAGGGGACAGTGGGGGTTTTGAGACACGGTTTCTCTGTGTACCCTGGCTGTCCTAGACTCACTTTGTAAACTAGGCTGTCCTTGAACTCATGGAGATCCACCAGCCTCTCTGCCTCCCAGAGTGCTAGAATCACAGGTGTGCACCACCACACCTGACTTATGGGTGTTGTTCTTGATTGATTTTATTTCTGTGCCTAGTAAGTGAAGTCTTGGCCTAGAGATATAGCTCAGTGGTAAAGCACTTGCCCTGGTGTACTCAAGGCCTCTGGGTCCATCTGGAGTACTGTGGGGAGAAAGGGGAAAAAGTAATCCCCTTACAGGTTCTCTGCATATACCTATCCCAGAGTAGCTAGAAATCTCTAGATACTACATATAGTTACTATACAGGATATGGCATGAGCATGTCTTTTTTTTTTTTAAGTTTGACTTTTAATGTATGTATGTTTTTCATCATATGTGTATATGAATGTGTGTGTGGGCACCCACAAGGGCCAGAAGAAGCCACTGGATCCCCTGAAGCTGGAATCACAAGAGATTGTGAGACTGAAGTGGGTGTTGGGAACCAAACTGAGCCGGCTCTCTAACCCTCACATGTGTGTTTCTCATGCCATCTGTCACACCTAATATATAGTAAATACTTAATAAAACATTCAACAAGAAGAATCAGAATTTGAGAAGCAGAAAATATCTTAGAATCTAGAGGAATTAGCATCCATCCTAACCACAGAATCTTTAATAACTAGAATTTGTAAATGAGCAGCTCTTCTGGCTATCTGAAGTCATTATAGCAATGCTGAAAGCATTGGTCATTTTTACTGCATTTGTTTAAAGATAGTAAATATGGAGAAGTTCGAGCCACTTTTCTTATGAGGTTTAATTTGATGTTTTACTTGTTTGAGACAAGGTCTTGAAATGTATACTAAGCTGGTCCCAAATTCTCAGAGCTCTACCTGCCTCTGCCTCCTGAATGCTGGGATTAAAGGCATGCACTTAGAAAAACATGATCTTTGCATAGAAGTTATAGTTGAGGGAAGAACTCAACATATTTTTCAGTTGTAAAAATATATTCTCTGGGTTCTGATGTGACCCAGGACCCAGATAGTGTTGGCTTTTCCCCCCTTTGTGTGGCAGTGGCTATGCTAAAACTCATCTGTAACGCAGGGCATGGTGATGCACGCCTTTGTCCCAGCACTTGGGAGGCAGGGGCATTTGAATCTCTGAGTTCCACGACAGCTAGGGCTATTACACAGAGACTCTTTATCTCAAAACAAAAAACAAAAACAACAACAACAACAGCAAAAACCCAAAACAACAACAACAACAACAACAAAACCTCACTCTGTAGACCAGGCTAGGCTCAGACTCAGATTTGCCTACTTCCAGAGTACTAGGATTAACGACATGTGCCACCACACCTGCCTCATAAATTGGATTTTTATAACCAGGTCTGAAGGCAGGCATAGTAGTACATGCCTTTAATCCTAGCACTCAAGAGGTAGAGACAGAAGGTCTCTGTGAGTTTAAGGCCAGCCTGCTATATGAGTTCCAGGACAGCCAGAGGTACATAGAACCTGTCTTTAAAAAAAAAAAAAAAAGAACCTAACTAGAGATAATCATCCTGAGTGAGGTAACCCAGACCCAGAAAGACATGCATGGTATATAGTCATTTATAAGTGGATATTAGCCCAACATAGATGTCCTCTGAGAGATTCCCTTCAGCAGGAGATCAGGACAAATACTGAGACTCAATGCATGACTCTTGGTTTAGAGCTGCAAGTTGTATGGAAGAGATAGGGGATGGAAAGGAGGCGGATGGTCAGGGTCAGAAGCTCCACAAGGCTGGCGGATCTGGATCCAGGCGGGCCTGCACAAACTGATGCACCAACCAAGGACATTGCAAGCAGAGAACCTAGATTCCCCCCCACCCCGTTCAGATGTAGCCAATGGACAGCTCATTCTCCACATGGAGAAGAGGAGGGAAGAGCAGGGGCCTGCCTCTGACAGGAACTCTGGTGCCTGCGATCTGATTGCTGCCCCTTAATGGAGAGGCCTCATGGGAACACAGAGGAAGGGGATGCAGGCTATCCAGATGAGACCTGATAGGCTGTGGTCAGATGGTGGGGAAGGAGGACCCCACCGGTCAGAGGTCTGAGAAAGGGAAATAGGGTGGAAGAGGGAGGGAGGGAACAGGAAGATAAGAGCGAGGGAATTACAATTGAGATGTAATGTAAATAAATAATAATAGTAGTGATGAACAAAATAGAAGATACACCCTAGTCTAAAGTTTCTTTAAAAGGGGGGAAAAGTGGGCTGGAAAGATGGCTCAGCAGTTAAGGGCACTGACTGCTCTTCCAGAGGTCCAGAGTTCAATTCCCAGCAACCACATGGTGGCTCACAGCCGTCTATAATGTGATCTGATGTCCTCTTCTTGCCTGCGGGTCTATATGCAGGCAGAGCACTGTAGACATAATAATAAATAAAACTTTAAAAAAAGGGGGGGGGTGAACCAGACATAGTGGCACATGCCTTTGATCCCAGCACTAGGGAAGCAGAGGCAGGCAGATCTCTGTGAGTTTGAGACCCCCTGGTCTACAGAGCAAGTTTGAGGATAACCATGGACTCTGTTACACAGAGAAACCCTGTCTCAAAAAACAAAAACAACAACAAAAAGTCATGTTCTACACTTTGATTTCTTTCAAAGGCCTAGTAAATCAACATTATTGAATGATATCAGAGGAGCCTTTACCATATACAGAGAATAACATGAGTCAAGATAAACCTCCAGCTGCCTATGAAAAGGATCCTACTACTCTAAAAGAATAGAATTCTAAAGTAGAAAAAAAATATTTATGACTGGGAATATAGCTCTGTTCCTAGAATGCTTGCCTAGCATTCATGAAAGCCCTGGGTTCAGTCCCCAGAACTACATAAACCAGGTATGATAATATGTGCCTAAAATTCAGGTGATGAAATGAGCGCAAGAGAATCTAAACTCCAGGACTAACTTCAGCTACATATGATTTTGAGGCCAGCATAGGCTATGTAAGATCCTGCCAAGATAGGGGTAGGGGGAAGAGGCAGTGAGAGAGGAGAGAAAGAAAAACCTCTTTTTCTGGTTCTCCTTAGTTGGCCTCCCTTTCTTGGACAAAGCTTACAGGAAGATTAATGAGCTCAAATTTCAGTCTCTGCTAGATGGTAAGTTTGAAACATTTCAACCTCTAAATTTTGTTGGTAACTTTTAGGTATAATAGTTTGCCCTTAAAATGTGCTTTAGACATAAAACTGCTTGAATAGTATTCTAAATATTGAGTAAATTTTAAAAGGAATAATTCTGATACTTCTAGCTATCAAACAGTGATTAATAATAGTTATTTGTATATTTGAAATTAGCACTATATATACTTAGTCTATACCACACACTTATATTACTTCTATCAGTGCTATGAGTAGATGTTTTCTGTCTTACTAGTTAAGAAATACAGATGCTTACAATTACTTAGAAAGTAAAGAAAGCCTAGATTTGAACTCAGAAATGTGTTCCATTTAAATGTATGCTTTCACGAAACATGGCTATATATGTTGAGGCTTAAAGCCTTATACAATGCCAGATATAACCACAATATATTTTTTGAAAATAAAAAATAAATAGACATCTAGTTTGAAAATAATTTTAGCTTATATAATATAATATTCATATCTTAATAAAATACATGAATAAATAATACCCTTATTTTGATTTTTTTTTTTCCCCTTCAGAAGATAAAGCTCCTCCTTCCTCTCTTTTGGTTCATAAGCTTATTTTTAAGTACATTGAGGAGCAGGAGTCCTGGAAGAAGAAATGCACAACACAGCATCAAGTACCTCAGGTAAAGTCTGGTGAAGCATTTAAAGGAAATCTTGGCACTATTTGTCCCAAATAGCAGATGAAGTTTTACATATATAATAGTATCCTAAAATTGTAAATATATTCAGTCGTTTAACATTGTGGGGATTATAATAGCCATTAAGCATCAAAAAGTTTGCTTTCTTTTTCCTTTTTTTCTTTTCTTTTCTTTTTTTTTTTTTTTTTCTTTTCTTTTCTTTTCTAATTTGTATGTGGCTGTCCTGGAATTCACTCTGTAGACTAGGCTGGCCTTAAACGCAGAAATCCACCTGTCTCTGCATTCTGAGTGCTTGGTTTAAAGGCATGTAGTGGTTTTCCTTTTTAATTAACATTTTTAGCTCACATTCAAAATAATGTGGATGTTGTTTCATGATTTTGTTTTGAGACAGGGTCTCAGTAGCCTCATCTGATTTATCAAAGATAACCATGAACTTTGTTGTTGTTGTTTTTGTTTTTTGAGATAGGGATTCTCTGTGTAGTCCTTGCTGTCCTGGACTAACTTTGCAGACCAGGCTGGCTTTAAACTCAGAATGATCCACCTGCCTGCCTCTGCCTCCCAAGTGCTGGGATTAAAGGCATACGTTACCACCACCCAGCTTAAACATGAACTTTTTATTATTAATTCTTTTTTTGAGACAGGATTTCTCTCTATAGCATGAGGTGTCTTGGATTCACTCTGTAGCTTAGGCTGGCCTCGATCTCACAGAGATCTGCTTGCTTCTGCCTCCTGAGTGCTAGGATTAAAGGCATGTGCCACCACGACCAACTTAACTTTTTGTTTATTTGTTTTGTTGGGTTTTGTTTTTTAATAATTTATTTACTTTTATTTTATGTGCATTGGTGTTTTGTCTGCATGTAGGTCTGTGTGAGGATGTCAGATCTTGGAATCACGGACAGTTGTGAACTGCCATGTGGGTGCTGGGAGCTGAACCCAGGTCCTCTGAAAAAGCACTCAATGCTCCTAACCACCGAACCATCTCTCTAGCCCCCAATTTTTTGTATTTTTGAGACAGGGTTTCTCTGTGTCACCTTGGCTGTCCTGGACTTGCTTTGTAGACCAGGCTGGCTTCAAACCACAGAAATCTGCTTACCTCTGCATCCCAGAGTGCTGGAATTAGTATATGAGTGCTTTATCTGCATGTACACCTGTATGCCAGAAGAGGGCATCAGATCACATTATAGATGGCTGTGAGCCACCATGTGGGTGCTGGAAATTGTACTCAGGACCTCTGGAAGAGAAGTCAGTGATCTTAACCTCTAAGCCATTTCTCCAGCCCCAACCATGAACTTTTGATCTATCTGCCTTCACTGCTGCCCAAGTGCCGGGATTATGGACATGCACTACCCTGACTCATTTATACAGTGCTGGGGATCAAATCCTGGGCTTTTGCATGCTATGCTCAGGCTCTTTATTTTTTGTTTTAAAGATTTATTTTATGTATACAAGAGTTTTGCCTGCATATATGTCTGTGTACCGTATTGATTGCCTGAGGAGGCCAGACGAGGACATCAGATTCCCCTCATGATCGTTGGCCCTCATGTTGGTGCTAGGATTCGAACCAGGTCCTCTGAAAATGTAGCCAGTCCCTTTAACTATTCTCCAGCCACAAGGCCTGAACTCCTAACTGAGCTTCATCCCTAAACCCCAAAAGATGGTGTTTTGGTATGATATTTTCATACACACACACACTCACAAAGTCATTTCTTTTTCTAGATGCTTCAAGAACTCTCACTTGTAGTGAACCGTTGCAGGCTTCTTGGAGAGGAGATTGAATTTTTAAAGAGATGGGGGCCAAATTATAGCCTAATGGATATAAATGTGAATAATACTAAGTGAGTATTTTCATTTCCCTGGATCTATTATAATAAAGTATTATAAGTTGAGTGGCTTAAATAGCGGAAACCTAACTTACTTAATGTTCAGGAGGCTAGAAGTCTGAGGTCATTTTAGTAGGGGTGATGTGATCACGAGCCTAGCATTTGATGACATTCCAGACCTTTGAGAGACCCTGCCTAAAACAAAAGGTGGAAGGTGCCTAAGGATCATTCCCCAAGACGTTGACCTCCACACATACTGAGCATGTATATACCTGTATAATCTCTCTCTCTTCTGAGCAAGTAACTATTACATCTTACTCCAAATGATTTACCTTCTTTTCTATTTGATAAGGACAAAAAAATAATAGCCACCTAAGCTTCTTATGCAAGTACAAAAGAAAATATCTTTGTGTCTTAAACTATATTGGTTTTATCTTTTTAATTGTGGGTTTTGTCTTTCACAGATTGGCACTTTTATTCTCCAGTTCTGCAGCATTTGCAAAGTTTGAGATAACTTTGTCTCTCTCAGCCCATTATCCCTTGGTCCCACTACCATTCACCATTCAAAATCACCTTGGGAACACTGGGTAGGTAAACATCCAGCTTAGTGAGAGTTCCACTTACTTTTTGTACTCTTCTTACTTCATTCCAATGTTCCTTGAAAGTGTCAGCAAATACATTAAGAGATAAGTATCACTTCTTTCTGATTTCCTCTTCCAGGATTTGTTTTTTAGAGTGGTCTTATTACTCTGAGTTACAGTGAATGCTGGAGTCCAGTCTTTTAAGATGGCTTCAGTTTTTCTTTCTTTTGTTTTTCTTTTTGTTTTGTTTTTCTTTCTTTTTTTTTTTAAAGATTTATTTATCATGTTTATAGTGTTCTGCCTACATGTACTCCTGCACACCAGAAGAGGACACCAGTTCTCATTATAGATGATTGTGAGTCACTATGTGTTTGCTGGGAATTAAACTCAGGACCTTTGGAAGAGCAGCCAGTGCGCTTAATCTCTGAGCCATCTCTCCAGCTCTCTTTGTTTTGTTTTTCAATACAGGTTTCTCTGTAAAAGCTCTGGCTGTTTTGGAACTCACTCTGTAGACCATGCTGGCCTCAGAGCTCTGCCTGCCACTGCCTCCAGCCTGAAGTAGAGTGAGACTAAGTTAGTCAAGGCTACACCATGAAACCGTGTCTCAAAACCCAAAACAAAAAACAAAACAAAAAAAGATATCTGGAACCTGAAAGTCACTTGCCAGCCAGTCTAGCCAATCACTGAAAGATCTGTCTCAAAAAATAAGTTGGAGAACAACTAAGTAAGACACACTTTGTCTATACACACACACACATACACACACGCGCGCGTACAGGTGGTACACATGCACCTAGACAAAAGCATGGTGGTGGAAGTGGGGTAGAGACTAGAGAGATGGCACAGTAGTTAAGGATGCTTGGTGCTCCTCCAGAAGTCCTGGGTTTAGTTCCTAGCACCTATATAGGGCAGCCTACAACCACCTACAATTCTAACTCCAGCGGGACTCAATGCCCTCCCCTGGCCTGCTCCAGTTCCTGCCCTCTCATGTGCACATTCCGATACACATAGATATACATAGTTAAAAATAAAATAAATCTTTTTTTTTTTTTAATCAATTAGGGGGTTTGGAAATACAGCCAAGTAGCAGGGTCCAAGACAAAGCAAGTCCAGGACAGTCAGGACTACACAGAGAAACCTGTCTCCAGGAAAAAATAAAGAAAGAAAGGAAGAAAGAAAGATATAGCCAAGTGATAGAGTGCTTACCTAGCCTCTACAAGAGCCCATGTTTAATCTCTACACAAACAACAACAAAAGAAACCAGGTCAGGATACTTTGCAGTTATATATAGAATTGGTTATTTGGCTTTATTTTAGAATACAGTTTCTAAATTCTGCTTATTCCTAGTAATATCCATTTGTGCTTCTTAAGAACTTAAGAGAATGTACCCAAGGACATGAGTACACAGGAAAAGCAATTAATACCTTTTGTCTTTTCCAGCCACGATGAAATTGCTGCCGTTATCTCTAAAGTGCCCTTGGGAGACAACTACCTGAAGAATATAGTTAAGCAAACTTACCAAGATCTTCTTAAGGACTGAAACTTTTGCCATAAGACTCTCAGATCACAGCTGTCACAGCTAAGGAAAAATGTGTTCACCCCGGCATAGAGCTGAACTCTTGTCACCTCAGGACTTAGGTGAGAGAAGATTACAAGGTCAAGGCTAGTCTGGACTGTCTATGAGACCTGGTCAAAAAATAGACAAATAGAAAAAGTACTTAAATGATGCTTCAAAGTCACTATTGTCTTAACATATACAACTTGAAAAATTCCTCCTGATGATATCATAGTTAATTTGTATCGTTAGTTTTAAAATACCTTGTAAAAAAAAATGAAGTCTCAAATAACATGTTATCAACTCACTTGCTCGTAAACCCAAGATTAAGTAATTGAACAGGTGAGAAATTTCCCCAATGTAGCTCAGTGATAGAGCATTTATCTTGTTTGCATGAAGCCCTAGGTTTAATATTTCCCCCCACACACAAAAAAGTGCTTTTTGCTTTAATACAAGCTCTAAGGAGTAACTTTTAAGAGGAGATAGGACTACTAACATAAAGATTAATCATTTCCTCCTATTTAGAGCTGTGTATTTATGGCTTTTGCCTAGCACATATGTCTAAAGCAGAAACATGTCTGTCAGCTTGTGTTGGCACATACTGATGACCCCAGCTACTCAGAAGCCTGAAACAGGAGGACCACTGGACCTCCTGACTTCAAGACCAGCATGGTCAACATAGTGAGATTTGTCTCAATAAAAACAAAAGAACATATCTATCCACAGACTTCTCATCCTTCTCCATTTCAGAGGTGCTGTAAAGAGAAAGCAGAAACAGCACTATTGGAATGTTTGTCATCTTTTCTTGAGAGTCTTGTTATTTTCTTTATAGTGTTTATTAGTGTTATCTTAAGTATGTTCTTTGTAAGAAAATTTCATTCATTTTGTTTTGATAAATTATGTAAATATTTGAATTTTTATATTTGTGATATGTTGTAAATTCAATCTTTTTTTTAATTAAATAGTGACAATATCACATTGCATCACTAGTTTCTCACAATCATAAAAAGAATTAGTGCTACCAGGGCACATTGGTGCATGCCTGTAATTCCAGCACTCAGAGAGGCAGAGGCAGACTCTGTGAGTTCAAGGCCAGCCTGGTCTACAAAGCAAGTCCAGGACAGCCAGGCTACACAGAGAAACCCTGTCTCCAAAAAAACCAAAAATATAGGCTATTGTTTCCTGAGACCACATTTTTCTCATATACAAAAAACAGTATATAAATTGTTTAATAAATGAACAGTATTATCTCTGAAGTAGACGAATGTGAAAGGACTTTTCCCTGAATGCTAGTCAAATCCTAATCATGGTAACTTTTGTTTCTTTTATATTTAATTTTAAACTATGTTTACATTTTATAATTAACTTCTTAAATTTTTACTTTTTATATCAGTGTAAAGTCCTTTTAGTCCCACAAATGTTGTTATATTACATTTTTGCTAGTTTTCACTTCTGTTCTATACATCAAAAGATCACACACTCTCTTTCAAAATTCAAGACAAAATTTTTTTTACTTAAAATTTAAGCCCTAGCTAGCCATAAAAAAAACTTATAAAGTCATCAGTATAGTCTGTTTCCCATGAAGTTTAATTTATTCTTCTTACTGGAGTTATTTTTTCTTATATTTCTAAAAATTAGAGGGTTTTTCTATTGTTGTTGTTGTTTTGTTTTTGTTTTTGTTCTCAAGACAGGGTTTCTCTGTGTAGCCTTGGCAGTCCTGGACTCACTTTGTAGGCCAGGCTGGTCTCGAACTCACAATGATTCACCTGCCTCTGCCTCCCGAGTACTGGGATTACAGACATGTGCCACCACGCCCAGCTGAGGGGTTTTTTGTTTTGTTTTTGTTTTGTTTTAATATATATATTTTAAACTTGAACAACTGCTCCAAGAATGATTTGGCTTAAATGATGGTATCTGGTTTCTTGGCTTTAGAGTATATATAATTATGTTTATATAGGTGTTTGTGCTTCCTTATGTGCATACTTATGGCAATTTTTATATTTTCTAAGTTTTTCTTTTATTCATTTTGAATGCATTATTAAAGTCCATTGATTACTTGAAATCCTTTATAATTAGTATCTCTATTAAGATTATTTTAGGGCTGGAGAGATGGCTCAGCGGTTAAGAGCACTGTTTGTTCTTCCAAAGGTCCTGAATTCAATTCCAAGCAGCCACATGGTGGCTCACAACCATTTACACTGAGATCTGATGCCCTCTTCTGGCATGCAGGTGTACAAGCAGATATAGCACTCACAGATAAAATAAACAAATTTTTAAAAAGAAAAAAAGATTATTTTATAGTGGAGCTGGAGAGGTGGCTCAGCCAGTGCCTGGTGCCTTTAATCCCAGTACTGAGAAGGGAGAAGCAGGTGAATATCTGAGTTCAAGGACAACCTGGTCTACAGAATAAGTTCCAGGACAGCCAGGACTACACAGAGAAACCTCATCCTAGAGAGAAAACAGAGAACATTTGCTGCTCTTACAGAGTTACTTCCCAGTACCCACATGGTACCTCACAACTGTCTGTAACTCTATATCTAGGATATCCAATGCCCTTTTCTGGCCCCCATGAGCACTGGGTATGCACAAGGCACACATGCACACATCAGGCAAAATACTCATACATAGGAGGCAAAAGTCCTTTTTAAGAAGGGTATTTTCACCCTCGTCAGTGGTACATGCCTTTAATCCTAGCACTCAGGAGGCAGAGGCAGAGGCAAGTGGATCCCTGGTAGAGGATTTTTAATCCAGCAACAGACTGCTCTGGCAAGGGATCACATTCTATATGATCTGTCTGGAATGCAAAGACATGCCCTGTATTACACTATAACTAGCTGGAATACAGATATACCCTTAGTTCACACCTTTAATCCCTAACAATGAAGGTAAGGTTAGTTTGTAGAAGGAAGCAACCATGTTTGAAAGTGACAGCTAATTGAGGGGCAGACAATGTGATGAATCAAAGAAAGATTTGACAGAATGAGTCAGAAATAGGATACACCTAATGCTCACGAGAACAGATAGGAAAGAGAGGCTATTTAAGAGAACAAAGAGAGCAGGGCAATTGCTGGAGACAGTACAGTAGAGTTCAAGAGGTACAGTGCAGTTGAGTGGATGCAGTTCAGTTCATAGAGTTCAGAGGCAGGTCTTCCAAGCAGAGCAACTCAGTGAGAAGCCAATTGAATCTGTCAGATTGGAGAGGAATTTAAGCAAGAAGAGCTGAGTTAAACCAGCCAGCCAGCCAGAGAAAGAGTTAGAAAGGGTGAGCTTATTCAGTAGTAAGTCTCAAAAGCTGAAAACATTCTAGGCCTAGGTTAGCAGACAGAGGCTAGAAGCTGAAGTCTTCACGGTCTGGGCTTGTAGAAGATTAGATTGTACAGAGGCTAGATGCTTCCAGCCGTAAAAGCCTAGGGATAGTTGGATAGAAACGCTCTAGGCTTAACCCAAACCATGTATTCCTAAAGCTTGGGTACAGCTCTCATCCCATCCTCTGGGGAAATAAAAACATCATTTATATCTCTGAATTCAATACACCAGCCTCTTTTACAGAATAGAGTTCCAGGATAACTAAGGCCACACAGAAACCGTGTTTCAAAAAACAAGACAAACAAGCAAACAAAAAATGTATTTTTGTTGGAGGTTGGTATGGTGCTATGTATTTTGATACTAATTACTGGCTCCTAAGATCTAGTTGCAGCCGGGCATGGTGGCGCACGCCTTTAATCCCAGCACTCGGGAGGCAGAGGCAGGTGGATCGCTGTGAGTTTGAGGCCAGCCTGGTCTACAAAGTGAGTCCAGGATGGCCAAGGCTACACAGAGAAACCCTGTCTTGAAAAACCAAAAAAAATAAATAAGTAAAGATCTAGTTGCTTCCCTCATGAGCACACTCTCATGTACCCCAAGTATTGCTGTGGAACCTTGCCTCCCTGGTTGGCTGAATAGGGTCTACACACATACCTGGGCAGGGCAGAAGAAAGGGGCTGAGTGAACGTTCAAGGGTTGTTTATTTGCTTGTTCGTTAGTTTGTTTGTTTGTTTGTTTTGAGGGGGGAGAAAGATCTTAGGAGGGAGAAGCAGACAGGTACCACAGGAGGAATAAGGAAGAGGATTGGCATGGAGGAGGAAAGAGCCACGTAGGCTAAGAGGAGGAACTCTGAAGTTCCGCATGGAAAGAAACAGCTCAGATGAACAACATTAGCGAGTATTTTAGGATTGTGGATGGGAGGCAGCCCAGTAGGAACTATTAGAAGCAGATGGTGTGGGATGGAGGCTGGGAGAGAATGGAAGGCAGTTGCCATGTCCCAGGTAATAAGGCCAGTCTGAACTGTATCAGGTGGCTGCGCCTTTATTGATTGTGAAAGTGGGTTAAAGAATGCCTCTGTAATAATATAAGCCTAATAATAAACATTTTTATGACATACTTTTAAATTAACAGCAACATATTTTTTAGAGGTGCCTGCTGGTACAGATCTTTAATTTTGAAGGAGAAATATCATATGTCTAAGGCTAATTTGGGCTACAAAAGTAATTTTCAAGCCAGTCTGGGCAACATTTTTGTTGTTGTTTTTTTCTTGAGACAGGGTCTC
Source organism: Acomys percivali (assembly GCA_907169655.1). NCBI lineage: Eukaryota > Metazoa > Chordata > Mammalia > Rodentia > Muridae > Acomys > Acomys percivali. The sequence goes on along the minus strand of OU015742.1, from coordinate 29,544,827 downwards.
TCTGTGTAGCCTTGGCAGTCCTGGACTTGCTTTGTAGACCAGGCTGGCCTTGAACTCACAGTGATCTGCCTGCCTCTGCCTCCCGAGTATTTTTTTAATATTTATTTATTTATTTATTTATTATGTATACATAGCCGGGCGCAGTAGTGCGCGCCTTTAATCCCAGCACTCGGGAGGCAGAGGCAGATGGGTCACTGTGAGTTCAAGTCCAGGACAGCCAAGGCTATACAGAGAAACCCTGTCTTGAAAAACTAAAAATAAGATATTATGTATACAATGTTCTGTCTGCATGTTCACCTGCAGGCCAGAAGAGCGTGTCAGATCTCATTATAGATGATTGTAAGCCACCATGTGGTTGCTAGGAACTGAACTCAGGACCTCTGGAAGAGCAGGTGGCATTGTTAACCACTGAGCCATCTCTCCAGCCCCAGTCTGGGCAACTTAATGAGACTCTTATCTTAAAAAAAAAAAAAAAAAAAAAAAGACTGGGGATATAGTTCAAGGGCAATACATTAGCCTCGTATGCACACACATACAACACCTTATGTTTAACCTTCAATATCACTAAAAAGAAAAGGCAAAGAAAGAAAAAGAAAAAGAAAGTTAATCATTTGAGGTATCACAAGCCTATAATGTTTGGACTTGAAACCTCAAAGGTCATCTTCAGCTACATACCAAGTTCTATGCCAGCCTTGATACAAAAGTTGCTGTCTCAGCTGGGCATGGTGGTGCACACCTTTAATCCCAGACTCAGGAGGCAGAGGCAGGTGGATTTCTGTGAGTTCAAGGTCAACCTGGTCTACAAAGTGAGTCCAGAGTCTATTACATAAAGAAGCTCTGTCTCAAAAAAAAAAAAAAAACCTTAAAAACAAAAGAATGAAAAAACCAACAGGTGCTGTCTCAAAATAATTAGCTGAGTGTGGTGGTGTATGCCTTTAATCCCATCATTGGCAGGTGAGTCTCTGTGAGTTCCAGGCTAGCCTGGTCTACAAAGCGCGTCCAGGACAGCAAGGACTACAAGAGAAACCCTGATGCTCTCTTCCAACCTTCACAGGGGCAAGGCATACATGTGGTAGACAGACAGACATGCAGGCAGAACATTCATATAATATAAAAATTGACATCTAACAAAAATGTAAAATCTTATTTTGCCATGGTAGAATGGTAATATTGTAAGCCATGGGAACTTCAGTTGGCCTCAGACAGTCCTTCCACGGCTCTCCCCGCTCCCCGTACGGAATTGAATAGAAAGAGTTGCTTGCAGAGAACTTCCTGGGAAATGGGACCCTATTAAAAGGGGGCCCAGAAAATGATGTGCAAAGTAACTTGTAAACAATCTCTTTAAGGCTGCTTCTATATTGTATCAGTATGGATTTGGGCAGTAACTAAGGCCAAAGCCAATCAAAATCAGGAGACCTTGCAGTGTCTGGGTGGCTGTCATTTTCCTGAGTAAACCCCAGCTGGTTTATTTAGACAGCCCTCCCTACACACACATGTGCTTTGTTTTATTTTGTTTTTGTTTTTGTTTTTTTGTTTTTGTTTTTGTTTTTTGAGACAGGGTTTCCCTGTGTAGTCTTGGCTATCCTGGACTCGCTTTATAGACCAGGCTGGCCTTGAACTCATAATGACCCACCTGCCTCTGCCTCTGAGTGCTGCGATTGCATGTGTGTGCCACTACCGCCCAGTTTACACATACTTATTTTTGAGGGGTTTGGTTTGGTTGTTGTTGTGGAGTGGGTTTTTGTTGTCTTTTGCGTTTTGTGGGGGGTTGGGTATTTTTTTCTTTTTTGTTGTTGTTGGTTAGTTGGTTGGTTGACTCAATCTATGCAGTCCTTGCTGTACTGGAACTCACACAGAGATCTGCCTGCCTCTGCCTCCCGATAGCTGGGATTAAAGGCGTGCACCACCACACTGGGCTCTGGGTTTTTTTTCCGTTTTAGAAACAGGGTTTCTTTGTGTAGCTCTTGCTTTCTTGGATTTTTTTTTTTGACACAGGATTTCACAGAGTCCCTCTAGCTAGCCAGGAACTCAGAGATATCTTCCTGTTCTGCCTCCTGGAGTGTTGAGATTAAAGATGTGCACCATTACATCCAGCTTTTTCCATGATTACTAGTTTCCATGACTCTCTTTCGTTTCTTTATTGATTCATTTGTGTGTGTGTGTGTGTGTGTCTGTGTGTGTGTGTGTGTGTGTGTGCGCGCGTGTGTGTGTGTGTGTGTCAGAGGGAGGAAGGGAGGGAGGGGGAGAGACAGAGCACAAGTGCCATGGACCACATGTTGTGACATACATATGGAAGTCAGAGAGCAACCTCTGGAATTGGCGGTCCCTGCCTTCTGCCTTTTTTATGACAAAGGATTTCGTGTTTTGTTTTTCCTTTTTCTGCTGCGTGTGCCAGAGCAGTGGCCTGAGAGGTTCTAGGAGCTTTGCCCTCTGCTTCCCATCTCTGTAGGCATGCTCACAACATCTGTCTAGCATTTATGTGGGCTCTGTGGATAATTTTCACCCACTGAGGCAAATCCCCAGCTTAGACTGCTTTGGTTTTTGTTTGCTTGGTGGTTTTGAGATAGGTTTTTACTATATGTTCCTTGCTGGCCTAAAACTATATGTGGGCCATGCTGGCCTCAAACTCAAGAGAACCTCTGCCTCCAGAATACTTCCTACCCATAACCTAGCACTTGAAATGTGAAGACAGGTAGTCAGGAGTTCAGCATACAACTACATACCAAGTTGGAGGACAGCCTGGGCTGCATGAGATCCTATCTCAAAAACAGAGTCTGAGCAGATGCTCAGCCAGCATGCACAAAGCCCTGGGTTTGATCCTAAGTATTTGCCTAAACATATTGTGGTGGTGCACACCTGGAATCCCAGCACTCATGAAGTAGAATCCAGAATATCAAAAAGTTCAAGGTCATGCTTGGCAATATAGCAAGTTTGGGCTACATGAGACTAACAGCAAACAAACAAAAATATCCTCAAACCTATAATCACAGTGGCTATAATTTTTATTGTCATTCAGCCACCTTGTCAAGTTCTTCCATGCCATAGACACACACCTACAAGCTATTATATGAGCAACACATGGATATTGCCAAACAAATTAGAGAACAAATGTGACAAGGTTTGTGTTGACCCAGAATTCCTAGTAAAAAAAATTGAAAGGCCAAGCATAGTGATGCAAATCTTTAATTTCAACACTCTAGACCCAAGGTTCTCAACCTGTGGTTGAGACTCCTTTCTGTGGGGGGTCAAATGACCTATATTCTGCATATCAGATACTTACATTATGATTAATAACAGTAGCAAAATTACAGTTATGAAGTAACAATGAAACCATTTTATGTTTTGGAGCCACCACAACATGAGGAACTGTATTAAAAGGGACACAGCATTAGGAAGGTTGATAACCATACGTTAGAGGCAGAGACAGGTAGTCTCTGTGAATATGAGGCCAGCCTGGTCTATACAGTAAGTTCCAGACCAGTTGGGGCTCTATAGTGAGAGTCTGACTCAAAAACAAAGAGAATCAAATACTACAGGCTAGAGATGCAGCTCAGTGGTAAAGCCTAACACGCACAAAGCTCTGGGCTCTATCCCCAGTACCACAAAACAACAAAACTACTGTGTAATGTAAAAATTTCCTCTGAAAATATGTGCTGGGCACAGTGGTGTACACTAATTCTAGCACTCAGGAGACAGAAGCAGAGAGATCTCTGAGTTTGAGGTCAGCCTGTTCACATACCAATTTCTAGGCCAGCCATGGCTACATAGTGACACCCTGTCTGAAAAAAAGAAAGAATGCAGGCAAATACTGTGCTTGTGAGCTTCTTCCAGAGGCCCTCAGGCCAGAATGGTAGTTCACTAAAAGGAAGGGCAATGGGAGACATTATAATTCTCACTGTGCTAGTTACTAAGGAGGATGAAGATCTTATGGGGGTGGAAACATTAACAGTTGCTTCCCTGATGGCTAAAGTTCCAGGTAAATGGGGCCACTATGTGTGGTCCTCCTGTTGGACTGCAGATTTGTCCTAACATATACTTGGGTTTCGGAAGACGTTAGGGCCAGTTGTAACTTGATTCCTGGCAGCCTTGGGAGCATCAGGGACAATAGACATCCAAGGATGGATATGGCAGTATAGTGATACAGGTATAAAGATTTCTCCCCTAGGAGTTGACTATTCATCCAACCTTTTTAGTAGCCAGATGTGGCATGTGAAGATGCAGCAGCTTTGAGCCTGACCTGAGAGCCCAGTAGATAGAAAAGCAAGAGCACAAATGTGGCCACCCTCTCTGATGCCAGGGGAGGCCTCGCAGTATGAATGAGCCCTTGGAGTGAGCTCCACAGCTGATAGAGTGATTGTGAATTAGATAGAGCTCAATGAAGTACTGCCTTCCATCAAGTCCACCGAACTCAGCATCCCTCTTATAAGGAAGCAATGGCTAGAAGCAATGGGATCCTTCCATGTGTGTTGGACCTTGCTGTTTCTTTCATTTCCACAATTGCAATGTAGCTGTTAGCCTCAAACTAAGCTCTTATACATACATACATACATACATACATACATACATACATACATACATACACGATCTTTGTTGCACTCTTTTTTTTTTAAAGATTTATTTAAGTATACAATGTTTCACCTTTATATATGCCTGCATACCAGAAGAGGGCATCAGATTTCACTATAGTTGGTTGTGAGCCACCATGTGGTTGCTGCGACTTGAACTCAGAACCTCTGGAGGAGCAGTCTGTGCTCTTAACCTCTGAGCCATCTTTCCAGCTTCACAATTACATCTTTAATTGGCCCACTGACGTCACGGACAGCTATGCAAGCCAGTAAAACGGCTGAGCAGGTAGAGTGCTTGCCCTCCCCCCCCACCCACCTCCAGCAGGGTGTGCTGAGATACCAGAAGAACTAAAATTGGATTTCAGGGTTATCAGGGCAAAGGTTAAGAAACAGGCCTACAGGAGATAATCTGGCCAGCTGCAAAGAAGAGCCCCACTAGAGATAGCGTTGCCTAGTGACTGACCTGAAGGGTCCCACTGGAGATAGAGTTGATAAGAGACCCAGTTTTATGGCAACATTCTTTCCTGCCCACCAGAAATAGGGTTAATAAGAAACTAGATACTTTCCTGGACAAAGTAGTGAACAAAGAGAACAAAGAAAGCTAAGCCATGGGCGGTCTTGGCGCCTTTTTCTGTAGCCTGTCACTTTAGACATTAGACTTCTTTATATTACTCAACCAATAGATGATTGCCAGGCTATGACACCCTGCTTTGGGGCACTGGGAGGGATAAGAACCTATAAATTTACCCTCAGCTCAGAGATCAAGGCTCTTTCTGGATACCACTGTGTTGGTGACCGGCCAGAACCCTGCTAGAGTCCTTATGTGTATTGCATTGGTATAGAGTCCTGGTGGTCTTTTGGACTGGTCTTGCAATTGGGTACAGCAGTGGTGGTGTATTCCTGTAATCCCAACACTCTGGTAGGCAGAGGCAGGTGGATCTCTGAGTTTGAGGCCAGCCTGGTCTACATATTGAGTTCAGGACAGCCAAGGCTACACAGAGAAACGCTGACTTGAAAAAAAAAATGTTTGCCCCCAAGCCTATAGACCTGAGTTCAGTCTTTGGGGCCCACAAAGTAGGAAGAAGGAACCAACTTTGGTAACTTTTACTCTGACCTGCACAAATGTGTTGTCACATGCTGATTTCAGTGCCCTGAGATGTGGTTACCACCCATGTGCTTTGCTATGAATGTTGAACCAACTCCTGTATCCATGTGATGTAAGGAGTGTTCCCCAATTATCCTTTATTGGTTAATAAAGATGCTGAGCCCTGTGACTGGGCAGGAGAGAAGTAGGCAGACTTTAAGTTCCCTGGCTTGCAGTCCGGAGACAATGAAACATGAAGAGGAGAGGGAGGGGAAGATGTAGCAGGAGAGGCCTGAGACTGCAGCTGGATAGGATGGATTAGGGGCAGGGGGTCAAGGGAATGCCCCCATGGGGACAGACTGAGGGAGCAGAAGCCACCTAGGAGTTAACAGATTGTCAAGTTATTGGATTTTATATGGATTTTAAGTGTAGTATGATTAGAATAGCTCTGAATCTGCCCAGCATAGTGCCTACAGATTAATAATAAATCATAGACTCTCAGTGCCAATCACTGGAGAATTAGCTGGTTAAAGAAAACTGCTACTGTAATAATTTTCTGTATTAATTTATACAGAATCATTCATTATACATAAATGCACCATGATGTGTACACCAAATATGTTGTGAGGTATCCCCTGGAAAAGACTACTGGGACAGATTCAAACCAAGTTGCCAGGCAGCAACTACAGTGGGTGTTCAGGACCACCCAAGTGCAACCCGGAGCCTTTCTCAGGGTGGGCTTTTGCGCGCGCGCGCGCGCGCGCACACACACACACACACACCATTCTGGGTTGACACACCTGAATGAGACAAAAAGCAAAATTTGTATATTTAGGGACTTTCTCAGAATTATGGACATTGAGGGATTAGGTGGTCTTTGGGTTTTTTGTTGTTGTTGCTGCTTGTTATTTGTTTTGTGCAGGTGTTGCTGCCTATGTGTTGGTTTCCAAGGCCTAAATGGAACTTCCATCATGGTATCAGTTGTGCTAAGGTCTGGGACCTTGTTACAGTAGTAACAAAAAGATGGCTAGCTATGCAACTATCCTAGCACAATTTAATAAGATTTTGCCACCATTGACTTGTAATACCTTGGTTATCATATACTAAATTGTTAGTACTTGTGTCTATTTCAATTTGTGGGAAGCAGAACAATGAACCCTCAAGAATGTCTACATTGTAGGGCTGGAGAGCTGGCTCAGTGGTTAAGAGCACCGCCTGCTCTTCCAGAGGACCAGCTTTCAATTCCCAGCAACCACATGGTGGCTCACAACCATCTATAATGTTATCTGATGCCCTCTTCTGCAGATAAAGCACACAGATAAAGCAATAAATAAATCTTTAAAAAAAAAGAATGTCTACATTGTAACCCCTGGAATGTAATAATATTATTCTGTTTGGTCATACAGATTTTGCAAAATATTAGCTCGGTAAGTAGGGTGTTAACCCCAGCATTCAGGAGGCTAAGCACATAGGATTGTTTCCTAGGCTACATACTACTTTCAAAAAACAAAACCAAAAAAACCCCAACAGTTTCTTCAGAGAAAAGATTACATTCCTGCTGATTTAATTGTGGTTTGAATAGAGCGTGGTTCTCTGGGATCTCAGGTCATTTGACTGCAGATGTTGGTCAGTTGAGTGCTTACCTACTTCATGAACAAAGTTTGATCCTAAATACCACACACATCAGTCACAGTGGTGAGTACCCAATAATCCCAAAATCCAGAAGGATCCAAATTTCCAAGTAATCTTCAGCTACATAGCAAATTTGAGGCCAGCCACAGTCACTAAGATTGCAGTTAAGAATATTCATGAATTGACTCTTTACTGTTAAGAACTTGTCATCTTTTTTCCAAGTTCTTAAGTTTTTTTGTTTGTTTTTGAAGACAGAAACAAAACTACTCAGACTAGTTTAAGCATTGTAAAAATGGAATTTAGTCCACTGATTCTATTTTAGATTGTATTATTCATCGACCTCAAAAAGCATACATGCTGCTGGACATGCGAAGAATTGGAAAGATCTGAAACATCAGAATGCAAAATAAGTTGTTTTTTGTTTCTGCTCCCACTTTCTATCTCACTTTGCCTTTCTGGGGATAAACCTTTGGTTTCACAGCCATGAGTATCCTTTGCCTCTTTAGTTTCTAAGCTTAGCTTTGCCTAGATTCCAATTCTACATTTCCAGAAGCAGCCCATTATTGACCTGCTATCTATTTTAGTTTATTTCTACAACCAAAATGCTTCCTGAACTGTTCTGTTGTTATGCAATATTTAGTGCAAACCTCTGTCTCACCTGAAATGTTTTCAGTTTCATGTAGAAGATGGCAGCTGTCACCAAGCCTGACAGCCCGAGTCCAATCTCCAACACGGATTGAAGGGGGAAAAACTGTCAAGTTGTCTGCTGCTCTCCACATGACATACATGCATGCACAATAAAGTTTTTAATGGGTTTTGTTGTTGCTGTCCTCTCCTGAGCCCTATCCTTTGATACAACAATAGCATGAGCATAAAATAAAAACTTTTGTCAGGGGCTGGAGAGATGGCTCAGAGGTTAAGAGCACTGGCTGCTCTTCCAAAGGTCCTGAGTTCAATTCCCAGAAATCACTTGGTGGTTCACAAAATCTATTATGAGATCTGGTGCCCTCTTCTGGCCTGCTAGCTCACATGCAGGCAGAACACTATGTACTTATAAAAAGATAAATAAATCTTTAAAAAAAAAAAAAAACTTCTGGAGGCAGAGACAGTCAGATCTCTGTAAATTCAAGGCCAGACTGATCTACAAACTAAGTCCAGGACAATAACATTTGTCAACTGCACTCCACAACTAGCTCTGGTGGCACATGCCTGTACACCTAATAAGGCAGGAAGAGTCAAAGTTCAAGGTCTCCCTGGGAAATTTATCCAGAGCATCCCTCAAAGTAAAAAGTAAGGGCCTGGAGAGATGGTTAAGAGCACCGACTGCTGTTCCAAAGGTCCTGAGTTCAATTCCCAGCAGCCACATGGTAGCTCACAACCATCTATAATGAGATTTAGTGCCCTTTTCTGGCCTTCAGGTATACACGCAGGCGGAGTGCTGTGTATTCAATAAATAAAAAATCATATATATATATATATATTATGATATATATATATATATATATGATGAGATATATATATCATCAAGCATGGTGTCTTATTCCTGTAACCCCAGACCCTAGCAAGCCAAAGAACCTGTCTCAAAAATAATTACCAGATGGCATGCAGCTAAATTGTTGAAGTGCTTGTCTAGCGTGCATGCAGTCCCGAGTTCAGTCCCCAACACAGAGCATAGTGATGGATCACCCCTACAATCTCAGCACAGAAAATCACGGCAGGGTAAGGATTAAGGTCACTCTTGGCTACAAAGAGTTTGAAGAGTATGAAATCCCATCTGAAAACACCTACATATATAACAAACGACAGGTTCCTGGCAAAAGACACAAACGTTCACTTCATTCAATTCTGTGCCTTCTTTTCTGGAGTCCAGTAAACACTACAAAGCGAGGGAAAACCCTAGAGAGTGAGCTATTTTGCCTTAATTTTTGGTAGTTGTATAAATGTATATAATATATACACCCGTCCCGACCCTCCGCCCAACTAAAAGTACTTTTCCCCCGACACCTCGCTAAGTCCCACACTGATTTTGCTAGACGCTGGCTCCGTTCGCAGGTTCTCAGCTTCTTCTCTTCCGCCTACAGAGACGTGGTTCCGAAAACATCCTAAATGCCAAAGGGACGTTCTGACGAAACAGTACACCCGGAAGACCTTTCCGACCAAAACACGCACTCAGTGCGCAAGAATTTTACAGAGCGGCTTCTGCAGCAGTGCATTCTGGGTGACGTAGTCCTGGGCCGACCACAACGCCTCTGGACACTTGTACTTAGCAGTCTGGTAACAAGAAGGCCTGGTCGGAACAGTCATACAGGGAGGGAAGCGTGACCTACGGAATCACTGGGCTTCAAAGTCGTCTGGCCTGTCTGTCAGGCTCTCGGCAGAAGCGGAAGTAGCTAGAAGGCGGGTCGGAGAAAGGCGTGATGACGTCGAGGGACGCGGGCGTGTCCGTGTGGTTTTGGCGCGATTTCTGAAAGTCGCGCGGGCCGCTGCGGGAGCTACGTGCCTGGGCGAAACCGAGGTGTTCTCTGAAGCGCTGCTGGGAGGACTGAGGTTCGCTCCTCTTCTTCCTAGACGACCTAACGGAGGAGCAGCGAAGTGCGTCCGAGCGAGTGACTGGCTGGGGGAGCGAGGTGTGAGCCGAGCCGGCCGCCGGAAGGAGCGCGCAGCCCACGGCTGCGGCACTGGTGAGTGTGAGGCGCTTGCCGACCCCTCCCACGGCCGCTCGTGTTCTCCAGGGACTCGGGCCGGGGCTCCCACTCCGTGCGGAGAAACCCACGGAAGTCGGAGCAGAGCGGCCAACCGACCACCGCCAACTGACGCACTTGGGTTCGTTGTGGAGCAAACCGAACCCTACTTGAGGCTTTTGTTTTGAGACCTGGGCTCACGCCCAAGGCTAGGATGGCCACGAACTCCCGCCCTTAGTCTTCCCAAATGCTGGAATTCCAGACTTTCATACTCATTTCTGTGGCCCGGACGCAGGAAGCCGAGATCCAGAGAGAAAAGTGCTCACAGCTGTTAAATATTAGGGCTGGGACTAACAGATTCTTGGTTGCTTTAAAGTGGATGGTACTGGCTGTCTCCAGGTGGCAGTTACTGAGTTCAAGGATTGCCTAAGCAACAGAGTAAAGACTGAAAAATGTAACACAAATCTCTCTCTTTCTCTGTCTACACAAATTTCTAAAGACAATCTTGATTAGATTTCTTTCTTTTTCTTTTTTTTTTCTTGGCTAGATTTCTTACCTTTCCTACAATCCTAGCACTCGGGGGAGGCAGGAGGATGGTAATTTCAAGGCTAACCTGAACTACATATGGAAGAGCATGCCTCAAGGAGGAAAAAAAGTGAAGTAGAGGGGCTGGACAGATGGCTCAGCTGTTAAGTGCACCTGTTGCACAGGACCTGAGTTCAGTTCCCAGCACCTACATGGTGGTTTACAACCTTCCATAACTCCAGCTCCGGGGCATCCAGTGCTGCCTCCTGACCTTCACAGACACCAGGCACCACTTGTGGTCCACATACATGTATGCAGGCAAAATACTCATGCGCAAGAAAATACATCTGAAAATAAAAGAGAAGTATAAAATTAAACTCACAAGTGTATACATGAATTACTACAAACTGAATATATCTGTAGTCAGCAAGTAAAATAAATAGAATGCTGTTGCTGCCCTAAAAACTTGTTTTCCTTCCTTAATATTTCCCCCTCACCCTAACGGTTAAGCAGTGATTTCTAAAGCCTTCTAAAGAGGGCTAACTTGGCCTTCTTTTTAAAAAGACATTATTATTTAGGCAGGGTCTGATTGGAACTCAGGATCCTACTGTCTGCCTCCTAGCTGCTAAGACTACAGGAGAGTGCCACCATGCCGGCCATTTTTTGTTTTTATTTATTTAGTTTTTGGTTTAGGATCTTGCTGTTTAGCCCAGGCTGACCCTGAACTCACTCTCCTGACTCCCTAGTGCATCTTTGCCTGTTTTTGAACTTCATGTAAATATACCAGTAGTATTGAATGTTTAATGTAATCATTCCACATGCTTGCCAACACTTGTTTTTTGTTTTTTGTTTTTTTAATAATTTATTTTATGTGCATTGGTGTCTTGCCTGCATGTATGTCTGTGTGAGGGTGTCAGATCTTGGAGTTACAGACACTGGTGAGCTGCCATGTGGCTGCTGAGAATTGAGCCTGGGTCCACTGGAAGAGCACCCACTGCTTTCAACCAACACTTGATAGTTTATGCTGGATATATAGTAATACCTTGTGAACTTTGGAGTGGTGGTAGGGCCTGCTTTTTGGGATAGTCTTACTACACAGTCCAGCCTGTCCTTGACCTTATGGTGGTCTTCCTGCCTCAGCCTCCTAAGCACTAGGACAAGCATGAGCCACCATACCAGTTTGTTTGTTTGTTTGTTTGTTTGTTTTCTCTCCTCTGTCATTTTTGTATTTTGAGACAGGGTTTCTTTGTGTATCCCTACCTGTCCTGGACTTGCTTTGTAGACCAGGCTGGACTTGAACTCATAGAGATTCTCCTGCCTAGTGCTGGAATTAAAAGAGTGCACCACCACACCTAGCTGATGTGTTCTCTTGAATCTGATTTCTGTTGTCCTTTTTTTCCCCCCTGATTTGAATGAGTTCTTTATGTTTGTGTTCTGATTATTTCCCTTTGATTGTGTATGTGGCAAATATTTTCTCTACTGTTATGATCTGGCTTTTTTTTTTTTTTTTTAAAGCTAGGGTCCTCAGAGCCTGGGGTGGTGGCGCACTCCTTTAATCCCAGCACTCAGGAAGCAGAGGCAGGCGGATCTCTGTGAGTTCGAGGCCAGCCTGGTCTACAAAGTGAGTCCAGGGCAGCCAAGGTTACACAGAGAGACCCTGTTTCCGGACAACCCAAAAAAAAAGGGAGGGGGGGTTCCTCAGGATCCAGGCTAGTCTCAAACTTGCTATATACCATGTAACAGAGGATGACCTTGGATTTCTAATCTCTCTATGTACCGCCTAACTGCTGGGATTACAGGCACGACCGCCATGCCTGGTTTTTTGCAGTGCATAGCATCAAACCTGGGGCTTCATTCTTGGTAGGCAGGCACTCTACTGATTGAGCTACACACCAAAGCCCAAAGTTATGTTTAAGTGTAGTCAAAGCTGAGGGTTTATTTTAGTTGTGATTTAACTTGTTCAGGGACCTAACTCCATCCTCAGTGCTGAAAGTAAATAAACATAGTCAGTTTCTTGTTTGTGGTGCTGAGGACTCACCCTAGTGTCTTTTGTGTATGCTAGACTGTACCACAGGCTGCTGTATTTCCAGCCTGTGTTTTCCTGTTAGACTGTTGGTATTTTATGGATCTAGCTCAAGAATTTCTCTATTCCCAAAATATGAAAATATTGTGTATTTTGGAATTTATTCACCATGTAGTATAGAAAGGTTTGGAGCTTGCCGCCTTGTGAAGATACATCCTTATTTTTTAAATTTGTTTTGTATAAACTATCCTTGACTGCATGCAGCCCACAGCTGTAGATTAGACACACCTGCTTTGTCTGTTTTTTAAGCTTATTTTAGTTTAGTTTAGTTTAGTTTATGTGTGTGAATGTTTTATGTCTATGTCTGAAAGCATAACACACATGTCCAGTGCCTACATGGTCAGAAGAGGGTGCTGGGTCTCCCGGAACTGGAGTTGTAGGCAGGAGTGTCCATATGGGTGCTGAGAGCTGAACCTGGATAGGCAGGGCAGCTGCAGTTCTTTACTGTCCCCAGGTGTTCTCTAGAGGTCATCCTGTGCCTGTCTAATTTTAGGAATGGCTATGCAGATGCAGCTTGAAGCAAATGCAGATACTTCGGTGGAAGAAGAAAGCTTTGGTCCACAGCCTGTTTCCCGGTTAGAGGTATGTTCTCAGTTGCTGCGTATTTACTAAGAGTGCTGTAATACATCCTCCTACCCAGTGGAACAAATTAACCTTTACAAAATTAAATTGGGGTTGCAGGAGGTTGTCAAGCTTTCTACAGAAAAGCACAGGATTATTGCTAACCTTGTCTGGGCAAGTCTTGGCAGACAGTTCTCTTTCTGCTCTATTTTCTCCCTAAGAGCTGAACTTTAGAAAGTAAGGCCTAAGAGCCCATGGTGGAGCCCATGGTGCTACTTAATATGCTGCCAGGGAATTAGTGGTGTAACCCAGGATGCATGTAGGAAAGGGGAACAGTTTCTCTCCATTGGTCCAGGCTGTGGTTAGGCAGGCTGAAGGTTGTTAAGATGTAAGACCCAGCTCTATTTCAGGACTAAACATTAAGAATACCAAACAACCCCCCCCACCACCAAAAAAAAAAAAAAAAAAAAGAATACCAAGCATGAGACCCTGTCTCAAAGGAAACAAAACCAGAAAAAACCCTAAAACATAACAACAACAATAACAAATTGACCATCCATCCCTTCATCGAATTCAAGACTAGCCTGGGCTGCATGAGTCCCTGTTCCAAAAATTGAACAAAATGTATTTAAGGTCAGAAGTATAGTTTGGTGCTAGAATGTTTGGTTAGCACACAGGCTCTCAGTTTGATTTCTAGAAAAAATAACTAGATTTAGTCAGTAAACTTGATACATTTGTGATAAGATACAGAAGCAAACAAGCCACAAAAAAAGCAATAACAGCAGAACAAAAAGATGGCTCTGCGCAGGGCATGGTGGCGCACGCCTTTAATCCCAGCACTTGGGAGGCAGAGGCTGAAGCAGGCGGATTGCTGAGTTCGAGGCCAGCCTGGTCTACAAAGTGAGTCCAGGGCAGTCAAGGCTGCACTAAGAAATCCTGTTTCAAAAGCAAACAGATGGCTCTGTGGGTAAAGTCCATGCTGTGTAAACAATGAAGACCAAGCACCCATAGTAGCCAGGCAATATGGCATATGCATGTATTCTTAACCCTGATGAAGTGGAGACAGGAGCATCACTGGGGGTTTTTGGCCAGCCAGCCCAGCCAATCAGTGAGAATCAGGTATAGTAACAAGCTCTGTCCCCGAAAATAATCAGGTTAAAAATGACTGAAACAGACACCTGGCCTCCATGCATGTACATACAAGCTTATACACGAGTACATGCACATATACCACACACACACACACACAAAGGAAAACAATAGTGGGTATTTTGTACAATATTTTTGTTTTTTGGGTGGTTTTGTACAATATTTTTGCCGTTGTGCAAAGGACACTGTGAGAGGGAGCTACCCAAACTTCAAGACTCTGGAAACCACTTAGATGAGCTGAGCTTGGTGGCATTTGCCTCCAAGACAGAGCAAAAAGAGTCAGTGGTTCAGCCTGGTGGTGGTGGTGCACACCTTTAATCCCAGCACTCTGTGAGTTCAAGGCCAGCCTGGCCTACAAAGTGAGTCTAGGACAGCCAAGGGTACACAGAGAAACCCTGTCTTGAAAAACAAAAAAAATAAATAAAAAGAATCAGGTGTTCCAGGTTATTCTTTGCTCCTCATGAGTTTGGGCTGCAGGAGACCCTTTCTCTTTCCACCATCATGGAAAGTTCTGGTCATAACTTTAAAAAAATAAAAGAGAGAGAGAGATTGTTTGTATATATTTGTATAAGCCTACGGTAGGTGCTTGAACCTAAGGAGGCGAGAAGAGAGAGTCAGCTCTATTGGAACTGGAGTTAGAGGGGGTTGTGAGTCACCAGACATGGGTTCTGAGAGCTCAATTCCAGGTCTCTACAAAAGCAACAAGCACTCTCAACCTCTGAGCCATCTTTCATCCCCCATAATGTTTTTTGTTTTGTTTAAAATTGGTGGTTTTTGTTTGTTTTGTTTTGTTTTTCGAGACAGGTTTCTCTGTGTAGCCATGGCTGTCCTGAGCTCACTTTGTAGACCAGGCTGGCCTTGAATTTACAGCAATCCACCTGCCTCTGCCTCCCGAGTGCTGGGATTGTGGTGCACCACCACACCCACCTCCTTACCCCCTCTGATCTGCTGATGTACTCATTTTTTAAATAGAAAGATGAAATAAATTTTCCACTGAGTAATTTTTTAAATAAGATTTTTAAAGACACTGGGGTTAGTTCTGCACAATCAAAGTTTAATATATTTGTTTAAATATATTAAAATGAAAGTTTCTGGAAGGAAATGGTGCTGGTAAACAATTTTAGTTCCTAGCTCTTATAATTATCTCTAGCAGGTTGTATTGTCTCTAGATTATTTGATTCATCTTGCTGAGATTTTTGTTTGTTTATTCTTTTGCTTCTTTTACTTTTTCACTTTTATTTTTAGGCAGGGTCTCTACATAGCCCTGGCTACCCTGGAACTCACCCAGGCAGGGTGGCCTGTTCCTCTGGGGTTTCTCCTCCCTCTCCCCCAACCCCCCTTTAATATGAGACAGGTTCTCACTATGTGGCCTTAGCTGGCCTGGAACTCACTATATAGAATAGATGGGTCTCATACATTGCCTCTGCCTTCCCTGCTGGAAACCACCCTTGGCCCTGCCCTAGAGTTATCTTTTTTTTTGTTTTTTGTTTTTGTTTTTCGAGACAGGGTTTCTCTGTGTAGCCTTGGCTTGTCCTGGACCCGCTTTATAGACCAGGCTGGCCTCGAACTCACAGCGATCACCTGCCTCTGCCTCCCGAGTGCTGGGATTATAGGCGTGCGCCACCACGCCCGGTTGAGTTATCTTTTTTTATTTAATGTATGTGCTGTCTAGTTTTAGGTCAACTCCATACAAGCTGTAGTCATATGAGGCGAGAGAACCTTAATTGAGATAATATCTCCCCGCATGATCAGGCTTCAGGCAAACCTGTAGAGCATTTTCTTAATTAGTGATTGATGTGGGAGGGCCCAGTCCATTGTGTGTTCTGAGGTTGGTGGTCCTGAGTACTAAAAGAAAGCAGACTGACCAAGCCAGTAAGTAGCCCTCCTCCATAGCCTCTGCATCAGCTCCTGTCTTCCAAGTTCTTGTCCATGTCTGAATTCCTGTCCTGACTTTCTTCAGTGATGAACGGTGATGTGGAAATGTAAGCCAAATAAACCTTTTCCTTTCCTAGTTGCTTTGGTTATGGTGCTTATCACAGCAATAGTAACCCTAAGACAATATGTCTGAGTGTTTTGCCTGTGTCCCTGTCTATCTACCATGTGAGTGCCTGGTGTTTATGGGAGTCAGAGCAGGTATGGGAATCCCCTAGAACTAGAGTTAACAGGTTTTTGTGAGCTGCCATGTGGGCTCTAGATACTGAACTTAGATCCTCTGCAAGAACAACCAATGCTCTTAGCCTCTGAGTTACCTCTACAGACCCCTCCCCCATGATGCTTTAATGCTTTTGGCTTTGCTTTCTAGTAGCCCTAGACTTTGAACCTGGGCCTCTTTTATTCAAGGCAGGTGCTGGCTAGTTTTTAATCAACTTGGCACAACCTAGACTCTGGGAAGAGGAAAACCTCAGCTGAGAAAGTGCCTTCGTCAGATTCTGCTGTAGCCACGGCTGTGGGGACATTTTCTTACTGCCTGATGTGGGAGGGCCCAGCACTGTTTGTGCCACCCATGGGCATGTGGTCCTGGGTCGTAGACAGAAGCAAACTGAGGAAGCCTTTAGGCACACGCCGACTAACAGTGCTCCTCCATGGTCTTGTCCCATCTTCCCTTGAGAACAGACTATATTCTGTAAAGTGAAATGAGTACTTTCTCCCCAAGTTGCTTTTCATCATGGTGTTTTTCAGTCAGAAAGTAAAACTAGGACAGCAAGTATTCTACCAGTGAGCTTCAACCTAGGTATCTGTTCGTTTCTATTTTAAGACAAGGTCTTGTGTAGCCTAGCATGGCCTTGAATTCACTATGTAGCTGAGGATAACTTGACTCATAATCCTAACTTCGTCTCCCAAGTGTTGGGGTTATAGGCATATGCCAGCAGACCTGTTTTTTGTGTGTTGTGCTGCTTTATTTTTTAATTTTTAGATTTATGTATATAAGTGTTTAGATTTCATGAATGATGCACCACATATGTATGTGCCTACTGCCCACAGAGGTCAGAGTGAGCTTCAGATCTCACTGGAACTGGAGCTACAGGCAGTTGTGAGCCACCATGTGGGTGCTGGGAACCCCAGCTGGACAGAGAGACAGTGTGTAGCTGATATGCTGCTGTGCCTATTCACTATATCCCCCTTTGGGGAGTGATTTTTTAATTAGCATATGTTAAGTGTGCATAATAATGTGTTTTGTTATGTTTTCTACATATATATAATACATTTTGATCATAGTCACTCCCATCTTTCATGTTTTTGCTTGTTTGTTGACCCAGTGAGTTTAATTAGGGTGGCTGCTTACTTGAGCTTGGGAGAGGGATTATTTACAGTAATAATGGTAATTATCAGAGGCTATATTGCTGAAAAAAATGTCTCCAATAAGCTCCTAGCTACTATTTTCCCAATTAAAAAATTGTGTTTATTATTTTGTTTGTCCTTTGAGTGCATATGTGCTACAGCACACCCAAAGTCATAGTACAGCTTTCCTACCTCCGTGGGATCTAGATTTGAACTTGAGTCATCAGGCTTACAGGCAATCCCTCATACCCACTGAGCCACCTCAACTTTTAAGATTTATTTATTTTTATGTGTGTGGGTGTTTTGCTTGCTTGTATGTATATCACATGGAGAACCTGAAGAGGTCAGAAGAGGTGTCCAGTCCCTTGGAACTGGCATTGACAATGGTTGTAAGCTCCATGTAGATTCTGGGGACAAGCCCAGGTCCTCCGCAAGAGCAGCAAGTGCTCTTAACTGCTGAGCCATTTCTCCAGCCTCCCATTTTCTCCACCCTTATGTCAGTTGTTAGAGCAGCGCTAGCCACAGGGCTCTTACTCTGCGGCAATCTCAGCTGTTTGTCATAGCATTGACTGAAGCAACATTTTCTGTGTTTTTGATAAGGGAAGTGTTGGCAAACTCTGGGTTAAAGTTGTACACGATCCCAAAGGTCATTTCCGAGTCATAGTACAAAGGTTAGTATTTACTCATTGTTTTATTTTATTTTACATACTATTTATGTGGCCACTAAAACAATTTAGTTCAAGGCCAACCTGGACTACAGAGTAAGTTCCAGGACAGCTAGAGCTGTTACACAGAGAAATCCTGTCTCAAAAAGCCAAACAACCAAACAAAACAATTTAGAAGAATTTTAATGCCACACTATACGGTGCAAGCCTGTAGTTCAGGCTACTACAGGGTCTAACAGGAAGTTAGAAGCTAGTTTCTGCTTCAGAATTTTGGGTTTGGTTTTTCTTTTGTTAACTTATTATTTATACAGTATTCTGCCTGCATATATGCCTGCCCACCAGATGAGGGCACCAGATCTCATTATAAATGCTTATAAACCACCATGTGATTGCTGAGAATTGAACTCAGGACCTTTGGAAGAACAACCAGTGCTCTTAACCTCTGAGCCATCTCTCCAGCCCCTATGGTTTTCATTTTTTTTTAACAGGATTTCTCTGGGTAGTGCTGGCTGTCCTGGAACTCACACTATAGACCATGCTGGCTTCAAACTCACAGAGATTCACCTGCCTCTGCCTCCTGAGCACTGGAAATAAAGGCTTGTGCCAGTTGATAATTTGTTAATTTTCGGGGTTGCATGTGTTAGTGGGAGATCCATGTTAGACAAGAGGCCTAAGTTTACTCATTGTTTTCTTACAGCAATGTGGCATAAATGCCAACGACGTGAAGAAATTAGAGGAAGCTGGTTTCCATACGGTGGAGGCTGTTGCTTATGCACCAAAGAAGGAACTAATAAATATTAAGGGAATTAGTGAAGCCAAAGCTGATAAAATTCTGGTAAGTGTAGCTATGTGATGCTAGAGAGGACAGAGCCACTTTAATGAGAATAATTAATACAAAATGGCATACAGTCAAAGGTTTGTGCCATTTTTTCATTCTCTTGTCATTTTGTTTCCTTTCCAAAAGGGACTATTGGCAGTTTTTGTCTTAAACTCCAATCTCTTGCTTGATATAAATACTGCCAAAACCTAGTTCCCACTATCAGTGTTGTTGTATGCCTTATCATTTTGAATATTATTTCACCACATAGATTTTTTTTAAATTATTTTTTTATGTGTATGGATGTTTTACTTGCGTGTATATCTATGCACCACATACTTGCCTTTGAAGGCTAGAAGAGGGTGTTAAACCTCTGGGACTGGAGTTAGACATGTGTAGGTGCCACTGTGTAGGTGCCGGGCATCAATCCTGGGTGCATTAATGCCACACTATAATATGCAAGCCTGTAGTTCAAGCTACTACAGGATCTGACAGGAAGTTGGAGGCTAGTCTCTGCTTCAGAGTGAATTCATTTAGGCCAATTTGGGCGACTTACTTGAGTGAGACCCTGCCTCAAAAATAAAAAGAGAGGCTGGGTATATGGCTCAGTAGAAAGTACTTGCCTAGCATGTGCTAGGCCCTGGTTAACTATCAGTACCACCAGAGAGAGAGAATTTAGCGCTCTTTTTTAAACTCTACTTTATCTGGGGTATTCAGGCCTCAACCTCCCAACCCCTACGTAGGAAACAGAAGGTTAATGGGGAGAGGGGGCCCCTTTACTTATCCATGCTGTTTAGCGTAAAAGGGTCTTTGGGTCTATACCAGTCTCCATCAATAGCAGATGTAGCCAGCAGTTTCCTCCAAGCCGCTGAGCCCCAAAGCATTTCTCCCTAGCTGTCTGCCCCAAACTGTCACACCATCCATCTCTGGTCTCTTCGAACTGCTACATGCTACATGCCAACCCCGCACACCACACTACACTCTCCTTGAGCTCTCATTTATATCCGCAGAGCCCTAGACCATGCCCTTCTGTACCACACAAGGAAGGCCTTACCAGCTGGCAAAAACCATGCCCCCCACAAGACAATTAACAGCTGGACAGACTAAGGCTCAAACTGAAATCCCACGCTTAAGATTAAAACAAAAAAATATTTATATAACACAGCTGAGTTTACAAAGAAACCAAAACTTCATTATAGAGAATGAAACTGGTAAAATGGTATAAAAAGACAGACGTAAATTGGGGATGTAGCTCAGTGGTAGACTGGTAACTTAGGGTGCTCAAAGCCATAGGTTCAATCCCAACAACTAAAATATTAAGATAACAGTATACATTTATATGATATATTTTAAAACTTTAATTAGTCTATATTAATATGTTTGTTTTTTTTTAAATCTTTTTGGTGTTGGTTTTGTTTTTTGAGATGGCTTGTCTGTATAGCCTTGATCTGTGAGCCTCTGTCTCTGGGTGCTGGGGCTAAAGGCATACACCACCCAACATATGTATAATATACATTTTAGTCATGTCCCATCATCTTCAATTGTCTCCTTCCCACTCTTGCTCTCATTCTTCCCCACTAGACAACCTTCTACTTTTATGGCCACTGGGGCTTGGGGTGATGCAGTGAATTTCACTCAGGTTGTTTCC
The DNA here is from genome assembly GCA_907169655.1 of Acomys percivali. Taxonomy (NCBI): domain Eukaryota; kingdom Metazoa; phylum Chordata; class Mammalia; order Rodentia; family Muridae; genus Acomys; species Acomys percivali. The sequence goes on along the minus strand of OU015742.1, from coordinate 29,524,138 downwards.
AGGAACATGGAGGAGGTTTGTGCATAACAGCTATACCATAAGGAAAATATATATGGCCCAGTTTCATCCTGGGACATACAGTTCTGGGCAACCTAGGCTACAGAAGGAAATCTTATTTTAAAAAAACGATAGATAAAAACAACTAGATGCAGTAATACTCACCTATAACCCTAGCCCTCAGGAGGCCAAGGCAGAGTTGTGAGTTGGAGAAAGTATGAAATGTACAAGATCATGTTTCAAAAATAAATAAAAAGAAATCATGGGATAGTAGTTCAATAGCCCTTTTAAAAGTAGTATTTGATGCTTTTAAAGACTGTCAATATTTTTTAAGGTTTTGGTACTGTTGCTACTGCTGCTATTATTTAGACAGGGTTTTATGTACCTCAGGCTGGCCTCAAACTCAAAGACAGCTTTGAATTGGTCATCTTCCTCTTTTACCTCCCTACTTGTGGGGGTAGACTATCATACCTGTTTGTATGCAGTGCTTGGAGTGAGCCCAAGGCCCTCTATCACATAGCCTTATTTTGCCTTTATAATGACACTATGATATGATACAGAACCAATATTTTCTGTTTTACAAATAAGGAAGTCAGCCAGAAATGGTAATACAAAGAGTGATTTGAGATATGCAAAATTTAAATGCCATTTTTCTATCACATTGATTTACACACATACTGTGAACTTCAGGTTATTATGATTATGGTTTCACTTGATTTTGGCAATAGAAACCATTGAGGATGTATGAGTGACAGTATTGGAGCCTTAGAGAAGTAATTAAGCACAACATTTAGTTTTACAGTAACAAATTGACAAAGCAGAAGGTGTACACTGTAGGAAATGTTCGACTGAAGTATTAAACGTGTTTGTGTGTTTAGAAAATAATATAAGCTTATTTAAATGGGAGTGTGTGTGAGAAGTTTTAAATTTACAAGTTCAGTGCTAGGGAGATATCTCAATTTTAAAGGCTGTCACGAACGCACAAAAACCTGAGTTCGATCTCTAAAAAGCTACGTAGGGTGGTATGCATTTGTAATCCCAGCAGCACTGGGGAAATGGAGATGAGGAGCCCAAGGCACACTGGCCAGCCAGAATATCCTGGTAAGTCTAGGTCCAGTGAGAGACCCTGTCTCAGACAATATGGAGGGCTGGAGAGATGCCTCAGAGGTTAAGAGCAACATCAGTTCTTCAAACGTCCTGAGTTCAACTCCCAGCAACCACATGGTGGCTCATAACTATCTGTAATGTGATCTGATGCCCTCTTCTGGTGTGCAGGCACACATATGGGCAGAATGTTTTATACATAATAAATAAATAAATCTTAAAATAAAATAAAAAGTGGGTGGTGGCGGCAGTGGTGCAGGCCTTTAATCCCTGCACTCAGGAAGCAGAGGCAGGTGGATCTCTATGTTGCAGGACACCCAGAGCTACACAGTGATGCACACCTGTAATCTCAGCAGCTTAGTGTTCTTGGATTATGATATTAGTAGAGACCTTTTCAGTACCAACCTTAGCCAAATGATTGACCCAGACCTATTAGATTCATTCAGTAAACTTTACAGCTCCCTAACTGGGCAGATAATCATCTATTCTAACCCAATTATGCTAGTATGACTACCTCTTGTGGTGTTGAAGCACTCCTATCATCCCAGCACAAAAATATTTTCCTATTGTGTTCCTGGGTTTGTCTTACAATACATGTAGGTTGAGCATCTCCAATGTGAAAAGAGGTGAAATATGCAAAAGCCTGAATTTTTTTTTATCAGAAACCTGACATTCAAGGTTCAGATTTGGGGATTTTCCATGAAGGATGTTCAACTGGTAGTCCATCCAAGTACACCAAAATCTACAAAAATTACAGTCTAAAGCATTTTGGGCCCAAACTTTTCCAGATAGTGGTTTCTTTACCTGTGTTACGTTACTGGTTTAATTCTTATTTTTTTCCTAGACTGAGGCAGCTAAGTTAGTTCCAATGGGTTTCACCACTGCAACTGAATTTCACCAACGGCGGTCAGAAATCATACAGATTACTACTGGCTCCAAAGAGCTTGACAAACTGCTTCAAGGTACAGCGACCCCTATTCTATTTTATAAACTCCAGTTAACACATCTTGTGGGTCAGAACAAAAGCAAAATGTTAGTATAGAGTTCCTGTCAGGTGTGAGCACGGGATAGAAAAGCGTGAGCAGTAGATTGTCGGGGCTTGACTGGCTGCTTCTATAGATTTGCTTTTGTAAAGTTGTTTAAGTTTTGTTTTTGGTCTTTTCTAGCTTGTGTTAAAAGATGTCACATTCATGTTCATTTGGGTGTATTTTAGAGTTTATGAATGTCAGTGTTCTCACAGAAGGTGGTAACATTGGAGGAAGCTAGGTGAAGAGTATCTAGAACTTTCCTGTATATTCTTTGTAACATTCTACAAATCTAACATGTATTTTTTTAAATAAGCGATATTTATTTATTTAGGTGCTTTTAGGAACTGAATCAGGAGGTGAGAATGTCCTTAAATTCCTGGTCTTCCTGCTCCTGTGCCCTAAATTCCAGGATTTGAGATTATAGGCATGTGATAGTCATGCTGGCTCTGATTTATAAAATACTAAGATTGCCAGTAAGGAGCTGGAGAGATGGCTCAGAGGTTAAGAGCACTATCTGCTCTTCCAGAGGTCCTGAGTTCAATTCCCAGCAATAACATGGTAGCTCACAACCATTTATAATGTGATCTGATGCCCTCCTCTGGCCTGTAGGTACACATGCAGGCAGAACACTGTATGCGTAATAATAAATAAATAAATCTTTAAATAAAAAAAAAAAAGAATAAAATTGCCAATAAATTAGATAAGGTTTTGCTTTGAAACAGTATCTTGCTTTGTACCTCTGACTATAAATTAAATAATTTAATCTTTATTATTGTATTTAAAGGATAAGTTCCCTCTGCTTAAAGAAATAAGTGATTTTATATATATAATATAAATATATACGTAAGCATAAAAATATATATTTAATCTAACACAAGATTGAAAATCTAATGACTGGTTGAATACAATGGAAGAAGACAGAGAGATAGCTCAGCAAGTAGTTGCCTTACAACCCTTATGACCTCAGTTTGAGCCCTGGAACCTACAGTAGATGGAGATTACCCATTCTCCAGAGTTAACTTCTGCCTCCACATGTGAGCTATGCTACATGCCTGCCCACATTCACACATACACACAGTGCTAATAGTGAGAAATTTTAAAGCAAAAGACATATGGGAAGGGATTGAGCCCAGAGACTCATGTCCTCTACCACTGAGCTATACATCCTACTACAAAATACTCTTTGTTTAAATACTGCTCAGACTGTAGTGCATATTAGTATTATCTGTTTATTTATTGTGTAGCACCTACTAGCCTGGAAGTGACTCTGTAGACCAAGCTGACTTGGAACTCACAGAGATCCACCTGCCTCTATTTCTTGAGTGCTAAGATTAAAGACGTGTGCCACCTTGTCTAGCTGCTTGTGAACTTTTGAAAACATAGTTGTCTTCATTGTTGCAAAGTGAAGTTTGAGGGCTGGAGAGATGGCTCAGAGGTTAAGAGCACTGGCTGCTCTTCCAGAGATCCTGAGTTCAATTCCCAGCATCCACAAGGTGACTCACAACCATCTATAACCCCATTTCCAGGGGATCTGACAAAACATGTAGGCAAAAAAACACTCAGACATAAAACAAACAAATAAATATTAAAGAAAGAAAAGTGAACTTTGGTTCTTGCTTTTTTTCTAGTTATGTTGGTTGTTTACTTTCTCTTTCCTTTTTGGGTGCAAAATAGCATGGGTTCAGGAGTCATACTAAAATTTAAGTGTTAACCCCTCCAGAAAGATCCCTTTTCCTCTAGGACAGCCAGGGCTATGAAGAGTGACCCCCATCTCTAAAAAAGAAAAAGGGAAAGGAAAAGAAAAATGATTCCCCTCTGGATATAGTGGCCCATGCCTATAATCCCAGTGCTTGGGATATGGAGGGGAAGGGATTAGATGTTTAATGTCATCCTCAGCTATAGAATAAGTTTGAGGCTAGCCTGAGTTACATAAAACACTGTCACAAAAAAAATAAATAAGAGAGTTCTCATTTCTTGGATTAATGGTGAAAATAATGTTCCTGGTAACAATTATTTAATGTGCCTATGTCTGTTATCTTCAAGATGAGGATAATAAGGCTTCATTTCTCCTAGGCTTTTAGAATTACACAAGTCATACATTTAAGTACATTGGTCAAGGAGGTTCACAAGAAATGGTAAATACGGGCTTGTAATAAAACTGCAGAAAGCTAGCCAGGTGGTGGTGGTGCACACCTTTAATCCCAGTACTTGGGAGGCAGAGGCAGGTGGATTACTGTGAGTTCGAGGCCAGCCTGGTCTACAAAGTGAGTCCAGGACAGCCAAAGCTACACAGAGAAACCCTGTCTCAAAAAACAACAACAAAAACCCTGCAGAAGCTGCTTGTCAGCTTTTCACGGTTGAGTTCTATAACTCAATTGTGTTAGCAATTATATGAAGCTATATGTGGGATAAAATTGCCTTAAAACTATAGCAGTATAAATGAGTACATGTATAACTGGGGAAATGTGAACATACTGAGAATTGAATAAATGCCAGCTTTATTGTAAAGTTGCCACTGGGGAGACTAGAGGATAAATGCCCCGAAGCTCCTATATACTAAATAGCCTATACCTATTTATCTATTGTTTTTATTTTATTTTTGGTGATATTGGGGATTAAATCTAGGGCTTTTTATGCTAAGCAAACATTCTCCCATTGAGCTTCATGCCCAGACCCAAGGCCTTAACATAGTGTGCAGGCTGATCTTGATCTTCTGTGTTGCCCAGACAGCCCTGAACTCTTGATGCTCCTGCTTCATCTTCCCACAGCTGGCCTACAGCTGTGCCCTAGTGAGCCTAGCCAAAAGAAAAGAAATTAACAAATTGCTAGTTACTGAAAATGGGAGTTTTAAATGAAAGGAAAATTCACGTGCTCCAAGAGCATGTCTGTTTATAGTTTCTAAACAGTTGTTTAATGTGAGGTACTTTTTACTTTTGTAGGTGGAATTGAGACTGGATCTATAACAGAGATGTTTGGAGAATTCCGAACTGGGAAGACACAGATCTGTCATACATTGGCTGTAACATGCCAGGTGAGTTGTTGGGTTTGGGCTAATCAGATCAGAAAACATTGCTTGACTCATGATATCTGCAGGAGTCTCTTAGGATGGACATAAAAGGCACTTCCTCTACACTCCCATAGCTAGTTAGAAGATAATTCCTGCTGAAAATCATTCCACATCATAGAAACTTCCAAATGCCTGATTCAAAGTATTTCCTACCATTTCTTCTTCTCCTGGATTTACCTGCCTTTCTTCTTTTCTTTTTTTCTCCTAGACAGGGTTTCTCTGTGTAGTTCTATCTGTATCTTGTTCTGTAGACCAGGCTGGCCTTAAACTCATAGAAATCCGTCCAGCCCACCTGCCCTTTTTCATTGGTCTAGTTTTTTTTTCCAAATATATGTATGGGTGTCTTGCTTGCATGCGTGTCTTTTGTCATGTTCATGCCTGGTGATTCCACCATTATTACCCTGAACTGGAGTTAACAGTAATTGTGAGCTGCCATGGAGGTGCTGGGAAATCAAAGCCTTGTCCTCTGGAAGAGCAGCCGGTGCATTTAACTGATAAGCTATCTCTCTAGCCCCACAGTCTACACTTTCTGTCTCAAAAAATATGTATAACAATAATCTGACATGATTCATTAAACACTGTATCTGACCCTTTTCACTCTGTGTATGTGGTATACATGTGTGTTTCTGAAGGGGAGTATGCCTATGCTCTCTCAGAGACCAGCAGGCACCAGGTGTCTTCTGTTACTCTCCCCTTATTAAAATAATACAAATGATAAATAGCATGCATCTCTATAAAATAGAGGTAAATGACAATACTAAATATTTGTGGAAAACTTCTAATCTAGCCAAGCATGAATGTCCGCATCTGCACCTTATTCCTCTGAGACAGTCTCTCCTTAAACCTGGAATCACTGGATTTGTTGCTGCTGCTGCTGCTGCTGCTGCTGCTGCTGCTGCTGCTGCTGCTG
>OU015742.1:29503797-29518022 GCA_907169655.1 Acomys percivali | reverse complement strand
TGCTGCTGCTGCTGCTGCTGCTGCTGCTGCTGCTGCTGCTGCTGCTGCTGCTGCTGCTGCAGCAGCAGCAGCACTGACAGTCAGTAAGCTCATGTACTTGGTTGTGTCTCTGCTTCTTACAGCACTGGGATTACAAGTGCCTTCGAGCTACCATACTCGGGGTGGATGGGTTTATTTTGAGGCAGTGTCTCCTGTTACCAGGACTAGCCTTGAAGTTTTTATATAGTTGACCTTGAACTCCTGATTCTCTTCATATGTGCTGACATTAGAGAAGTGGGCCATTGTTTCCTGTTATCAAATGTTTGACCTTTGCACTGATCAGTCTTAACACTCTTTTTGTTGTTGCTTTTGGATTTTTGAGACGGTTTCTCTGTGTAGCCTTGGCTGTCCTGGACTCCATTTGTAGAACAGTTTGCCCTTGAACTCAGAGATCCTCCTGCCTCTGCCTCTGGAGTGCTGGGATTAAAGGTGTGTGCCACCACCGCCCAGCTTTAACATTTGGTTTTATCTCGTACTTGGGACTGTTTCAGAGCAGTTCAACTCTGACAAAACACTAACTTTATGTGCTTCATGTCTGCTATTAACTTGTATTTCTATCAGAAGAGAATATTACCCATTACCTCTGATTGTCATTTTTGTTGTTTTAATGTGTATGGGTGTTTTGCCTGTGCATATATGTCTAGTGCTCATGAAAGCCAGAATAGCAGGCTGGTCCCTGGAATTAAGAGTTACAGGATTATGAGTCATGAGGTGCTTTCTGGGAATGAAACATGGGTCCTCTAGAAGTACAGGCAGTGCTCTTAACCACTGAGCTATCTTTACAGGCTCTGCTGTTTTCTTCTCTCTTTTAAGTTACTTATTTTGTTTGTTCCTTTTATGTGTTTTGCCTGCTTGTATATCTATATGAAAGTGTCAGATTACAGACAGTTGTGAGCTGCATGTGGGTGCTGGGAATTGAACTCAGTTTCCTCTGGAAGAACAGCCAGTGCTCTTAACTTCTGACCCATCTCTCCAGGCCAAGACTGTTTTATTTTTTGATACTATAACCCAGGCTGTCTTGGAACTTAATATGTGGTCCAAGCTGGCTTCAACTCATGGAGATGACTGTGCCTCCTAGATGGGGCTACAGGTAGGTATGAGCCACCACTCTGAGCTTATTATTTTTAAAGTTTTTTTTTTTTTAATTATTAAGTTTTTTTAGACTCTAATACATTATAACAAATTAATAGTTTTTTGAGATCATATCTATGTTATAGAATATATGTATACGTTTTAAGTGTTTTAACCCTTAGTTGGAGGGGAGGAAATTATGTTTGTCGTGGGGAAGTTGGCATCTGTGTTGGAAGAGTGGTTGTTTCCACTGTCCCTTTTTTGTCTCCTCTAGCTTCCCATTGATCGAGGTGGAGGGGAAGGAAAGGCCATGTACATTGACACCGAGGGCACCTTTAGGCCAGAACGGCTGCTAGCAGTGGCTGAGAGGTAGGCCACTAATTTAGAATATGGTTAACCTGGTACCAGAGTATTTAGTATGGTCAGTTTGCCTAGAAAATGTCCATTACTCTACATCCCAGTTGTGTGGAATGTATACTGCTTTACTCAGCAGTATATAAATTCTCTCAGGCTGAATAAAAAGCTGGATTCACCCCGTGTGGTAACACACCCCTTTAGTCCCAGCACTCGGAAGGCAGAGGCAGGTGGATCTATGTGAGTTCGAGGCCAGCCTGGTCTACAAAATGAGTCCAGGACAACCAAGGCTACAGAGAAGCACAGTTTTGAAACACACACGCACGCACACATACACACACACTAAAAAAAGAGGTAGAAAGGCAGGCATGAAAAGTTCAAAGCCACCTTTTTTTTTTTTTAGATTTATTAAGTATACAGTGTTCTGCGTGCATGTACATCTGCCCGCCAGAAGAGGGCACCAGATCCCATTTAGATGGGAATTGAACTCAGGACATTTGGAAGAGCAGCCAGTGCTCGTAACCTCTGAGCCATCTCTCTAGCTACTGTTCTTAACCACTGAGCCATTTCTTTAGCCCAAGCTAAAACTTAAGCCTCAACTTAAAACTCATTATAAAACTTCAGTAGCCATTCAATTGACTATGACTTAAAATAGATATGCAGCTAGGGATATAGCTCAGTGGTAAAGTATTTTGTCTAGCATACATGACACCTGAAGTGCAATTCTCTCTGTACTAGAAAAAAAAAGTATGTGTGGGCAAAGTTACTGAGTAGGTACAGTGGCAAGAGACAGGCAGGCAGACCTCTGTGAGCTAAAGGCTATCTTAGTCTGATGCTACATATTGAGACTGTCTCGAAAAAAAAGAAACAGTAAAGAAATAGATAACTAAGAGCATTTATATTTATGTCTTTGGTGGTAGTTACAAAGTTGAGAAATACAGATCATTCTGTGAAAATAGGAAATACATACTTTGGACTTTTTAAATGCAAAAGAAAATCATTGAGGTATAAGAATTATTAAAGGGTCTTTGTTTGTTTGTTTGTTTTTTAAGATTTATTTATTTGTTTTTTATTCAGTGTTCTGCCTGTAGGCCAAAAGAGGGCAACATATCTCATTATAGATGGTTATGAGCCACCATGTGGTTGCTAGAAATTGAACTCAGGACTTCAGCCAGTGCTCTTAACCTCTGAGCCGTCTCTCCAGCCCAAAGTGTTGTTCTTTGAACATAATGAATCTTTAAATGATGTGTTATTTTTGTTTATCCTAATTCTGACTGTAGTTACTAGCTTTTCCAGGAGAATATTGTTACCTCATACTTGGAAATGTCTTATATTTATGAGGCCTCAAAAAATAAATTTGATTTATTCTTAGGTTTCACTTCTTGGTTGGTTGGTTGGTTGGTTGGTTTGGTTTTTGGTGTTTTGAGACAGGGTTTGGCTGTCCTGGAACTCGCTTTGTAGTCCAGGCTGGCCTCAAACTCATGGAGATCCACTGCCTCTGCCTCCCAAGTGCTAGGATTAAAGGTGTGCGCCACCACGTCCCAGTTCTTAGGTTTCACTTCTAGTCTAAAATAATTGGTGCTGTCATCTCTATATATGGCTTGCCTATACTTCTAATAGAAAGAGAATCATATTATGGGTCTTGAAGCCACTCGAAATGATACTTTTTATCTATTTAGGTCATAAAAATATTAGGTATTTTTCACTTGTCTGAGTTCTGTCTGCAGCCTAAAAATTTCCTCTTTTCTAGGTATGGTCTCTCTGGCAGTGATGTCCTAGATAATGTAGCATATGCTCGAGGGTTTAACACAGACCACCAAACCCAGCTTCTTTATCAAGCATCAGCCATGATGGTAGAATCCAGGTATGCATTCAATAAAAGGCATGAAATGTGTCCCCACAGCCCTTTCCCTGAATCTAAGTAGTAGTTTGAATAGAAATAGATTTACTTTTTTTTTTTTTTTGGTTTTTCGAGACAGGGTTTCTCTGTGTAGCCTTGGCTGCCCTAGACTCACTTTGTAGACCAGGCTGGCCTCAAACTCACAGCAATCTGCCTTCCTCTGCCTCCTGAGTGCTGGGATTTAAGGTGTGTGCCACCATGTCTGGCATAGATTTAAATTTTAAGAGTTGTTTTTTGCAGCACTTAGGAGGCAGAGGCAGACAGATCTCGGTGAGTTTGTCGCCAACCTGGTCTACAGGAAAAAAAAAAAAAAAAGAGTTGTTTTTGATTCTCTCTATGTAGTCCTGGCCTTCATGTATACCAGGCTGGCCTCAAACTCACAGAGATCCGCCTGCTTCTGCCTCCCAAGTGCTGGCATTAAAGGCATGCACTACTATGCTTGGAAGTAGATGGCTTTTTGTTTTATTTTGTTTGTTTGTTTGTTTTTGGTTGGTTGGTTTCTTAATTTTAAGATTTGTTTTTACTTCTGCATGTATTTCTGTGAATGTTTACCTCATGTATTGGGATACCTGTATAGGTCAGAAGAGGGCATCAGATCTCCTGGAGCTGGAGTTACAGGCAGTGGTGAGCTTCCCCAGTAAGGGTGCTGGAAACAAACTTGGGTCATCTGAAAGAGCAAAAAGTACTCTTAGCAGCTGAGCCATCTCTCTAGCCCCAAGTTCTTGTCTTTAAAAAAAAATTTTTTTTTTTGTGAAAATACTTTTGTGTGTGTGATGCGTGTTCATGTTATGTGCACACACATGTAGATTGTGAGTGTGGGGATGCATATGAAGTGGCTCACATGTGCAGGCTAGAGGATAACTTTGGGCTCCAATTTGTTCGAGACTACGTCTTCATTGTTAACTGCTCTGAATACCAGGCTAGCTAGTCCACAGGCCTCTAGACACACGCCCCATCTGACTGGAGAAGCACTGAGGCTACAAACACACTAGCTTGACTGGCTTTACGTGGGCTCTGGGTTCCCACGCAGATCCTCCCGCTTCTGTGGCAGGTACTTTACCCACTGTATCATCTTTTCTGCCCTTCGGTTATGTTGACATGGTTGTGTAATGATTTCAGCCACATCACTGGTGAAAAATGAAGCTATGACTGGAGGTACAACATTTTTTTTTCTAGAGTGCACGAGGCCTTGTGTTTAGTATAGTATTGTAAAGTAAATAAACAAATAAACAAAAACCCCCAGAGCTGCTTTTGATCAAGTCTGTCAAAACCAAAACAGAAAATACCTACCAAAGGGTGCCTCAGATTGGTCATTTTGTCATTTTATAAACATTTTAATAAAGTGTATGGGGTGTGTGTGTGTGTGTGTGTGAGAGTGTGTGTAGTAAGAGGTTGATATTACTGACTCATGTTATCCTAGGGAGACTGAAGCAGGATCATAAATCTTAGCACAGCCTGGGCTACATAAGTAACAAGTCCCAGTCTCAAAAAGAAGAAAAGTAGAAATATGCAATACATGTAAAAATTTACGTTGGGGAATAAGGAAGAAGAATTTGAAAAAGAATTCATGTTTGTTATAGGTACGCACTGCTTATTGTAGACAGCGCTACTGCCCTCTACAGAACAGACTACTCAGGCCGAGGTGAGCTCTCAGCCAGGCAGATGCACTTGGCCAGATTTCTGAGGATGTTGCTGCGACTTGCCGATGAGGTAAGCTGTAGAAGAGAAACCAAGAATACTTACTTCACATGGCTGCAAATTCCAGGGTCTCATACACAATACCTCGTATTGTCAAAGATGAGCATTAGTTAGCCATTGCTCCGTGAGCAGTAAAGTGGTTGGTGTGTCTGTGGTCACAAAACTGACATTGTTTCCCTCATCAGTTTGGTGTAGCAGTGGTCATCACCAACCAGGTAGTAGCCCAAGTGGATGGAGCAGCCATGTTCGCTGCAGATCCCAAAAAACCCATTGGAGGAAACATCATTGCCCATGCATCAACAACCAGGTAAGATGTTCCAATTTCTGGTGCTCCTACATTTTACACTGATGCCAGTGAATCAAAAAGAGCAGGTTATAAATCAGAAAATATAAATAAGGTAGTTGAGAGTCCTTATGATTCTGTGCAAAAATTAAAATTATATGCAATTCTGCTGGTCTTATCAGAGTTTGAAGACTCTTTTAACATAGTTACTGACTCAGTATGCTGAAAGAGTTGTGCTGAGTATAGAAACAGCTGACCTAATTCAGGATGATTCTGAATTAACTTCACTATTCAATTACAAGTGATCAGAAATAGAAACATCCATTGTATATAACCCATATAAGAACTCACATGGGTCTACCAGGACCTATAGCACAAGGTAATGATGAGATTGATCAACCATTGATCAGAAGTGTGTTAGAGGCTTTAGAGTTTCATAAAAAGCACCATGTTAACTGTAAAGAGTTAAAAAAGGAATTTTCTATCACTTGGCAATAGGTCAAGGAAATTGTAAAAAAATGTCCTATTTGTTCTATATATAACCAAACTCCATTACCTGCAGGAAGTAACCCTAGGGGTAATCAAAGAAATAAAATTTTTTAGATTAAAAGGGGTAATTTGGAGGAATGCTGAGTGGATGTATCAACCGTCAATAAAGCACTGTTTAGCCAATCAGCTGGGCAGAAGGACTGGAAGTGGAAGGCGGGACTTCCTGGAGGGGAGGAGAAAGTTTGAAGTTTGGGGAAGAGACGAGTATTTGGACAGTTGGAGGAGGATGGTAGGGACTTGACGAGGACCGGCCCAGGGGTCATAGTGGCAAGTGCTTGGAATATATGTATGTTGTAAGATTTAGAATAGTTTGTTTAGTTTACAAGTACATTAGAGTCAGTTCAGACTCTGCCCGGTGAAGTGCTGGCAGCTTTTATTGACGGTTGATTCATCACTCAGCATTCCTCCACAGTCAGGTGATGGCAGAGGCATCCTGGAATGAAAGTCATATAACCTGATATAGACATAAAGATAGAATACTTCCACTTAAGCCCTATAAAAATTGCTACAGGTTTGACACTTAGGCAGCCTCACTAAATTTCTCCTGCTTTGGTTGATAGAAGCGTTTGCTTGCAGCTGGAGAGATGGCTCAGTGGTTATAAGCACATGCCCCGACTCTTGTAGAGAACCTGATTGCAGTTCCCAGCACCCGTCAGGTGGCTCACAGCCTCCTCTAACTGCAGCCCCAGAAGATCCAACAACTCTGGCCCTCATGTGCACACACCTATACACAGGCTCAAATACGTGTGATTAAAGTCTTTCAGTGGTGAAAAAGATACCTGAATAGTTGGTACGCCTCCCTAATTATAAAGTAATGTTTCTTTCATAGAGCTTTTCAACAGGTGAATCAGGGCTGAAGAGATGGCTCAGCGGTCTGCTCTTCCAGAGGCTCTGAGTTCAGTTCCCAGCAGCCACATGGTGGATCACAACCATCTATAATGTGATCTGATGCCCTCTTCTGGTGTGCAGGTGTATATGCAGAGAGAGCACATATATATATATGTATGTATATATATATATATATATATATATATATGTATGTATATCATAAATAAACAAAGGAACAGTCCATCCTGGATTTTTAAAAAAGAAAAAAGATTTCAATAGGGATTCATGGCAGAAAAGGATTCCTCCAAGTTAGAGGTACACTAAATCACCAAAAAGGATCCTAAAAAATACTTTTAGAAATTACATATATCTGAAACAGTTAGTTTTGTCTTAAGAGTAGAATTGTTTATAGCTTGGTATTTTTGTCTGTGTCTTTGGGTCAGGCTGTACCTGAGGAAAGGAAGAGGGGAAACCAGAATCTGCAAAATCTACGACTCTCCCTGTCTTCCTGAAGCTGAAGCTATGTTTGCCATTAATGCAGATGGTGTGGGAGATGCCAAGGACTGAGTCATTAGGGCTGCTCTCCTGTGATGCGCTTGTAAATGCTGAGTAGCCTAATGCAGAGGACTGCTCCCTGGCCTTCTTCACAGGCTCTTCTGTTGTGACTGCCAGGACATGGCTTCTGGGAAAACAACTAGTGTATCAGCTTTCTGGTGGCAGAAACAGGTCAGTATTCAAGCTGATCTGAAATGTTTATTTCTTCTATAGTGTATTAATAGCTGATTTCTTTGGTGTTTGGAGGAGAGGTATAAAATAACAAGTATGGGACAATCTTATGTCTTCAAGAGAAGTAAAACTGAAAAGCTCTGAGTCTTGTGTAACTGGGAATGGGTGTTTTTACACATTTCTTTTTCTCTATAAGTAAGATGCAAACTTTAAAATTATATTCCTGAACTGTCACATAATTTAAGATTATTTTGGTTAAGGTGTCTTGCATGTGGCATGCTAGACAGTCAGCCCTTCAGTGCGTGCTTGTTCTCCTCCTTACTAAGACTTCATGTGAGCAAACCTGTTCTGCAGCTGCTAATAAAGTAGTTGTATGCAGTGAGTATGTTATTTACTGGAGATATTCTGGTGCAAATTGGATATTGCAAAATAAAGTTTCTGCACCATCTTTCAGTACTGAGTAGTTACGATCAGCCGCTGTAGTTTTAAGGTGTGAACACTAAAGAGAGCTGTACATTCAGATCGCTGCACTTGTGTCCTTTAGTCTAAGAGTAAGAATTCCAGGCTGATCTGGGCGCGGTGCTGCATGCCTGTAATCCTAGCACTGGGGAGGCAAAGGCAGGAGGATCTCTTATGAGTTCAAGGACAGCCTGCCCTACAGAGTTCCAGGACAACCAAAGCTACAACAGAGAAACCCTATCTTGAAAAAAACAACAACAAAATTCCAGGCTGATTTACCAAATCTTTCCTGTGGTCTTTGTTTTATTCTATAAGTCTTGTATTCCAGAGGTCTGACATTACCCAAGTGATTCTACTTTAGAGTTATTTCCAAAACTGTGGTCTCCTTTTGAGTTCTTGAGTCTCCTTAGTAAAAGAACTTCAAAACAGATTTAGAAGGAATCTCAAAAGCAACTTTATGCAAGTTTAAGAGAAAAGCAATAGAATGGGTAAGATGAAAATGTTAGCAACTGCCAGGAGGTGAAGAGGTGAAGTCATCACATATTTTAAGTTAGTTATGGAGAAAAGAGAAACAGTAAGGAGGCCCAGAATGTCAGGGAAAGGACTAAAGTTCAGTTCCCACCCATATCAGATAGCTCACAAACAACTTCCACTTCAGCTCCAGAGGAACCTAACACCATCTCTGGCCTCTAGGAACATGCACAAGTACATATTTTTTATGTGAAGGAATGTTTTTCCTGCATGTGTGTATGTATAGCACATGTATGCCTGCCTGCTATATGGAGAAGTCATCAAATGTCCTAAAACTAGAGTTACAGGAGGCTATGAGTCATCAACTGTGTGGGTGCTGAGAACTGGGCCTGGGTCCTCTGTAAGAGCAGTGCTGGAGTCCTGCCCCAGGGTGAGGTCTGGGCTTGAAGAAGGGTAGATGAGTCAGGCAAGGGGAATGGGAGGAGTTTACAGCCTTCAGAGTGCATCTGTATTTATACAGAACTCAGGAGGCAGGGATAGATGCATGCTATTCCAAAACATAGATCATTTTTTGTGCCCAAACACATGTTTTAACTTTCACTTGGTCATAAGTTTAGTCAACTTTGGTAAATAGTGACAGGACAAAATTGTTTTTTACACTTATTTTTCCTATCGACCCCATAACCAAACTTTTTAACAATATTGAAGCTTCAAGGGTGTATTTTGTCAAAACATGACAGTCTGTTCTCAGGCTAGTAACTCTAGCAGTTTCAAGAGCACTAGACAGAAAGAAAATCTCCAAGCAAGCCTGGGCAGATTGTTGTCTCAAGCACTGGATTATCAACTGTTAATAGTCAGAGTGCTAATTGTCATTAGGCCCAAGGAAAATCTTCAGCCAAAGTTGCTGCAGTTATTGTTCAATTTCTGCCATAATACAATGTTTCTACTTTATATAATTGTAGAATGTATTTGTTTGCTTGCTTATTGATTGGTTGATTAGGATTTTTGAGACAGCGTTTCTCTGTAGAATCTTGGTCTTCTTTTGTTCCTTGGTCATATGACACCATAGTGGCCCTGTATGAGTTAACTTTTTCTAGGAAAGGAAAGTCTTAATGTTTTATTCTTTATCATTTATCCATACCATTCTTTGTCTATCAATATAAGAGGCTTTTTAATATGATCAGCTGCCAACTTCTCTAGCCTACTGAATATTATTTACCCTTATAAATTTACTTTGTTTTGATTATCTGTTCCTGAGTAAGGAGCATCCAGGCGGCAGGTGTGCCAAAGAGCTTTTTCTTTGTTTGTTTGGTTTTTCTATTTTTTTCTTCAAGACAAGGTCTCTCTGTGTAGCCTTGGCTGTCCTGGACTCACTTTGTAGACCAGGTTGGCCTGGAACTCATAGTGATCCACCTGCCACTGCCTCCCGAGTGCTGGGATTAAAGGCGTGCACTACCACGTCCAGCTTCCAAAGAGTATCTTTGAGGCAGAACCTCATAAGGAGGTCTCTCGGCATACTTGAGTCACAGCCTCCAGGGCATAAGGAAGACTTTCAAGTAGGGCCAGATAAAGTTATTTCCCTGTAAGTGGAGGGGCAGTATGGTGAGGACTTTCCTGGGGGAGCTTAGAAGCAGTACTCCAAGGTGAGGGCATAAAGGATTTCTAAGAAAATTTCCATCAATCCAGTATCCCCAAATTATACAAATAATAAAGCCCTCCAAGCGTGGGACACAGAGACCAAGGCCAAAAAGTATGAGACCTTATCACAGTAACTACATCACTCAGCTCAACTTTTCTGGAGCTCTGTCACCAGCTGTGTTGGCTCTATAACCTTCTCTGTTCCCATCAGATATGGCTGTGCAAAAAGCCTAGTGACTCAATTACAGCTTGTCAGCTTTCAAAATTTCCCTAAGTTTTTCTCTTTGAACAATTTCTCAGATCCTCTATTTTATGCTTACTAATATCATTAATAATCTAACAAAATCTAAAAAGAGTCTATGGAAGACTCAATTTTTTGCATAGTTGTTTTTCCCCAGGGAACCACCATTAGTTTTATTAATTTTTATTAACACCAGCTTTTGCTCCATTGTTTCAACTCCAACCGTCAAGGGTGGGTGGTCAAGTGTAAATCCAAGGTGTCCAGGTACTGGAACTTTGTCAAGCAGTGTCTTCAGGACACGTGGTTGTCGGGAACCTGGAACTTTGTCTGACATCGCCCCCAGAACTCTTGGCCTCGCCAGAGCAGCAAGTAGTGCCTGTAACCACTGAACCATTTCTCTACCTCTGCTAAGTGTTTATGGTGGGGGGGCTGGGTGTGGTGGTGTGTGTTTTTAATCTCAGCAGGCAGGTGGACCTCGAGTTCCAAGGCAGCCTAGTCTATATAGCAAGAGGAAAGGGAGGGGTCCATGCTCTAGGCCACTGTTCCTGGAATACAGCTGGGGACCTTTGTCTAAAGAAAGGTTTTACTGGGTGGGGGGAGGCAGACAGATCAATGTGAGTTCAAGGCGAGTCTGGTCCAGGATAGCCAAGGCTACACAGAGAGACCCTGTCTCAAAAAACCTAAAACATCTGCCTAAGATTTATAAGGTGATGAGATAAAGCTTAGATTTTGTTTGGTTTATTTTTTGAGACAGTTTGTGTGGCCTTGGCTGTCCTGGACTCGCTTTGTAGACCATGCTGGCTTCTAACTCACAGTGATTCACCTGCCTCTGTCCCCAAGTACTGAGATTACAGGTGTGCATCACTGCACCTGGCAAACATTAGAATTTCTTGTCCTAAACCCAGATTTTATAGTATTTGATAGGGGGGGGAAAACCCTTTCTTATTCCTAAAAAGATAGCTCAGCGGTTAAGAGCACTTGCTGCTCTTCCAGAGAACCCAAGTCTGATTGCCAATACCCCTGTCAGGTGGCTCAGAAAGCTTATAACTTCAGCTCCAGACCTGATTCCCTCTTCTAGCCTCCTTTACCCATACATATACACGTGACAGACACACACACAATTTATTTTGCTGAAAAGATAAAGAACTCAAAGTGTTTCATGCACTGTTTTTGTCTTCAGTTTCCTCTGTGGAAGGAAAAAACTCAAGTCAAAAATAACAAAACAGATGACATATCCTTCTAATCAAATTTAATTTATTTCAAATTTGTACCAAAAAATATTCCAGGCACCTCTTCAGATCACTTTCAACATATATTTACAAACCCTTTGCCAGTGCTGTCATCCCCAAAGCTGCCAGATCTCTGGAAGTCAAGTGGCCCAGCCCCTCACCCCAGGACACCCCAGGAATACAGGTAGCATCTACATGATGGGTGGTAAGAGGGCAGTAACTGTGGGCTGTGCTGGCAGCTCCTTTTGTGCTTGTGGGTAGGGTATGACTTTATAGGACAATAAGTATGTGTTGGATATTAGCAAAGAAGATTCCAAGTTTGCCATGGCTCTTTGACGTTCATCTTCCTCACTGGCAGTTGGAAGACAGTTCTGCTCCTTGGTTCTCTCAGCTCTGGGCCTTCTGGGCTGTGTCCACACTAAACCATATGGCTATACTGTCTTGATTGTTCAAGAATTCATTTAAGAGGAAGAAAGCAGAAACCTTAGCTACAAGTACATCCCCAATTTTAAATTAAGGTAGGAGATTAGAATAAATTAACTGATAACATAGAAAGCAAGTTGAGGGATGATGGTAGTAGCAGTCAGACCTTGCTTGGCTTCCTGAACTCAGGGAGGTTGGGGGCGGGGAGCGGGGGTGCAGGGAAGCAACTTGATTTTGTTTTCCACATTTAAGTAGTAGCTCCCAATTAACTGAAATGTGATTATTTTCCTAAAATTACTTCCAATTCCTCCAGGTCTTTTTGGAAAGCTGAATCCTGGGAGACAAAGAAAACAAATTGAGTATAGAATCAGAATTAAGCTCTTCTCAAATCACTAGAACCTGACACAGGACCCTTTGCTTCCTTACTGAGTTGTTGCCAGTCTTCCTAACTTTTCCCAAGATAGCTTAGAGTCTATGCAATCTCTCTCCTCCCTTAGGGGAGGTGCATGTAGGTGACTCCGCACAAAAAGGGAAACTTTCTTTCCTGAGAAAGGTGAGTCTGTGGCAGAAATCAGTATTTGAAGGCTCTTAAGTAAAGCATTTGCCATTTGAGTATTAGGGTGTGAGTGAAGACTCAGAACCCACATCAAAGCCACGTGCAGAAGCACAGTTGGTGTAGCCACTGCTCCTAAGAGAGATAAGAAAAGAGGAGGACTCCCCGGGCAGCCAGCTCAGCATGCACATCGGTAAATAACAAAGCGATTATGTCTCAAGGTGGAAGGGGAAGCTGACATTTGAGGGTTGTCCTGATCATGAGTCATTGAAAACACACGACATCCTCACACAAAGTATTACCAAGCTAGTTCTCGGGAGGCTCAGACAAGATGGTCAGATGAAGGCGGCCAGCGTAAGGTACTTTTTTTTTTTTTTTTTTTTGGTTTTTCGAGACAGGGTCTCTCTGTGTAGTCTTGGCTGTCCTGGACCCGCTTTGTAGACCAGGCTGGCCTCGAACTCACAGCGATCCACCTGCCCCTGCCTTCAGAGTGCTGGGATTATAGGCGTGCGCCACCATTGCCCGGCCATAAGCTACATTTTAAAGTGCTGTCTTTTTAATTACTATTTTACCTCATTAGTGACATCTGGTAGCTCCTGAGCCAGCTTCATCCACTTTCTAGCTTCAGAGTTTTTTCCTAATTCTCTATAGCACTGAGAAGAAAGAACAGTAAAACATAAAGAGATTGGAAAGACCCATGTGTTTGTGTGCCCAGAGCTGAGGATCCCAGCACTCAGGAAGCATAAGCAGGTAGATCTCTTGTGTCCAAGCCAGCCTGATCTACACATCAAGACTGTCTCAAAAGAGCAGGAAAGGAAGGGGAGAGGGGTGGAAGATGGTGGCTCACACATATAACCTCAACACTTAGGAAGCAGAGGCAAGAGGATTGCCATGAGCTAAGACTCTGCTATACACCTCAGTACAGCTCTCAAAAATAGGAGCTTAACAGGGCAGATGGCTCAGTGGCAGAGTATAGAGACTGTTCAATCCTCAACACTAAAAGATCCCAGAAATACAACATAAGTATTTCTGACTATGTTGAAAATGAATTTACCTTAGAAATATATACCCGTCCAGCTTTTGAAAATCCTGGCTGTAATTCTTCAACCTGGAGAAAGAAAATTACTTTATTAAGAAGTTCATAAATTCAATTTGAGCTGAAGGTTAGGAACGAGAAGTTCTAATATTAACCACAAGATTGATTTAGTGTTTCTGGGAACTAATATTTTAATAAACTCCAAGTAATTCTGATTTCCCCTCAAAATACAGCAAATACAAAATCATCCACAACCAGGAAACACATCTTCCCCTCTAGGGTCCCAGGAACAAGCCATTGTGGCTTCCACCCACCCTTCCCTTAATACCTTTAAGAAGCTCTTGAGTGCATCCTGCACAGTGGCACTAAGAGGGCTTTCAAACATAGCTGTAGCCGTTTTTTTTTCCAGCCAGCTCAAGTGAGAGACCTGCCA
Organism: Acomys percivali; assembly: GCA_907169655.1. Classification (NCBI taxonomy): domain Eukaryota; kingdom Metazoa; phylum Chordata; class Mammalia; order Rodentia; family Muridae; genus Acomys; species Acomys percivali. The sequence goes on along the minus strand of OU015742.1, from coordinate 29,504,091 downwards.
TCAAAAAATGATGGTGCGAATTGTCATGAACCTGTAATCTCAACACTCTAGATACAGGGGAATCAGTTCAAAGGCAGTTTGGGACTACATGAAATCCCATCTCCAAGACCAGTTTCAGGCTACCAGGATGGTTCAGCACTGTAAAGCCATGGCTGCCAACCCTAGACCTGAGCAGTACCCATGCGGTTGAAGAAGAGACCAACTTCCTCAGGTTGTCCTCTGACCTCCACATACTCCCATGGCATGTACACACACACACACACACACACACACACACACACACACACACACACA
>OU015742.1:29481217-29503787 GCA_907169655.1 Acomys percivali | reverse complement strand
CACACACACACACACACACACACACACACACACACACACACACACACGGCTATAGAGTGCCTAGTACATGTGGCTCCCTAGATTTAGTTGCCAGCGCTGTCAAAAAGTTTCTTTGTGAATGGTAAGTAATGTTCTGCATTAAAAGCAATATCTAGACATGGTGCCATACACCTGTAACCTCAGCCTTTAGGAAAAGGCATAAAGATCATGAGTTCAAGGCCAGCCTGGGCTATATACAACAGAGTCAGCTACCAATAGCATGAACAACTCAGGAAATAAGAGCCAGACTAGTAAGAATGTGGGGACCTTGCTGGAAATTGGTGTGGCAGGGAACAGTTCAGGCCTTAAGACTGTAGCTCACCTGGTAGCACCACCTGCCTAGAAGAAAGTGACCCTTGGGATCTTCTGGCTGAAGTTCAATGGCTTTGTCCACGTGTTCCTGAGGAGAAAATACAAAGCAACATTGAAACTAGAGTTGCTCAGAAAAGAACAACAAAGCACTGACACTGGGGGAAAGCCGGTCTAAGGGAGCAGGGAGCCTGGCCTGAGCCAGCACAAGGGAAGAGACACCTGTCCTCACCTTGAAGCTAAAGCCACTCTGGATACGCTTCGCGATGCCCTCATGCTCAGCCAGCTGACCACAAAGCACTGCATACCTAAGGGGGGAAGCAGCAAGCTCAGGGACAAGGACTAGACTGTCAGTGTGGGAAATGTGTGTATCACCAGTATAGCTACACTTTCCTCTGCTGGAGTAAACAATTCTCTCTTCTTAGACTCATGGTCCCAGTTAATACTTAGTGGTAGGCTTACAATTCTCCAGAGTAAGTCTAGGTTTGTTTGTTTTTAAGGCTCCTTCTCTCCCTGCCTGAACACCCCACACACCCAAAGTAAATCTCTCCTTTATGCTTTAGAATATTTAGCCAGGTGTTAAGACACATTTCAGTAATCACGTCATTCACAAGGCAGAGGCAGAAGGAATTTAAAGCCAGCCTAAGCTGTACAACAAGTACCAGACAAGCATAAAAACAGACAAGGTCTCAATCTGGATCTTTAAATGCCCCTGTTATCATAGAGACTAGTCACAAGTATCATAAAAACTTGGAAAAGTAGATTACAGCTTAGTGATTTGCCACCATGTGAGCCTCTGGTTTGACTTCCACATTGCAGTCCGAGAAATCGGCTTCAAATTATAAGGTCTAAGTGAGTTCTGGTTATTGCCTTCTGACTTTCTCTTTTACAAGCCGGGCGTGGTGGCGCACACCTTTAATCCCAGCCCTCCAGAGGCAGAAGCAGGTGGATCGCTGTGAGTTTAAGGCCAGCCTGGTCTACAAAGCCAGTTCCAGGACAGTGAAGGCTACACAAAGAAACCCTGTCTGGGGGAGTAGGGGGGACAGGACTCTTTAAGAAACATAGAGGTAGTGTATCTTTAGGCAGGTGGAATAGTGTTCTCAGTATAGTCAAATGAGACATAAATGATTTTTGTTACTTTGGGAACCAATGGAACAGAAGAAGAAAGACCTATTTTACCCTTTCCCCACATCCTCCCTGCCTTGGAACAACCTTTGTCTTTATCTTATAGAGGCTGAGAAATATAGCTCAGGGCTAAAGTACTTGCCTAGCATATGTAAAGTCTTTGTTCAGGGACAAGTGCCATTTGAAAAGCCAGGAATATCCAAACTTTCAAGGTTGTTTCTCTGTGAGGCTCTGGCTGTACTTTGTAGACCAGCCTGCCTCTGCCTCCTGAGTGCTGGGATTAAAGGCATGCACCACCAGGCCCGGCTAAAAGTTTTTTTTTTTAATGTGCATCTGTTTATAGCTATATGCATATAAGAACAGTATCCATTGAGGCTACAAGAGGGCATCAGATTGCTTGAGTCAGAGCTATAGTCAGTCGTGAGCCACCTGAACTTGAATCTTCTGGAAGAACAGTATGTGCTTTTAACCCTGAACTATAACTTGCCATCCCTTTAAAAATAAATTAATTTAAGCCGGGCGATGGTGGCGCACGCCTTTAATCCCAGCACTTGGGAGGCAGAGGCAGGCGGATCGCTGTGAGTTTGAGACCAACCTGGTCTACAAAGTGAGTCCAGGACAGTCAAGGCTACACAGAGAAACCCTGTCTCAAAAACCTAAATAAATAAATGGGCCTAATTAGGAAAAAAATTGGCTTAATGTGTGTTTACAGACATATTCTGTAACACGATGTGGAGATCAGAGTACAACTTTGAGAGTCAGTTCTCTTCTTGCACAGGTATTAGGGATGAGACTCCAGGCTTGCTCTCTTAAGTGCCGGCATCTACTTAGCCATCTCACCACCTCCACCCCAATCCTAACTGTTAAGGACCTGTGTGGGCAACTTCCTTCAGTGATACACAGTACAAGACCCTGACTTCAGTCCCCAGCACTACACACACCGTAGAAACCAGAAGAACTGACTACCTGAGCTCTGCCCCAAAACACCCAGTAAGGTAGACAACAGATGTCTTCCCATGCCCATGGCTTTTTTTCATATATTTGCTGAATAGCTTGGGTGGTGTGCTTGTATCAGACACTCGTGGGAGCTTGTTTCCATTATAACCCAAACAGCAGCTGTTCCTTAGGACTGGGTTTTATCCTTCAGAGCCCAGGGAAAGCAATGGCACCTAGAAAGTTACCTGGCGTCTGAGCAGAACCTTTTTGCACGCAAAGTTTCAGGCATAGATGGGAAAACACAGCCTCTCAGCTTACAATGTGGGGGTAAAGATTTGAAAAGCAGAGGAAAGTGGAAGAAGAACAACCCTTTTTAAAAAACTAAAACAGATGCTGGAATCAGGGCACAGGACCTGAGTTGGCCCTGGCCTATGTCAGTTGGCAGAACTTGTCTCCCATGAGACCACAAAAGGACTCATAGGGGGAGTCTTGCGTTCATTTTTGGGTAGTGCTGTGTATGGAACCCAGGGCCTTCATGTGCTAGGCAAGCATTCTACCCCTGGCTATACTGTCAGCCCAATAAGCTAAAAAAAGTTGATCACTGAACTTCCTGGGTGTAAAAGCTCATAATCTTTTTCTCATGCAAACCAAGCAAAAGAAGCCAATGTCGTCCACCAGCCAGGGATCACAGCTGGGGAAAAGCTTTTGCAGGACAGGAATTCCAAGTTGTCCCAGCTTCCCTGAAGAGCAGAGAATCTAGTTTGTGGCCAGAGTGACTCTTGGGAAGATACCCAATCCTTTTATGCCAACAGAAAAAGCTTGTATGTTCCCTCCACGGCATCTCCCAAAGCACACCTCCCTGATGCCTGACTAGGGTACAGTGAGGCCTGCAGAAATTCAGACTAGTGCTCCCCCTCCTGGTTCATGGGGCAAATGCCTCAAATGCTTCTGGCCAGGGTAAAGACAATCTGCTCTGGCTCTTCCTAAAAGCCTACAGGATAGCATTACCACTGGTGACTTTCAGCATTCTCATCTCCTTTCTTCAGAGCAGCCTCTGCTTCTTCTTTTCCTGGAAGACAGGTAGATCCAAAGTTAGCACAGTCTCCTGTGCACACATCCACAAGCAGCAGTGCAGGAAGAAGGAATGTTTCAGTTGCACACAGCTTCTCCCCGTCTCTCTACCAGCATAAGCCTGAACTATCTCTATGTTTTGTTTTTGTTTTTAGGTATGGGCTCTCCATGTAGCTCAGACTGGCCCTGAACTCCCAAGATTCTGCCTCCACCTCCCAAGTACTGAGATCACAGCATGTGTTGTGCCTAATTCCAAAATACCATCTTTTTAAACCTATTTGATGTTCTTGAAGTCAATTTTAGCATTTAAAATTGAAAAAGGAACTAACAGAAACTGTCTCCAACAGACATTATTCTGAAAAGTCTGTACACAGGCTTAGAACATTTATGTATCAATAAGATTGCATAGGCCAGGTGTGGTGGCGCACGCCTTTAATCCCAGCACTTGAGGCAGAGGCAGGCAGATCACTGTGAGTTCTAGGCCAGCCTGGTCTACAAAGGGAGTTCAGGACAACCAGGGCTAACACAGAGAAACCTTGTCTCAAAATAAAAAAGATTGCATAGAAAGCTAGGCGTGATTATATTTTATTCTAAAAAGTGTTTGTGATTTGATAAAACTGTTTTGTTTTGTTTTTTAAGACAGGATTTCTCTGTAGACCAGGCTGGCCTTGAACTCAGATCTACCTGCCTCTGCCTTCTGAGTGCTAGGATTAAAAGTGTGTGCCACTACCCAGCCAATAAAATTCTTAAAAACAAAAGCCAGTCGTGACAGCAAAAGCCCATACTCCAAGCATTCAGGGGTTGAGGTAGAAAGGTCATGAGTTCAAGGTTACTCTGAGCTACATGGTAGAAACTCTGGAAGTTCTGCAGGGAACAGGGTAAAGTGCTTGCTATGGAAGTGTGGGGACCATAGTTTGGGTCCACGGCAACCTGTAATTCCAGCACTTGGGAGCAGAGATGGAATCCCTGGGGCACGTGTGTGTACCCTCACTCTCATGGAGAAAGAGAGATAAAAACAAATATAATGGTATGTAAGCTCAAGAAATCAAAATTACATCCAATGGTGTCAATAGTCTCATGTTAAAAATGAGTCTTACAAAACAGCAAAGCTGCATTTAAAAAACTCATTCAGGGGCTGGAGAGATGGCTCAGAGGTTAAGAGCACTGTCCGCTCTTCCAGAGGTCCTGAGTTCAATTCCCAGCAACCACACTGACTCACAACCATCTATCATGAGATCTGGTGGGCAATCATACACACAGGCCGAACATTGTATACATATTAAATAAATATTTTTTAAAAAACCTCATTCAGGGCAAAACTCACTCCATTTCCATTACATATTTTGGAACAGATTTGTATTTCCTATGACAAAAGGTTCCTTGGCAAGGTGATGTCAGAACATGATTAAACACCCTAATGATATCAAGACTCCCCATGGAGGGACAATGAGATGGTTGTGCAAAGCTTGACAATGTGAGTTTAATCCCCAGAGCAAACATGGAAGGAGAGAACCGATTCCCTTATGTCTTCTGATAACCACAAATGCACCACAGCATACACATGCATGCATGCAAATGCCTGTAATTCTAGAACTTGGAAGGCTAATGCAGAAGGATCTCCAGGACCAAGACTGCTTCTTTTTTTAAAAAAAAAAAAAAAAAGTTTTGGGGCTGGAAAGATGGTTCAGAGGTTAAGAGCACTGGCTGCTCTTCCAGGGGTCCTGAGTTCAATTCCCAACAACCACATGGTGGCTCACAATCATCTGTAATAGAATCCAATGCCCTCTTCTGGTGCACATGATGACAGTGTACTCATATACATAATAAATAAATACATTTTTTAAAGTTTTTATAGAAAAAACTACCCATGGTTATTTGGCTTGTTCTATCTTGGATTTACTTAAAATTTCAACTATATCTGGGTATAGTCGTGTGTACCTGTGATCTGGGCATTTGAGGGATAGAAGAGAGTGGGTCAAGAAGAGTTCAAGCCCAGGCGGGCGGTGGTGGCACACACCTTTGACCCTAGCACTCTGGAGGCAGAGGCAGGTGGATCTCTGTGAGTTCAAGGCCAGCCTAAGGCCCTGTCTCAAAAACAAACTTTCAACTATTAGGTATCTCATGTTGATGAGCACCAGCAGGTCTGTCAAATCCAGGAGATGATGGTACACTGAGTTTGAGGCCAGCCTGGCTCAAAAAAACCAAAGGGGAGGGGCAGGGACCCTTTCTTTCTGGTTGAGAAGTCAAAGCAAAGAATAGTATGACCATGGCATAAACATTTAAAACAAGAACCTATGCTACCTGGTTACTATGAAGAGCAGAAAAGCAGACCATGCTGTCTTCAGAAGCAGCAAGAGGCCTTGGAAGCCAGTTTGTCCCTGCTGGATAACTATGCTATTCCTGTCTTGACAGCATCTTGGTGGTTCCCCTGGGCCTCAAGCAAATGGGCCAGCTGTGCCTACACAATCAGCTGGTTGCACTCCCCTCGGGTACCTGTCAGCACTTACCATTTAGGGCATAAGACTTCTTCTCACTCTCCTCCTCAGTTAGCTCAGCCATGTCACTGTAGGCCCGGGCCAGGCGCCACAGAAAGTCTTGTCGGCTTCCATACTATAGACCAAAAAGAAATAAATGAGTCTCCTCAGCCGTAAAGAATAGGGACCCTGGTTTCTCTCCCCACACTGCAGGTTTGTTTCCAAGACAGTGGTATAATCACTGACATCTGGCACACCCCCGCCCCACCCATGCACAGCATTCCCACTCCACAGCCAGCCATGCGCAGTTAACTAAAGACATTATCTCCAGTTGATAGCTTGCACAATCGCAGGATAAGAACATTTTGGTCTCCTAATATTGCCAGGAGGAAAGGTCAACTCCAACACAGCAAAAGAAGTCTTAGGCTGAAATATGAAACTGCCCATAACAAGGGAGAACTCCGCTGGGCATGGTGGCATGCACCTTTAATCCTAGCATTCACGAGACAGAGGAAGGCAGATCTTTATGAGTTTGAAGCCAGCCAGGACTACTTAGACTTTCCTCAAGGGGTGGAGGGGTGGAGGAGAGTGTCTAATTTCAGGGAAGACTTTACAGAATAAATTTGGTTTGTGAGCCTGAGGGAATTGTTGACTGACCTACGCAATGTCATTTGTAATAGAAATTTCAAGTAGGGCAGGCAGATTCATCTCTGTCTCAAGGAAAGCATGAAATGTGGGCAGAGTGGGGGTAGGTGCAAATATTCTGGTCCTTTGCACATTTCCCCCTGCAGAGAGGTAGAGCTCCTTGGAGTTCTACAGGAGGCAAAAGAAAACAAAAAGAAACCCCGCCCCCAAAAAAGCCCCCTTCTCAAGGGCAGGAAGCTGTGGGGTAGGTGTTTACCAGCTTGGGACGCCTTTGGGAGAGGATGAGCACCCTGGGAATATATAGAGAAGCAGCCATCTCACCCATCTGCTTTCCCATGGTGCTCTGCTGGGTTAGGAACCACGTGGGGTTTCAACCCCTGGGAGCTTCAGGTTCAAGGGCGGGGCGAAGGAGAAGGAGTCTCACCGCCAGCTTATTGTTGAGCAGCAGCTGGAAGCCTTCCCGCTTGTTCTGCTCACTGCCCTGGTGCAGCTCATCTGCCTGCTGCAAGAGCAGCAGCACATCTTCAAGGCCTGAAGAGCCATCATCCTCCAAGGTACCAGACACTGGACTTGAAGCTCCCTCCATATCAAGGTCCAAAGAATCCTTTCTCCCCATCTTCACAGTCTCACAGCTCACTTCGTCCTCACCATCCTCGCTCTCCTTGTCAGAGTCCCGTTCATAGTCAGATTCTGCATTGGCTGTTGTGTACCTGGCAGAGAATTAAGTGACAGGGTTAAAGAAGGGCATTATTTAGCTCACAAACAGGATTTCTACAACCACAGAAGAAGGACCATTCAGCATTGTCCATTAAGCCAGATCATTTCTTATATAAGGGCACAAACCAGTCTTCAAGAGAAAGTTTGAAGCCGGGTATGCTGGCTCAGGCCTTTAATCCCAGCACTCAGAGAGGCAGAGGCAGGCAGATCTCTGAATTCGAGGCCAGCCTGGTCTACAAAGAAAGTCCAGGACAGCCAAGGCTACACAGAGAAACCCTGTCTCAAAAATCAGAGTGCTGAGCATGGTGGCACATGCCTTTAATCCCACCACTTGGGAGGTAGAGGCAGGTGGACCTTTGTGAGTTCGAGGCCAGCCTGGTCTACAAAGTGAGTCCAGGACAGTCAAGGCTACACAAAGAAACCCTGTCTCGGGAAACAAAACAAACAAAGCTGCAGTCTGAGTGTGGTGACATACATCTATCATCCCAGCACTTGGGAAATAGAGGCAAGAAGATCAGGAATTCAAGGTAATCTTTGGCTACATGGCACTTGGGGAGGCAGGGGCAGGCGGATCTGAGTTTGAGGCCAGCCTGGTCTACAGAGTGATGAGTTCCAGGATGGTGAGGGCTACATTGTGTTGGAAAAATGAACACAACAGCAAGAAGAGACTTGATACCCTATGAGCATATACAGGGGGAGGAAGTCCCCCCCCTCAGTCACAGTCATAGGGGAGGAGAGTAAGGGGAAAATGGAAGGGAGGGAGGATACAAGGGAAGGGATAACCATTGAGATATAATATGAATAAATTAATAAAATAAAATTTATAAGTGTTATACACTTAGCTATACACATTATGTTTGGATAGTTTTCAAATACTATAGACCTATATAGAATTCTTATTTAAAATAAAAATTCAATCTGAGTGAAAAAAAAGAAAAGAAACACAACAACAGAAATACTGGTTGGGGAGGAGGTTGGAAATAACCTTAGAAATACAGGTAGAGCTGATCAGAGCTATACTGATGAGCTAAGGGTTTGTTAATCATCCTTATCAGCCAAAGACATCTGCCAGAAGCCACCTGCGTGGGTGCCAGCCTCTGAGTCATGAGCAGCAGCCTCAAATTTCTTCACTCTCTTTCTCAAACTTGTACCTGTAACCAAGTCAACAACCAAACTCAACGACAGTAGAGGAAGCCTTGGGAATGTGGAATAGTGACAGAGGTCACTTAATCAGCTGCAAACAGCAGAGGAAGAAGATGCAAACACCCCCCACAGAATAACATCTCTAGGGCTACTATAAGCCAAGTGATTTCTAGGAGCCCACACTGCAGAGGAAGCCAAGTGTCTCTTAGTTCTCTGTATACCAGCAGCTAACTAACTGCTAGTTAAATCAGACAAGAAATGAACCTAGGACAAAGGATTTCCAGGGACCAGAACAAACACCAGAGAGCCCTCCAGAAGCACAGTGAAAGTTTCGCACTTATTTGGGAGCCATCCTTCCTCCCTGGAATGAAGAATAAAGGTAGGTTCCCTGTGACTAACAGAAATCAAATAAGAGTCTCTGCCCATGGGAGACAGCCTAACATCTGGCTGAATGCTGTAGCCAAAAGCACTCCCATCAAGAAAGCCTCATGGATCAGACTCCAGAGGACACTAAGTGAGTAAGCAGAGTTGGAGCCTCAGTCTAAACAGTTGACTGCTACTGGTTACAGCATCAACAAGAACATGTGTGGTAGTGCAGACCTTTAATCCAGGTTTGAGGCCAGCCTGATCTACAGAGCAAATTACAGGACAGCCAGTGCTACACAGAGAAAGCTTGTCTTGAAAAAAAAAAACAAACAAAACCTGATATTTAAAGATCATGCTAGTATCTTTCCTTCTAGCAGTAGATTAAGGCACCAAGGAAAAGTACCAGACTTCATAACCAATCTGAGTACTGATGAACAAGACTATATAAGGGCAAGCTAGAGAAACTCCAACTGAGCCTGGACAATAAGCTGCTCAAATGAAAAAAATCAAGGCAGGGTCTACTCTGTCCAGCCAGGGTCCAAAGTAACTTAACTGTTATGGAGAGCTTGAAATCCTAGTGGGTCTCTGTTAGAAGAGAACACATGCTGAGGAAGTTCAAATAGGAAAGCTAATGGAGAAGAAAAAAAAAAAAAAAAAAAACAGGGAGAGCTTTGCATCTCAGCTCCACCTCAAGTTCTGTCACACCATGAAGCCTCTAAGGGCTAAAAGAGAGTTGCTGTATGCCAGGGTTACTCACTCTATTTACAACATTCCCTTACCTTCCACCTCCAGCCCATGTGGAAATCTACCAGGAGGATTTCATTTGGTTGTCATGCCCCAAAGCTTTTGAGGTCAGCACACAAGAGAAACAAAGTTGCAACTGTGGACAGGAGACTAGGCTACCTGCTCTGTTCCTGACAGAGCTGAGGAGCTAGAAATTAAAGAGTCAGTTCCCCACAGGCCGGTTCCTGCTGCCTACAACTTTCTTTGACGTCCTAATTCTCATTAGAGAGCCAAGCCTGGGACATTCAGACGTGACCAGGCATGGGTCCTACACCTAGGAGGCCCTCAGTAGTAGAGATAAGCCACATTAAGACCTGACGTCAAGGAGATAAGTGCTCAACGAGTAAAGATGAAAATGCTTAGCTGGGCCGGGCATGGTGGTGCACACCTTTAATCCCAGCACTCGGGAGGCAGAGGCAGTTGGATCTCTTGTGAGTTCGAGGCCACCCTGGTCTACAAAGTGAGTCCAGGACAGCCAAGGCTACACAGAGAAACCCTGTCTTGCAAAAAAAAAAAAAGAAAGAAAGAAAGAAAGAAAGAAAAAAAGAAAAGAAAATGCTTAGCTGGGATGCCTGGGAAGCTGGTGTTTAAAGGCATGTTGAGTTCTTCAGGGAAAATAGCAGGCCATGTTCGGTACAATGTGCAGGGAATAAGTTCATAGCCTGAACAATGATTCTTTGCTCACATTTGTTATTTGGAAAAAAGAAGGAACACGGGGTAAATGAGACAGTTTGGCAAGTGAAGGCACATGGGGCTAAGCATGAGGAAAGGGAGAACCAATTACTGAAAGCTGTCCTCCACCTCTTCCTGTGCAATCATGGCACACACAAGAAATTTAATACATGGAAAATGATGGTAAATATTTTTTTAAAGAGACTGGTAGAAGTGGCAGCAGTGCAGCATGCCTTTAATCCCAGTATTTGGGAGGCAGAGGCAGGCAGATTGGCAGATTCCTGAGTTTGAGGACAGCCAGGGCTACACAGAGAAAACCTGTCTCAGAAAAGAGAAACAGAGATTGCAGCTCTCAATAGAATCATACCTCCCCTAAGGTACACATGATAAAGGCCATTTCAGAGTTTGTGACCTCCTCCCAGAATTTCCCCTTGACTTATATGGCACCCACCATGAAGAAAATATTCTTCACTATGGCCACTGCCCCAGATAGCAGGCAGCTAAGCCACAGAGTCTTGCACCAGCTTTCACGTGCCACAGAATCAGTCATGGGGCTGAGCCCAGTGAAGCTATAATTAAGGAAGCCATCTATCCCTCTGCTACCCTACCCTGCTCCTTGTGGCCATGGGTGCCCCAGTGAGTAAGTACCCCATGCAGTAAGGCACCCACTGTGCTCCACTCTTTGAGACACAGGGTCTTACTAAGTAGTCTAAGCTAACCTCAAACTTACTATTATAATTCCAGGCTGGCCTTGAACTTCTGATCCTTCTCCCTTCTGATCCTTCTCCCTCAGACTCCTGAGTGCTGAATTACCAGTGTGTACCATACTTGGCTGAGCCCACAAGTCTGTATAATTTCTTCATATCAGCAGTTAAGAGGGCTATTGGTGGTGTTCTTGCTACTGCCCAGTCTTTCTTCTATACTAAACTTTTCTTTAAAACATAAATAAATAAAAGCAAATAAAACCTCATGAATGGTCTGAGGTTTACATTTTGAGCTTGAGAAAAGCTCTCCTGTTCTTCCCTCTTAAAAAGGTCATCACAGGCTGGAGAAATGGCTCCCTGGTTAGGACACCTGCTGCTCTTACAGACAACCCAAGTTTGTTCCAAGCACCCACAAGATGGCTCACAACTATCCATCAACTCCAGTTCCAGGAGACCTTATGACCTCTTACCTCTGTAGGCACCAGGCACACAAATGGTGTACAGAAATCATGCAAAGAAAACATTCCTACATATAATATTTTAAAAAATAATAATTCAGATCAAACAGTTGGAGAGATGGTTCATCAGTTGAAAACTCTTAACTGCACTTGCAGAAGACTTCAGTTCCCAGCACCCACATAGCCGCTCACAACCCACTTTAACTCTAGTCCCAAGAGACCCAATACCCCCTTCTGATCTACACAGGCCCCTCATACAGGTGATGCATATAAATTTACACAGCCACAAACACTCAACTGACAAGCGTGCTTGGTGCAGCTTGGCAGTAGTGGCACGCCTTTAATCCCAGCACTCGGGAGACAGAGGCAGGTGGATCGCTGTGAGTTCAAGGCCAGCCTGGTTTACAAAGTGAGTCCAGGACAGCCAAGGCTACACAGAGAAACCCTGTCTCAAAAAAGAAATGAAAAGAAAAAGAAAAAAAGAAAGAAAAAGAGTGCTTGGTGCACAATCATGAGGACCTCAGCTCAAATCCCCAGAAGCCAGATGATGTTGTGTGTGCCTGTAACCCTTGCTGCAGGAGGCAGAGACAGGAAGTCACCCAGCCTAGCCCTAGGTTCAGTGAGGGGCTTTGTCTAGAGTTAATAAAGCTGAGTGGTATAACAGAATACCCTTAGCCCTCCTCTAACCTCCAAGCACACACACGCACACACACACACACACACACACACACACACACACACACACACACACAGAGATCATACACGTGAAAAATAAAATTCAACCGTCAGTCTCTCATCCATGTGGAACCTAGTCTTTCAGGTGTCATAAAGATGCTCTGTAGACCTAGTTAGTATTTGCTATCAATTCTTTTTTTGCAACTCAAATGTGTCGTTTCTGTTCCCTCCTTTAACATGGTCTAAGGAAGCACCTCTTGGTAGAGACTACTACTACGTCAGCACTCAGGAGGCAGGGGCAGCTGATCTCTGAGTTCGAGGCCATCCCCAAACAGATCCAGTTCCAGGATAGCCCGGGCTACACAAAGAAACCCTGGGGGAGGTGGGAATCTGACATTAAAGACCAATAGCAGGAACATGAAAAAGGACAGTAAAACTTATCTTAATTTTTGGGCACTTGGTTAGCACATGGAAGGTCCTGGGGTTGATCCCTAGCATGAAACAAAAAGGAAGAAGCAGGGAAAAACAAACAACAACAACAAAAAAAAAAACCCAACCCCTTACCAAGACCAAAGAAAGAAGAAACTTAATTAATACTGCACCTCAGCCTTAGCTGGGCAGTGAGTGTGGCATCTGAGTCAACAGCAAGAACTCCCAAGGGCTACATGCCACCTAAGTGCCTTTGGGAGCCCTATGTGCCCTGAAGACCAAGCCACTCCTCAGATCACAGACTGCATGGCTGCAGATGAGTCGGCCCGTTAGGACGATGGGATTAGCAGCAGACAGGCTAAGCCTAAGCTTGGAAGTTGTATAACCCTGGTCTGAGTGTCAAACCTCAATAAGCTCAAGTTCTCCACCTGAAAAACAGAGGAGCAGAACCTGGGTCACAGGATTATCATGAGGATTAAGAAAGAAAATGCTGCTAAAGTGCTTAACACCATATCCTCAGAAGTAAAACCAAATGGTAGCTAGTGTTACAGAGGAAGCCTGTTAAAGAGCCAGATCTGCCCCAGAGCATCCTGAGGCTGACTTTAATCTGTGCCTGCCCATGGGGTTGTTCTAGATAACTCAGCCACTCTGACCTAACAGAAGCATGGTGTTCTCTGAAGCAGTCTATTCCTTAAGGAGGAACAGAGGACAGCAGAGGCACCCAGTAGAAAGGTCACCCTTTAACTCTGGCAGACCAGCTATGGCACCAACAGCATATACGAGTAGATGCTGCCACCAATAACAGCAGACTGTCCTTGGGACCAAAGTTTCAGAATGGAGCTGTGGTTCACAAAATTTAAAAGCTCTTCCCTCAACCAAGTCTGAAAGAAACTGTGCTACCTGCTGCTGTCCACCTCATAGTAAATCCTGTCATCGGATTTGCTGAATACTTGCAACAGTCGCCTCCCCACTGTGCAGATGCAGGAGCGTGTGGGCCAGCCACCCTGAGAGGAGTGACCCTAGGCAAAGGGAGCACATGACAGGCGCAAAGATTGGGCACATCCTGCTCCACCATTCAAGGAATGAAGTTACAAAACAACGCTTAGCAAGTCCTTGTGATGACACCAAAAGATGCCCATAAAAATGGTGCAAAAAACAAAACAAAACAAAACAAAGCTCTAGGCTGAGAAGATGGTTTACAGAGGACACAAGTTTAGTTCCCAGAACCCATATGGCTGTTTATAACCATTTGTAACTCTGGTTTTAGGGTGATCTGGTGCCCTCTTCTGGGCTCTACAGGCACCAGGCATATAAGCAATGCACTTACATACATGCAGGCAAAATATATAAGTAAAATAAAATGTGTTTTAAAAAAAAGTCAACTCAAAAAAATAAGATATATTACAGCCATTTGTCTAAGCCAGGTGGATCTCTATGAGTTCTAGGCCAGCCTGGTCTATACAGGGAGTTCTAGGACAGCCAGAGTGATACAGAGAAACTTGTATAAAAAAAAACCAAAAGACAAAAAAACATTTGTCTGAATGGCATAAACTGGAAAGTTGTTTTCATTCTTCATACCTCTACTTTTCTTCAAAAATTATTTACACCACCTTGGTTTGGACTTTGATAAATAATATTTTGACAAATACAATGAAGCTGCAGCCATAACTGCCTCTAGGAAAGACAACTCACCCTCCTTCACTCTCCGCATCTGTGAGCGCAGCCCCTGAGGAGGCAGTGAAGTAGACAGAGCTGGAGCCAGTGGAGTCACTCCTCTCCCTGGCAAAAGGGAGCCGGCGCCGCCGAGCCACTCTCTGGTTCTCCTCTATGTGAGATCTGGAAAGCAGGTACCATCCCAGAGGGCACATTAGAACCCACAAAGCCGGTCTTTCCCTCACTCCTCCCTCACTAAAGGATCAAGAAAGGAGAAAACTCTGGGTCTTAGCTCTCAGGGGAGCAAGGGCATTGGGAGGAACAGGGTGAGCTGCCACAATAGACCAGCAGGGCACATGGGCAGCAATGCACTCGGGAACAGTAAGGAACAAGATGTGCAGCCTCCTCTACACTAGGTTAGCAGCTATTAAAAATGGCTTGTTCCTTAGAGACCACAAAGAGCAGAACACCCTCTAGCTGAAAAAGCACAGGAACCAGGAAACGTTGAGGGATCATTTAAAGCAAGAGACCAAGCCACTCACCGGACCTCCCCCGCAATCTCCCCAGCCAGCCCTTGCAGGCTGCTCCGAAGCTCCTCTACCTCCCGCCGCAGTGCCGTAAGACTGGTCAGCACGAAGTCCAGGCGGTCCAGCACCTTCTCCTGCCCTTCCTGTGGGAAGCTGGGCAGCACTGCAGCATCTCCAGCTTCACCTGGGATAGCTCGCAACTGTGTCACTGAAGCAAGGGGAACGGGACAGAGACACCCATGGGACACAGGAGGAAAAAAAAAACAAAATCAACTCAAACTTAGACTTCTAGAGCATTTGCTTCTCTTATTCTTTTTTTTTTTTTTTTTTTTTTTTTTTCTAGAACAGGTCTATGTAGCCCCAGCTATCCTAGAATTATATTGGGTTTAAAAACATGAGACAGGAGCCGGGTGTGGTGGCGCACGCCTGTAATCCCAGCATTCAGGAGGCAGAGAGGCAGGTGGATTGCTGTGAGTTCGAGGCCCGCCTGGTTTACAAAGGGAGTCCAAGACAGCCAAGGCTACACAGAGAAACCCTGTCTCAAAAAACAAAAAACAAAACAAAACAAAAACATGAGCAGAGAACTGGAGAGATAGCTCAGTGGTTAAGGGCACTGTCTGCTCTTCCAAAGGATTGGGTTCAATTCCCAACACCCTCATGGCAGCTCACAACTGTCTATAACTTCAATTCCAGGTAATCTGATACCCTCACACCAATGCACATAAAATAAAATTTAAATAAATTATTGGGGGAAAAAAACATGAGACACTACACTGGGCCATTTCTACTCCTGGAGTTCAATTTACAGATACTTTGAGCTCCTGAGAGCCTACATTTCACAGCAAAGTCATATTACAAGTTGAAAGTCACTATCCAAAAAAAGAAAGGAAATGTAAAAGTCTGGAGCACCCATATGACTCACTGGGTAAAAGTACTTGCTGCTAAGGATGATGACCTAAGTTCAATACCCAAAATCCACATGGTGGATGGAGGGAACCAACCCCTGCAAAGTGTCCTCTAACCACCACACAAAAGTGCTATGGCATTGCCCACCCCACCTACACACACACACATACACACACACACACACCCCTTTACACACACACCTTTTAAGGTCCCAGTCTCTAAAGAAAAACTATCTGGCCGGATGTGGTGGCTCATGCCTTTAATCCCAGCACTTGGGAGGCAGAGGCAGGTGGATCTCTGTGAGTTCAAGATCAGCCTAGTCTACAAAGTGAGTCCAGGACAGTCAAGGCTACCCAGAGAAACCTTGTCTCAGGAAGTAAAAAGAAAAAAGGAAAGAAAGAAAAGGGGGAAAAAAAAAAACCCCTATCTGCCTGAAGAACCTTTGGAACACAGATAACGTAAAATGGCTGCAAGGGTGTGATGTTTGGAAGGCAGGACAGTTGATATGCTAGAGTCAAAGAAAAACCTTTGGCCGGGAGTGGTAGCACCTCAGAGGTAGAGGCAGGAGAATCAGGAGTTTAACACCAGCTTCAACTACACAGTGTTTGAGGCTAGCCTGAGCTATTAGAAAACCTGTCTCAAAAACACAAAAAGAAGTGTCTCTGGCCTTACAGCCAAATACCAGGCAGTCAATACCAACTATACAGTAAAACAAAAACTGGGTTTGTTCAAGTCCTGACCTCTCAATGAACAGTAACTGCCTCTCCTGAGGCCATAATTAGTACTATCAGAGAGGAGCAAAAAGAAAATAGGCAGTCACCAAGAAAAGGTACGTGGGGAAAAAACTGGCAAAACGCCATGAAAAGAGCAACAACAAAAACAAAAACAAAAAAAAAAAAAAAAAAAAAAACTAAGATCAGTCTGCTCCACAACTTTAATCCCAGCACTCAGGAGGCAGAGGCAAGTGGATCTTTATGAGTTCGAGGCCAGCCTGGTCTACAAAGAGTCCACGACAGCCAAGGCTGCACAGAGAAACCCTGTCTGGGGGACGAGGGGAGAAACAGATCAGTCTGCTCACCTTGAACTGAGCTCAGTGAAATATTAGGAACTTGGTAGCCATTTAAAGCAACTGGACTAAGAATATGCACCAGGTAAGAAGTCAAGGAGCACACAGCTGGCATGCATATCCCTTGTTAAAGGAGCTCTAGTAGCAATCTAGGCCAGCGCTGCTCCAGGTACAGCAAGGAAGACACTAAAATGCATAGGCTTTCTTCCAACCTCAGGGGAAGACAGACCACCACTAAAAAATTGCAAATGAGCAAAGCGCAAAGGAAGGGGCGAAAGACAGGACATTGGACGTTGGCCATTCCACGCTACCACCATGTTATCAGACGCTGACAGCTGCGATCTAGGGTGATAAGTCTGGAAAATACTCTTGCAGGACTACCATTTCCAGTTAGCACAGAGTAAGAGACCATCCGACTACAGTGGTCAGAGAACACATTTTCAATCAGCATGCAATGAGAGGCTGTTAGCCAGCTGCGGGGAGTGATTCGAAGCCTCGGATACTTTGCTTAAACGAGTTAACCAGAAGGTGTTCTTTACAAAACGGTACCCATTTCACCTGTCACTGCTGGCTTTCAACCACTCGGCTTCAGTTGCATGGCTGTGCTCTCAGCCCATGTTGTGGAAAGTATCCAGCTTTGCCACTTGCTCTGTAACAACCTTGAGAAAGTTACACAATCCCTCTGAATTTTCCTTCATGAAGAAGATTTTTAAAACTTGGATTACTCTCCAAATGCCCTTCATATTTGGATAAATAATATATTCAAGCCTCTAGAAGTTTTAATTCCTACAAGATAATTCCTTTTTTCAGACCCTTGCTCTATCGCACCCCTCACCCAACACTTCTCAAATGCCCTCTGTGCACACTCATGAACGAGACCAGAACTAAAAGTGAAAGCTACACGGTCTTCTTGCACTAGGTTTTCCTGGAATCGGAGGAAGAGTACAGCTTTCCTTTTCGAAACGTTTTCCTAAAAGAGTGAAACGGCCCTTCCAGTACCCCGACCACCTTGCTCTGCTTAAAGAGAGCCCGAGCCTAAGGGCCACCTGTAAGTAATGACCTGTGCTCTTACCCTGGCGTCCGCGCTCTAAAGCCTGCGCATAGTCCAGGGAGTTGGGCAGACTGTGGCTCCGGCCATGGCGCTGCGTCCGTTTCCATCGCTGTCTGTAAAGGACGCACAGGAATCCAAGGCCCGCGGCAGTACCAAGTAACAGTCCCAACCCGGCGCGGCTGCCGCCCAGGGCCCCCAGTCTAGACATAGTGCACCTGCAGCCAGGGTGAGAAGCAGGGGCGAACCGAGAGGGAGAGACAGTCATGAGCCCGGCCTCACCCAAGTCGAGCCCCTCGGGTGCCGCAGCCCCCGGGGCAGACGGACGCCCTGGCAGCCAGCGGGCAGCAGCTCCCGTCCCACGCGCCCCCGCCGAGTGCCGCCCGGCTTTCTGCGCCTCTGGCTTCCCAGCACTACACGTGGCAGCCTCGCAGCTAGCCGGCTGCACACTCTCGGCCTCCCGGCGGCCCCGAAGCCAGTCCGGCCCGCCGGACACCAACTCAGACCCTTACCCAGCCGCCAGCCACCATGGCAGCAGCAGTCACCACGGCTTCACGCTGTCAATGATCGTGACGCACTTAACCGCGCCACCTACTCCAAGCACGGTGTGAGGCGCGTGGGGATGACGCAATGGCTCCGCCTCCCACCCGGCCGGCCTCTGAGGCGGGGCCACAGCTGCGGTCGGATGCAGTACCGGTACCGGAGCAGCCGACGGTGGATCGGACTAGGATGTGCCCGAGCCTCTGGGTGGACTTGACCCTGCGGTGGGTGCCCCGGTGCTGCGCCCAGAATGTGCTCCTCAAAATCTCACGCTGTCTATACCTGGAAGACGTCACCCCTCACCACTTCCTAACTGTCTTTATTTCCGGCTGATTTAGTCATTTACAGATTTTCTTTTCAAACCAATTACTAAACCCGAAACAACAGCGCCATTGCCAGATGAGATTAGAGTAGGTCAGTTGTTGGTTGTTCACAAGACGTCCCTACATCTCTGGGACCCGATTCTGCCAGCTGACAGAAACCTGTGTCAAGCCAGGGAGGCTGGAGCAGAAGGATCACCGCGAGTTCGAAGCCAACCAGGACTACATAGTCTACAGAGCAAGCTCCAGGACAACCCAGGCAACGCAGTGACACTGGTTCTGAAACCAAGCCATTTCTGCTATCTTTGTTTTGTTGTTGCTTTATTAAGTCAAGGTGTCACTGTGTAACCCAGACTGGCCTCCAACCACCCCCTTTCCCCATCTGGCTTTAGAGACAGAATCTCAGGTCTCACAAATGCTAGGCAAATGCTGTACCACTGAACCACATCATCAAATCCTTTTTTTTTTTTTTTTTTTTTCTTTTTTCTTGTCTTTCTTTTTTTTTCTTAAAGACCAGATCCCAAGTTGCCCAAGTTAGTTTTGAACTCGCTCTGTGGCACAGGCCGACCTTGAACCTGTGATCTTCCTGAAGCCCTGCTCTGCCAGCAGCTGGGATTGTAGGTCTTTGCCGTAAGGCCAAGCTCTGGCCTCTTTGGCCTTCTGCTTTGACCTCCCAAACTCTGAGATTACAGATTTGTCTGGCTCCAAATGTATTCATATATATATAAACTATTTCATGATTTAAAGATGGACAGGGGATTAAAGATTGGTAGATAGCTAGAGTTGAGGAGTTTTGAAGGACTGACCTAGATATTTCCACTGTCTTCTTTATTTGTTGTGGGGTTTTTGTATGTTTTTTTAGATGGGGTTTCTCTCTGTAGCCTGGCTGTCCTGGAACTCTCTTTGTAGACCAGGCTAGCCTCAAACTCACAAAGATCCTCCTGCCTCTGCCTCTCGCCTTTAAAATGTCATTAAATATTTTGGAGCTGGGGGTTGGGGGTAGTTTCACAATCTTTTAATCCCAGCACTTGGGAGGCAGAGACAGGAGCATCTCTGAGTTTGAGGTAAGCCTGATCTACAAAATGAGTTCCAGAACAGCCAGGGCTACACAGAGAAACCGTCTGTCAACACCCTCCCCCCCCCAAAAAACAACAACAACAACAACATTGTGGCTGCACGGAAGTAGACATGGCAAACTTGGTAACATGCTTGCTATACAAACATAACAGCACATGTTAAACACCAGACCCATGTAAAAGCTGCACATGGTGTCGTGTGTTTGTAATCCCCAGCTCTCCTACCAGCAGAAACCAGTGGAGACAGGAGACTCACCAAACCAGCACCAGAGACCTTCTCTGCAGCAAGACAGAAGACAAAGACATACATTAGTTATCATAGAAAGTAGTAGGTTTCATTATGACATTTTTGTACATGTATACAATTGTTTGCTTGGTTGGTTGGTTGTTTGTTTGTTTGGTTGGTTGGTTGGTTGTTTTTTCCGAGACGGTTTCTCTGTGTAGCCTTGGCTGTCCTGAACTCGATTTGTAGACCAGGCTGGCCTCGAACTCACAGCGCTCCACCTGCCTCTGCCTCCCGAGTGCTGAGACTAACGGCGTGCGCCACCACGCCCGGCCCTACAATTGTATTTTATTTTTATTCTACCCTCCTTTGTCTTCTCTCATACTCACTTTCTCCTAAATTGAGGATTCTTAAACCCTGAGCCATATCCGTTTTGTTTGGTAATGTACCTGGGGCTGGAGTGAACCAGTCTGGTCTCCAAGTCACTCCAAGGGCCACTTCCCTGAGCATTGAGAAGCTCTGCGGAGTCCTGGGCTGACAGGGCTGATCTGGTAGGAGCCTGCCAGGCACCTGGGTCTCCTGGTCTCTGAGATTCCCTTTAGGTCTAAGGAGCCAGTGCTGTTATCTGGCTCCAGTCTCCTGCCGCAGACTTGGCGGTAGCTGACCCCCCCCATGTTGCGAGCAGTGGAGGCAGGGAACCCAGAGCGGTGGAGCTGAACCCCATATTCTGTGGGTCACAACTTCTCTCTTGGTATCCTCTCTGCTGTGCTTGCAGGCATTTTCCACGAGGTGCTGAAACAGACCATGGGATGGCTTCTTCTACCCACAGAACACTGTCTTGTGTAGAATTTTCCTGGGAGGAGTGGCAGCTGTTGGACCTGGTACCGACCGAATGGCTGTATGGAGAGTTATGATGGAGAAGTTCTACCTCCCTCTGGCCCTGAGATATATCCGCCTAGTAACCTGAGAGCATCTCCAAGCCAGAACAAGCAGAAGTGTGGATGTTACATCAGGGTTTTTCAGATAAAGTCTGGGAAACTAATGAGCAGGCGGAATAGCATCAAGAAACAGAGTCCAACTGAAAACAGGGCAGAAAGCTGTGAACGTGCAGTGCTTGGAGAACAGTGTCTTAGTACTAACTGTGCTCAAGACAAAAACCTTGATAAATGTGGTATACATGGGAGGGATTTGAAGCATAACACAGATTCCACAAGTAATTTTTTTTAAAGATGTATTTATTTATTATGTATACAGATTTTATTATAGATGATTGTGAGCCAACATGTGGTTGCTGGGAATTGAACTCATGACCTTTGGAAGAACAGTCAGTGCTCTTAACCTCTGAGCCATCTCTCCAGCCCACCACAAGTAATTTTTTAAAGATTTATTTATTATGTATACAATGTTCTGCCCGCATGTACAGCCACAGGCCAGAAGAGGGCACCAGATCTCGTTATAGGTGGTTATGAGTCACCTTGTGGTTGCCGGGAGCAGCCAGTGCTCCTAACCTCTAAGCCATCTCTCCAACCCTTCACAAATAATTTTTTATTTTTTTATTTTTTAGTTTTTTAGTTTTCCAAGACAGGGTTTCTCTGTGTAGCATTGGCTGTCCTAGACTCACTTTGTAGACCAGGCGAAGTCACAGCAATCAGCCTGCCTGTGCCTCCCAAGTGCTGGAATTAAAGGTGTGCCCCACCACGCCCGGCTCCCTTCACAAATAAATTTGATGGAAGAAGTCCTAGTGGTTTTCATGTGCAGGGGACATCATTCCTTCATTCATTCTAAGTGTGGGGACTCTGGAAGAAAAATGGACAGGTATTAAAAAATAAAATGAACAAAAACTGACACATAGTAATTGTGCATATTTATGACACAATGTAACATAAGATCCTATTTCAAAAAAGAAAAGGAGGGCCAGTGAGACGTTCAGTAGATTAGGGGGCTTGCTGCTGAGGATGACCACCCCAGTTTACCTGAGTTTGATTCCTGGAAACCACGCAGTGGAAAGAAAGAACTGACCCCTGAAAGTTGTCTCAAAACTCAGAGCTCTACCTGTGTGCGAGGGCTGTGGGGATGGTGGCTCCTCCTGTAATCCCAGGCAGAAGCAGGAGAATCAAGCCAAATTCAAGGCCAACCTGGCCTACATATTAAGACTCTGTCTTGAAAAGACAAAGGAAGGGAACAACAGGGCAGGGGAGGGGAGGGGAGTGAGTTCATATGCTATATTCTTCTCCAGCACCCCTGTGCCCTGCTCCAGAAGCAACCCATAAAAGCTCACAGGAAGAAGGGGCCAGGGGGGCCAGGCAGGGAGCCCAGGCAGGAAATTCATTTCCTCCTGGATATTAAAGATGTTATCTGGCAGGAGTAAGTCTGCTTGGAGCAGGCGCAATGGTGGGCTGTTCAGACAAAGCTCTGTGCTAGGGTGCATCTGCAGGCCAGTTCTTGTGAATGCAGTAAAGCAAACCCTGCATCATCCTAGGTCTCCTTCCCACACTGCCATAGCTCAGAACAGACCCCTAACTCCTGCCCAGCCCAGAACATCCACCTGGCTCTGCCCAAAGAGGTGACACTCTACTGCTTTGCAATGGTAGCCTTACCTAGCATCTAACTTCTAAGGTTTTTAGGTCTCTCTCTCTCTCTCTCTCTCTCTCTCTCTCTCTCACTC
>OU015742.1:29463999-29481117 GCA_907169655.1 Acomys percivali | reverse complement strand
GGATAGTCTCTCTCTCTCTCTCTCTCTCTCTCTCTCTCTCTCTCTCTCTCTCTCTCCCTCTCCTTCTCTGCCTCTGTGTGTGTGTGTTTCTCTCTCTCTGTCTCTGTCTCTCTGTCTGTCTCTCTCTCTGTCTGTCTCCCTCTCCCTCTCTGCCTCTGTGTGTGTGTCTCTCTCTGTCTCTCTGTCTCTGTCTCTCTGTCTGTCTGTCTCTCTGTCTGTCTGTCTGTCTCTCTCTCTCTCTGCTTCTGTGTGTGTGTATCTGTCTGTCTCTTCTTTCTCTCTCTCTTTGCGTGTGTGTGTGTGTGTGTGTGTGTGGGTGTGGGTGTGTGTGTTGGGGCTGGGGAGATGACTTAGTTAAGTGTCTATCATGCAAGCATGAGGAGCTGAGTTTGAACCCTCTGCACCAGAGTAAAAGCTGGCCAAGGTGGCCTAGAGCTGGTCTCAAAAAATAAGGTGGAGGGACTGGGAAAGAATGCTTGTCGAGTTTGGATGCCAGAACATCTACCCAGACTCCAGCTATAGCCCAGCTCTGAGTGGATAGGTGAGAAATCAAGAAGAGGTTCAGGAAGAGAGCCTGACTCAAAGGGATAAGCACAGAGTGACAGAGAAAATCCGAGTCCTCTCTGGCCTCTGCGTATGCACACAGCTCATATACCAGCACACATATGTGCCTACACACACAAGGACATATTTAGAAACAAAGACTCAGAGAGGGAGAAAGACATCCAGCATTGACCTATAAATGCAGAGAGAGAGGGGGGGGCAGTGGTGTTCATATTTTTAGGGCTCAGGTGTCATTTTTTGTTTTGGTTTCTCTGTGTAACAGCCCTGGCTGTCCTGGACTCACTTTGTAGCCCTGGCTGGCCTCGAACTCACAGCGATCTGCCTGCCTCTGCCTCCCAGTGCTGGGATTACATAAAGCACCTGCAGTGGCTGGCTCTTGTTATCTCAGGATTTGGAAGGCTAAGCAGAAGGATTGCTCAGAGTTCAAAGCCAGTCTGACTACATAATGAGCTCCAGGCCATCCTAGGTTCTATAAAGTGAAACTTTTTCTGAAAAAAACAAACATTCACAAATCTCCCACCCCACCCCCACCCTACCCGTTTATTTTCTGTCTCAGAGGTAATGGTTCCCTGGATAGTATACTTACTTCTATCCCTTTAAAAATAACACTTTACCATACATTTTGTGAAAATAAAAGGGACACCACTATGGAAACAACATTGAAGGAGCCTTTCCCAGCCGGACTGTGAGGGCTCATAACTATAATCTTCAGTACTAGGGGCTGAGACAGGAGGATGGCAAGTTCTGGGGTATCTTGGGCTCACTAGAGGACCTCCTGTATGGAGAAACAGAGAGAGAGGAGAAAGGAGGAGCAAGAGGGATGCAGGAAAAGCGTAGGGGGGGGGAGAGGAGAGATGGAGGAAGCTGGGTAAAGGAATGGAGCGGGGAGAAGCTTTCAAAATGAAGTCAGGACGCCATTAAGGGCTCAGGATTTAGGCAGGTCTCAGGCTTCTAAGAACCTGAGCCACACCCGTCAGCTGCAGTCCTCTGGAACAGCAGATAATTACAGTGCGCCCAGAGATCCACGATGCCTATCAGGATGCTACTGGACTCTCGCCTCCGAGACATTTCCACTGGTTCACACGGTCCATGTCAAACGACTTCTACATTCTTCCTCAGCTTCAGAAGTAGTTTCTCTTTAAGTAATTGTTTATTGACCTGTTTATCTTCTGCTTTTTTTATAATATTTTTTATTGTTAATTGTTTATACCTACATGTGTGTATGTCTGTATTTGTGCATGCGCATCCCTTGGAGCTGGGGTTACAAGCAGTTGTAAGCTGCCTGATGCGGGTGTTGGGAATGGAACTCAGGTCCTCTGTAAGAACAATACATGGGGGCTGGAGAGATGGCTCAGTGGGTAAGAGCACTATCTGCTCTTCCAAAGGACCCAGGTTCAATTTCCAGTGCCCACATGAGAGCTCACAACTATATTTCCAGTTCCAAGGGATCTGACGCTCCCACATCATTGCACATAAAATAAAGTTAAATTATTATTTTTTAAAGAACAATACATAGCCAGGCATAGTGGCACAGGCCTTTAGTCCCAGCACTTGGGAGGCAGAGGCAGGTGGATCACTATGAGTTCGAAGCCTGCCCCTGCTTCCCAAGTGCTGGGATTAAAAGCGTGTGCCACCACGCCCGGCTCCTGCCAAGTGATTAACTAAACAATTTTAGTTATGGCTACAATTTGGTTGCATGTCCCTCTAATGTCTATGTGTCGATGACTGGATGTGGAAGGTGGCATTACCAGGAAATGGCGAAGCTTTAGGATGTGGGGCCCAGGGAAGGTCTTCAGTCAGAGGGGCAAGCCCTTTTGGGGAGGAGGAGACCCCAGCCTCAGTCTGTCTGCCACTCCCTGCCTTCTGAGCCCTTCATCCTGCCATGGTGGTGTGCTGTCCTCACCTGAAGCTCGTATTGATATATTGATGGGGCTACCTGCTCTTGAGGCAGGACTCCACAACTCCCGTAAAAGTGTTCCCCCCCCCCCCCCGCTTCCTGGTGTATATCTGTCTAGGTGCACTCACGGGGGCAGGGGGGTGTTAGGGAGGGGTGGGAGGTGAGCCTCACCCCCACCCCACCCTGGAAGACATTAAGTGCCCTCTAGCTGCCTGTTTCTTTGAGGCAGTCTCTCCTGGAACTGGGTGAACTTACATCTTCTCATCTAGGCTGGAAGCCAGCAAGGACCAGTGATACCCCTACCTGTGCCTTCCTTGAAGGTGGGCTCCAGGCATTTGTGGAGACATCTAGCTGGCTACATAGGTGCTGATTTCCAAACTAGAGTTCTCATGATTGCACAGCAGTCAGTCATGCTCCTCGTTGCTAAGGTTTGGGTTTGTTTTTTGAGATAATCTTTCTTTTTGTTTGTTTGAGACAGAGTTTTTCTGTGTTATCCTGGCTGTCCTTTAGACCAGGCTGGCCTCGATCTCACAAAGATCCGCCTGCCTCTGCACCCTAAGTGCTGGGATTAAAGGCGTGCACCGCCCGGCCCTTTTTCATTGTTGCTTGAGATAATCTTTCTATGTGGACCAGGCTGGCCTGAAACCCCCAATCCTTCATCCTTCTACCTCCTGAACGCTGGACCTTTTCCCTTTATAAGTTAAGTATCTCAGGTGTTTCGTTACAGTAACATGAAGCTGGCTAATATAAAGATCTTGTAGTGAGTTAGGACCTTTTTCTCACGGTAAGCTTTACTTCCCCTGCACTGACTCAGAGCCTGTCTAAACCCACGTCTCCCAAATTGCGGTTCCCAAGACCAGAAATAAGGCTCCTTGGTGTTTGTACTATCAAAGCTTAAGCTGACATTTTTATCTACTTCAAATCACAAAACAAAATATTTCGTTTTACATATCTCGACAATTTGTGTAAATTCTGTTTTGTTTCCATTTTTAGATTTGTTCTCCTTCTGTAGCCCAGACTGCCCACAGCTCCCATCCAAGCTCTCAGCAGATATGACTCTGATTAGCTTCCGAGATGAGGGCAGGCATTTTCCGAGTGAGGTGACCCAGCCTGCCCTCACACTCCATCCTCATGACTCAGCCTGCTGAGTGTAGGGGTAATGGGTATGCATCACCCCTGGTCTGGTTTATCTAGAAAAGGTTTGGTTTGTCACAAGGGGTGACAAGGTCAGTCCCAATCTGTGATCTCAACAGAAGCATTCTCAGCTGGCAGACAGTCCCAAACCCTAGCGCCTCACCCACACTTGGGTTTTTCTTCCTCTTTATTTTTGTGGTTGTTGTTGTTGTTGAGAGGAAAGGCTTTCTTTTAGGGCTTATTTTCATTTGTGTTTATGTGAGTGAGCAGGTACCTGTGGAGGCCAGGAGAGGCCATTGGCTCCCCTGGGCAGAGTTACAGGCAGTTGTGAGCTATCTGATGTGGGTTCTGGGGACCAAATGAAGGTCCCCTGGAAAAGCAGCAAGTACCCTCTGAGCCATCTCTCCAGCCCCATGAGGCAGGGGGCCCTTTTTTGTTTTTTGTTTTGTTTTTCGACACAGGGTTTCTCTGTGTAGCCTTGGCTGTCCTGGACTCACTTTGTAGACCAGGCTGGCCTCGAACTCACAGTGATCCTCCTGCCTCTGCCTCCAGAGTGCTGGGATTAAAGGAGTGCACCACCATCATGCCCGGAAAACAGGGGGCCTTTTTTGAGACAATACTTCAGACTTGCAACACAGTCTGGCTTTGAACTTGAAGCAATCCTGCCTCCTGAGTATTAGGATTAGAGATGTGAGCCACCATGGACCCCACTGTGGCATTTCACTATATAGCCCCCCTCACCCCCACCCCCGTTGGTCTTAAACTTCTAAGTTCAAGTGATTCTCCTGCCTCCGTCTCTGAAATAGCTGGTACCACAGCTGTGTATCACACAGCTGGCAATCTTAAGAAAGTTTAAGTTTCTTCTTTCTTACCTGTAAGGCAGTGTCTGGTGGGTTAAAGATGAAGTTTAGGGGACATTGAGATAGCTCAGTGGGTAAAGCACTTGCTGCCAAGCTCTGGGACCCACTGGGAGGGAGGAGAGAGCCAGCTCCCAAAAGCTGTCTTATGACCTCCGTGAGTGACCCATGGCAAGGTCTGGGAACAGACACAGACACATGATAAATACCTTGTGTTCCTAGGACTCCGAATGGTTTTGAGGATCTGGTTATGTTTATCGATCATTTCCTCTTTCATGGAGTGCCTAGCTAGTCAAGTCGATTGCTGATGTTGTTGGTTCTGCCCCCCACTAACCCCCCTGCCCCATTGTTTTTTTGTTACTGATGTGTGAGAGGGTTATTTGGGGGGGGGCTTGATTATTTGGTTTTGGTGTGTTGTTTTTGAGACAAATTCAACGCTCCCCACCCCCCTTCATCTCTCTCCTACCTTCGTTCCTGTTGCTGGGATAAAATACTCTGACAAGAGCAACTTGGGGAGAAAGGGTTTATTTTATTCTAGCGCACAGTTCAGGCTTACAGTGCATCTTGCCTGCCTTGTGTGGCGCTGGGGCTCAAACTCACTGGACCACTGAGCAGACTGAGCTACATCCCTGGACTTCTTTTTAGGTCCTACAATGAGACTTTTATTTCCCCTTCCCAGTACTGGGGGCTAACCCAGAGCAGCCTTTGTCCTCTACGGAGTTACAGCCCAGCCCTTTCTGTCCGTTTAATGAGCTCTTTGTTAAACATAGATGCTCTTTAGCCCTCTAGCTAAATTGTTGGGGTGCAAGAGCTGGTACCCGGCAGGAAGGGGATGATATAAATAAATCAGACCAGTTAGGTAAGAAATGCAGGTTTCCAGGCCGGGCGTGGGGTGTGTTCCACGATGTTTTGTTCTGCGTTGCTTTTTAGGGAACCAATCACACTTCGTGTCGATTGAAGAATGTTGAACTGTCAGCTTCTAGACGAGGGCGTGGACCAGCCGGCAGTGAACTTGACGCCCTCCCTTGGGTATCAGGTTCAGGGATCGACGTTTCTGCGCCCCAGGTGTTACCTTGTGATCTCGCGTGCTCCCGCGGCTCGCAGCAGGAGGACGGGGTTCCGCGCCTTTACAGCCTGGCACCCAGGCAGCTGCACACTGCTGCACAGGCTTAATTTGCAGGGCAACAGGCGTGCAAGGACCCGCAGCTACACTGAAAATGACAGATCCCAAGACGCAGGACTGCGCAGGAATGTGCGCAGGAATCTGACAGTCGGTTCTAGCTTAGCCTCCAGCACATAAATTCTGAGGACACGTCCTGGTGAGAGCACGCAGTCCCCGCGTCCCTGTGGACTTGTAGCCAGGTCCATAGCGCAGTTTCGCTCTGCACCCTTGTAGGAACAGGCGGGAACCGGCTGGCATCTGCCGGACTTTGGAGCCTGAGCGTGGAGGTGTGCAGGAAGAGGGCAAAGGGGCGACAGGCGCCGGGGCCGCTGAGGCCACAGCGGCTAGTGGAGTCGGGACACGCCCGCTTCCAGGTCTTTGGGGGCGGCCGGACCGCGGTGCGCGCTCCTGATTGGCCCACGCGGTGTTCGCACGGCCGCCAAGCGCCGCCGGGGGACAGAACAGGGAGTAACGGGACTGTGGTCACGGGCAGCCCCAGCCACGCACCATGCCCTATATACTCATTAGCACCCAGATCCGTATGGTGAGTACCTGTCATGGGTGAATGCGACAGCCACTCTGAGGGACTTTCCTGATGGCTCCGCCACCGGTTCACCACGTCCCCCGCGGCGCGGACACCAGGCAGGGTCAGCCGGTTGGGTGGGCAGGCAGCTCCGTGGGGGACACCCAGGACCCGCTTCACAAGCGCTGCAGCCGGGGCCGGCCCGAAGGCAAAGGCCAGGCTAAGCCGCAGGCACAAAGCCTGCACCTGTAGCCCCTTCCAGGAAGTGCTAGTTCTGATGCACAGGGGGAAAAAAAAAAAAAAAGGAGAGGGCTTCAGGCGGCCTGGAGAAAGCAACACGCGGGAGTCTGAGGCCACGGTTCTCTGGATGCATTTTCCTCGGGTGGGGGTGAAAACGGTACTGGAGGCTTCGAAGCCCCCGTGTAACTTTCAAAGGATACGGGATGCCCCCTCTCCCAGCTGAACAGCAGGGCGCGCTATCGTCCTCTTCCAACCTATCTCCCAGGGGATAGCTATGGGCAGTGGCTCATCAAGGAACAGGAGAGGGAGGGGCAGTGGTTTGAAAACCTGTTCAGTGTTAAAATCTGGATTGCTGGTCGCTTTTCCAAGATCTTCAGAAACGCTAGAGAACGTGGAGATCCAAGCTTGGAAATCTCCTCCTCAAAAAATAAGTATTCTTTTAATTCTTTTCTATTTTTATTTTTCCCCTCTGAGACAGGGTCTCATGTAGTACAGGCTGGCCTCAATTTTGTTATATATTGGAGGCTGGCCTTGCTTCCCAAGTGCTGGGATTACAGGCATGCCCCACCAGGCTTGGCTCTCTTGGATTGTCTGGTTTTTTTGTTTGTTTGTTTGTTTGTTTGTTTGTTTTTAACAAGACAGGATTTCTCTGTGCTGCCCTGGATGTCCTGAAACACACTCTGTAGACCAAGCTGGGCAAACTCAGAGAAATCTGCCTGCCTCTGCCTTCCGAGTACTGTGATCAAAGACATGGGCTGCCACTGCCTGACTAAAGCGTGGCACGTTTTGCTTCCGTGCTCATCAACTGACAAGCATTGGGTTGTTTCTGCCTCTAGATTGTTATATAGTTCTGCTGGGAAGATTGCTCTTGTTCTGTTTTTCATTTTGGTGTCTGCGCACCTGCCTGTGTACAGATTTTTATGTGGACAGGCGTTTTCATTTCTTTCATTCTCCAGGGGATGCCAATGCACGTGAAACATGGCTGGTGCCACCAGGCACGCGATGTTTAGAGGCGCTGGGATGCTGTCTGCGAAGTCAGGGAGGACCCACCTTGCTCCCCCTCTTCGCTTGTGTGCCCCCTGCACCTACAGCTTCTGGGGGGGCAGTGGGGAGGGGAGAGAAGAAGGAAGGACTGCCCGCTCCTGCCTGGCAGCCCGCTAAGCAGCTCCCGGGCTTTACCTTGCAGGAGGTGGGTCCCACCATGGTGGGTGACGAATATTCGGATCTGGAGCTGATGCAGCACCTGGGGGCCTCAAAGAGAAGCGTCCTGGGAAACAACTTGTAAGTAGTTACTGGCGCTGCAACTCTGCCTTCTCCCTGGCGGGGCCTTTACCCAACCAGAGGCAAGAGCCACTGCAGGGCTTAGTCTCATCTCTTGTCCCCGACAGGGCCCAAAGTTTCCCTGAGAGAGCCTCCCACACCCCGCTCCCCACCCCGGCACCCCCCACCCCCAGCCTACCTTCACAAAGCAGCTCAACCTTAGTGGAAGTCTGGAACAGCCTGTACTGTGTTTGGGGCTCTGGGAATGAACTGTTCTTGCCTTGTTCTCTCATTGGATCCATCTTGTTAGTTAAGACAAGCTTTGCCTGGAAGAGCTGGCTGAGTAAGTGCCCAGCCCCAGAAATGGAGCAAGGACACCTGGGTCCTCTTCCCAGCTCCTGGCTGCCTGGCACGTGGCAATTGGCTTCAGGAGCCTTCCTGTCACCGCTCTGTTAAACACCCCTGCTTCCCTTCCAGCTTCCTTGCCCCACCGTCTTAGCGTTTTGTTGTGTGAAGAGCGGGCATAGCCAAGGCAACTCTCAGAAAGCACTGAATTGGGAACCTGCTTTAGAGGAGGAGCGGCGGGAGCACGGCAGCAGGCAGGCAGGTGCTGGAGCTGCAGCTGAGAGCTTTAGGTCCTGACCTGCAGGCAGCAGGCAGGGAGACCCTGGGCTTGGCATGTGCCACACCTCCCACCTCCCAATCCTTCTAATCCAATGGTTCCCAACCTTCCCAATGCTGCACCCCTTTAATATAGTTCCTCCTCATGTTACGGTGACCCCCAACCATAAAATTATTGTTGCTACTTCATAACTGTAATTTTACTGCTGCTGTGAATCATAATGTAAATATTTGATATGCAGTATAGCTGATATGTGACCCCTGTGAAAGGGTCACTTGACAACCCCAAAGGGTCATGACCTACAGGGTGAGAACCATTGTTCTAATCCTTCTCAAACAGTTCTACTTCCTAGTAACTAAGCCTTCAAATGTATGAGCCTTTGGCGGCTATTTTCATTTGAGTCTCCAAAGCAACTTATAAAAGGATGCATTTAATTGGGGCTTGCATTGAGTGAACCCATAACCATAGTGGCAGGAGCACAGCAGGCAGGCAGGCAGGTATAGTGCTGGGGCAGTAGCTGAGAGTCCATGTCCATCTAATCCGCTAGCAGAAGGCAGACATTGGGCCTGGAGTGGCCTTTAGAAAATTAAAAGCCCCATTCCCCGTGACACACCTCCTCCGAGGCTACGCCTTCTAATCCTTCCCAAACAGTTCTGCCGGCTACAGACCGAGCATTCAAATATATGAGCCTGTGGAGGCCACTCTCAAACAATCACACCCTCCCCACTATTGGGGGAGAAGCACCAAGTGGGTTCATGGACCCTTAGAAGAGCTGCCAGGGCTCAAGTGCAGGAAGGGAAGAGAAGACAGACCGACCCCAGCACCTTGCTTGGCCAAGGCAGGGAGAAACCAGTTCTATTTCTTGCCATGAGACATTTGCTTCAAAATGACAAGCTTGGGGTTTGGACCTCTTATCTGCTTCGTGCTCTTTGTTTGTTTTTAGAGCCAGGGTTTCTCTGTGTAGCCCTGGTTGTCCTGGACTCTCTTTGTAGGCCAGGCTGGCCTCGAACTCATAAGAGATCTGTCTGCCTCTGCCTCCCTGAGTGCTGGGATTTCTCATGCATCGACAGGAATAGCAATGGTACTTCACTGGACTGTTGGGAGAATAAAACAGAAAGTCTGTAGCAAGCTATCGGCCAGAGCATGTGCGCTTTCGCCTGTCACCAGCGACTGCCCAGCAAACAGGCCCAGCACTAAGGAGACACTTGCTTTGTGCAGGTCCTTGCACTGTGTGCCTCATGCCATTCCCCTGGTCTCTTTACAGCTATGAATATTATGTCAACGACCCTCCTCGTATAGTCCTGGACAAGCTGGAACAGAGGGGTTTCCGTGTGCTGAGCATGACAGGGGTGGGCCAGACGCTGGTGTGGTGTCTGCACAAGGAATGACCTGCCTGAGCTGATCTGGGGACAGAGGGACCGCCATGTGCCCTGACCACAATCCTTGCATCACTATCTGCCCTGCCTATCTCTTTCCTGACTGTCCACATCCTTGCCCAACACTGCTGTGCTGTCAATAGCCTTAGGAACCTTGCTCCAGTTGGTTGGACACAGCAGGCCCTCCCTCACCCTGCTGCTTTGGGCTTCCCCCAGCTTTTGCTGTAGGGCATGTGCTGAAAGCAGGCGACGCAGAGGACAGTCCCTGATCCTACACACCTAGTCCAAGCCAATAAAGGACTCTCACAAGTGGTTGTTCCTCCGTTCTGTTGGGCAGTGACTCTTGCGATGTGCGTTCCTTACTGGTCTGTCCCCACCCATGGATGAAGCCCTTGCCATGGTGTCCTCTCTCAGATAGAGCCCAGCCCAAGATGAAGAAAAGTAGACTTTTTTAAAAAAAAGTTTATTGGTCACGATTCAGGGATAGGTGCGGGGTGGGAAGGCCGGAGCTGGGGCTACGTGGGCTGCCCCTCATCGTCCTGCTGCATCTGGGCGATGAGCTGCTGGCGCTCAGCGGCTTGGCGCATGCGCATCATGACGAGACTCTCATAGTCCCTTTCTGACAGCACTGAGCCCTGGGGACAGAAGGGACAGAGAGGCATCAGGACACCGGGGCCCAGCCCCACAGATTATAGACTCAGTCTAGGGCCTAGAGAGAGCCAAGTCTAAAAGCCCATGAGGAAGAAGGGAAGGCCCAGACATGTTGAATGCCAACTCCTCCAGGAGCCTTCGGAGAAAGCAGGCCTAAGCTCCCTGGCAGCTCATCACTAAGGTGCTGCCCTCAATCTCCCTTCGCCCAGGACATCACATCTGTCCACATCCTGCTCTGGCTCGGCTCTTCCTTGTGAATCACTTTCCTATGTGCTGGCCTGGCCCTCCCGCTTCATTTCCTCTCAGCCCTTTATCTGACTCTTTCCCTCCGCCCATGGCTTCTGCCTGGCAGGTTTCCAACAGGACTCTGCTGGACACAGACCAGAGCACTTCCCGCTGTGGTGGATACAGGAGGGGCCTTGCCCCTCACAGCCTCAAAGCGCCCCCCCCCCAGATAAGCAGAGCAAGTGTGAGCCCAGCTTGCCTCACAAGGACACAGACCCAGTCTACCACAAGGCAGGGGCCTCAACTTTTTTTCTTTTTTTGGGCGGGGAGGGACAGGGTTTCTCTGTGTAGCCTTGGCTGTCCTAGACTTGCTTTGTAGACCAGGCTGTCCTTGAACTCACAGCGATCCACCTGCCTCTGCGTCCTGAGTGCTGGGATTAAAGGCGTGCACCACCAGGCCTGGCTTTGACTTTCTTTTATGATCTTTCGAGCTATGCAGGGGACCCAGGGAGGCTACACTTTAATGGCCTAGGAACAGACAGCCACCAGCGCGCCAAGGCTGTGTGAAGTGAGGCAGAGCACTGCCTCCCTCAGCACTGCTGGAGCTGTGATACCATCACAGCTGATCAGAGAGGGAAACCCACCAGAGCTGGCATGGCCACAAGCCAGAACAGAGATTACAAGTGTGGTGGCCCATCGGTGACAAAACCGTTGTGGAGTCTCCTGGGGGCACCCCACACTGGTGCCCCCCCCCAGAAGAAGGCTTGGCCAGCCACCAACAACCCAGGGAGTAAGATGGGAGTGGTTAAGTTGTTGATAGTAAGGGTGCAGATAAGCAGGAAGTGGTACCCAGCTGGGTCTCCCTGACCTTATACCTCCTCCACCCATAGTCATGCCCCCTACCTGCCACCCTCCCCGCAATTAAAGGCAGTTCATGGCAGGCTCACACGTCCTGACCCTGTCCACAAGAAGGTCCCCAAATGAGGCCCACGAGCCAGAGGGAAAGGATGGGAGCAGCACAGGAGCAGCAGCGCACTGGACCCCTGCTGGAGTGAGGAGGGGAATAAGAAGCTGAGCAGCCACGCTGGTGCCCCAGCTGTGGGGGGCACTGCTCCTTCCCCAAGTTTGCACTGCTCTTCCAGGAAAACGTCAAGTCACCCCTGGCATGCCCCCAGCACCTCGGGAGGAGCAAGCCCTGCACAGGCACGGGGCTGTTCCCGTTACCACACCCTCCACATCTTCCCCACCATTCCTGTGGCCTGGTTAATGAGGGCCTGTCATCCAGCCTGGGGCTGAGTCACCCCCACCAGCAGGTCTCTTCTCTTTCTTCCCCAGCAATTGTTCCAAAAGTTGCCTTTCAATTAGCATCACCTCCCTGGGCTCCTCCCAGAGACTTCTGGGGCTGGAAGCCAGGCAGGCCTGCTGGGGTCAAGGTGGCTGTGGAGCCTTTACTAGAAAGGAAGTAGCCTGGTGACACACCAAGCAGGGCTGTCCCCAGACCAGTCCCCAGAGGAATCTGAAGCGTCCTACTGCCTTGGGGTGTTGGTCACAACTGACCCAATCCCAGCCTGCGGATGCTGCAATTACCTCAGAGCATGAAACCAAACTGACTTCCCACCTGACTGAGTCAGCTGAAAACAAAACATATCTCTACCACACGCTGGCACAAACAGCCAAACCACTAATCAGTCCCTAGATGCTGGCACAGAGAGCGCAGCTCTACGCTGGCCAGGAGATCGGCACATGCCAGGAGCCATCAGAGAGAAGGTGAGCAGGGCCCGCTGCTGCCCGCCTGTGGAAGGAGTGCTGCTGCCCTGCTAGAGGTCCTGCCAGCCCACCAGCCCTCAGCTTTGTTTTGCCCCTGCCCTGCCTGGTAAGTACTGCTGCTTCCTCTGGGTTTTTTCCACATGCTGATCAAGTAACCAGGCCACTCTTGTCCAGGTGAACTCCCAGCGCCCTGATCTCCTGGACAAAACCTCCCTGCTACTAGTCTTGCCTCAGCATCCAAGACAAACCAAAGGGCCACACTGGGCAGAGCCCCACAGCCTCTGCTGCGAGCCCGAGGGCTGGGTGTCTCTGGTTCCTGGCACTCAGCACTCAAGCAAATGGTCACTTGCTGTTGCTGCTGCTGCTGCTGCTGCTGCTGAGCCCCTCTGTGGAGCTCCTCAGATGCCAGGCCCACTGGATGAGTCTTGGGAGCTCCATGGAGACCTGGCGGAAAGGCTCCTTCCGCAATGCCTCCTTTTTCAAGCGAATGACCCTGGGGCGGCCACGGCGACTTCGGCGGCAGGGCAGCATACTTAGCCAGGCCAGCACGGCTGGCGGTGACCATGAGGAGTACAGCAACCGAGAAGTCATTCGGGAACTACAAGGGAGGCCAGATGGCCGGCGGCTGCCCCTGTGGGGGGATGAGCAGCCCCGTGCCACTCTGCTGGCCCCACCCAAGCCCCCACGCCTCTACCGAGAGAGCTGCAGCTGCCCCAACATTCTGGAGGCCCCAGCGACCTACCCTGCTTCCTACTCGGCCACCTTGCCCTCAGCAGTCTCCCTGACAGGCCCCCTCCACCCGTGCTCAGAGGAGGGCCTTTTGGACACTCCCCACTTCCCAAGGACACCTACTCCGGAGCTCAGTGACCCTTTCTTTTCCTTCCAAGTGGACCTAGGGGTCTCACTTCTGGAGGAAATCCTACAGGTGCTGCAGGAGCAGTTCCCCAGCGAGCCCCACTTTTGACCCTGGTGAAGACAGACAGCTGGGGTGACTGGCGGAGTGGAACCTGTGGGACCCAGGGAAGGAAGGCGCAGTATGGGAGTAAGGGACAGGTGGGGACAGGAAGCCACAGTCCTGCTTGCCCTCTGGCTGCTGACCGATCCTCCAAGCCACTCCGAGTGAAGGGACAGAAGCCAGCTGGGAACCAATGGGGTCACTTTCTGGCAGGAGTCCGGAAGGAAGCTGGAGAGGCCAGGAAAAGGAAGCCACAACCTGCAAACGCAGGAACTAGTCAGTGGAGAGGCAGGGCGGCACAGGGGCAAGCTGGCAAGTAGGACAGACAGTGCCCTCCCTGTACCAGCCTCCTATCGACTGTGACAGGGAAGTCATGGGACACGTCTAGGAAGAAGTAGGAAGGTGGGAGGCCAGAGAGAAACAGGAATGGACAAGTCACCAGTGACTTCATATGATTGTTTAATGAAGTAAAAGCAAACTGAAAATTCAGTTCCAGAGGCTGGTGGATGGCTCAGTGGGTAAAGTGCCTGCTGTGCATGCAGGGGGACCTGAGTCCAGACCTGCAGTACCCACACAGAAATGCTGGGCAGGTGTGCCAGCCACCTGACAAGAGACCCTGCCTCAGTAAATAAGGAGTGGAGCACAACTGAGGAAGACACCTGAAATCAACCTCTGTCCTACACACACACACACACACACACACACACACACACACACACACACACCCTCTCTCTCTCTCTCTCTCTCTCTCTCTCTCTCTCTCTCTCTCTCTCATACATTCATACATATACACCATACAGACACAAACACAACAGAACTGAAATTTCAGTTACTTTTCACCCTAGCCAACTTTGTTTTTGAGACAGGATCTCACAGGTAGTGAGGGTGGCCTTAAACATGGTCCTCTGACCTCCACCTCCTGAGTCCTGGGAGTACAGGTATGTGTCACCACACCCAGGTATTTTATGTGGCACTAGGGATCAAATCCAGGGCTTCATGCATGCTAAGCAAGTACTCTAGCACTCCAGCTGCATTTTAAAGATGTTTTTAAAGAATTCTTTTTAGCCGGGAGGTGGTGGCACACATCTTTAATCTTAGCACTTGGGAGTCAGAGGCAGGTGGATTGCTGTGAGTTTGAGGCCAGCCTGGTCTACAAAGTGAGTCCAGGACAGCCAAGGCTACACAGAGAAACCCTGTCTTGGCAAAAAGAAAAAAGAAGATTTTTTAAAACATTGTGTGTGTGCACACACATGCAGGCAAGTGCCTGCAAAGGCCAAAGGTGTTGGATGCCCCCGGAGCTAGAATTATAGGCAGTTGTGAGCCACCTGATGTGAGTGCTGGGGATTGAACTCAGTCCCTCTAGAAGAGCAGTATGTGTTCTTAATTGCTGAGCCATCTCTCTAACCCACTTAGCAACATTTTAAATCAACAACCACACCTGATTGATGGCTACCTGCTGGACAACAGAGCATAAACACTGACACTGTTAGACCAAAGTCTACTGGACTGTGCTGGCCAGACACTAGTGTGGAACCATCAGATGCATGGGTAAGGAAAGGAAGATGCGAGCTCCAGGCTGCAAGTGCACGGGCGGCTGGCAGAGCAGGAGAGGCAGGCAGAGGAGATTGCAGGGGAAAGGCAAACACGTCAGCAGCAAAGCAGAGTATGAGACTCGAGCAGCCCACAGATTTGCAAGCAATCCTACCCACAGGGTGTCCTGGGAACGTCCACGGGCCCTGTGAATGGGAGCCTCTGGCTCAGCTGCAACAGCAGCCTTCCTTCCCAGCAGAGTGGAGACCCAGACCAGGGAAAGGACAAGGCACCACCAAGAGGCTTCAGACTCTTCCACCAGGCCTGGGGAGCTCTGCCTTGCCCGTCCAGAGCCCAGGAGCAGTGGGACCACGTGGGTCTGGCCTTTGGGCTACTCAAAGTGTGAAAGAAGAATAGAAGGAAGCTGTGACACGCACTGCCGTCACAGACCCACATCTGTATGTCTTTTTCCTGCTCCTGTGCAGAGGGGCTCAGCGGCAAGGCTCCTCTAGATACAGGAGGCAATGAATAAAGGTTTTTCTAATGCAGCCTACGGAGTATGACCTGGGATGGAAATGCCGAAACTTAACGGTGGGGCACCAGGCTTCTTTCAAGCCGGGATCCTGAACTGGCCTACACTACCTCATGCTCTTCTCTATCCAAGGTCTGGGGCCCTGTGGTGGTTTGAATGAAAATGGCCCCCTTTGACTCATGCTGGGACACTTGGCCCCCAGTGGGTGGAACTGTTCAGGAAGGATTAGCAAGTGTAGCCTTGTTGGAGGAGGTATGTCACTGAAACCAGGCTTTGAGGTCTCAAAAGCCTATGCCATTCCCAGGCACCTCTGTCTCTCTGCCTTGTGGTTGTCATCTTAGCACATAGCTCTCAGGTGCCTGTCCAGTGTCCTGCCCACCTGCTTGCTGCCACACCCCCTCCACGATGGTCATGGGCTCTACAACCTTCTGGAAGTAGGCGCCCCGAATCAAATGCTTTCTTTATAAGTCACCTTGGCCATGGGGACAACAGAAAAGTAACTAGGGCAGACACACTTCCCAAAGATTCCGCTCTCTCAGGCAGGCATGGGGACAAGGGACCAGACAGAGAGCTTGATGATTTTCTGAGAAGCTGTGCACATGCCAACAGGTACCCAGGCTGTTTCAGAGAAGGGAAGAGCCAGGAGTTCCTACCCACAAAGCAACCATGCCTCCAACATGAGTGAAAAAAGCCACAGGTCCCAACCTCTACAGCCAGGCTAAAATAAGTGGGCCCAAGAAGGACAGAGTAACACAAGCCATTGTGGTGTCATACGGACTAAGGCAGCCCTGGGCCCATAGTAGCTAAAAAGTGAACACTTCACCACAAGTGGGACACCACATATAGCACCCCAGGTTCAAGGTGAGACTTGATGTTATTCTAGGGGAGATGTGCTCTTCAGAGTCAGTTTGTCAGTGGGAAGCCAGAGACACACCTGGGAACACCCCACTGCTCTAGTCATGGCCTTCTCACCCAACACTGGGTTTCCTAAACTACAAATCCTTTCCGGCATGCCCAAGAGCAAACACACAGAAGTCCTCTCGCTAGGCAGGAGCGCTCCAACAGGAGACACACAAAGGACATTCTGTGTAGCTCTGGAGGTGTACTTCCCCTCCAGTAGAGTGTGGGCTAATTATGAGTCGGACCTTGGGTTAGATCCCAGGCCAGAAAAAATTAAATAAGTAAGTAAAATAGAGAAGAAAAAAACCCAGGAAAGGGTCTTCTGGTACCTCAGAGAGAAGAGAGATGAGCAGGGAGTCAGGCCTCCCTGCTTGGCTGGTGAACCCTCCCACCCCATCTGCTCTTATCTGACTCGGAGAAAGGGTGAGAGTGGAAGAGGGTCCCACACCCCAGGCAGACCCAGTTACGTGATGTCTGGGTTTTTACCGTTGGCAATCCTGGGTGGCTGGGGTCCACTGTGCTCTGGGGCTGTCCCTCCAACCAGGAAATCTTCAGAGGGTTGTCCACCAGGCCCACTTCATTTCTGACAGCCAGCTCCTGTCAAACAGAATACCCAGGGCGTCCAATCCAGTCCAGCTCTAAGGGGCTCTTTCTAGCCCGCAGAAAGACTAGAGCCAACATTCTCATCCTCCAAGGGCATCTGGGCAACCTCAGCAACCTGCAAACCACGCTATGCTCAAGTTCTCGTGTTCGTGAGCAAGTGGAGGAGATGCACCTTCTGATTTGGAGACAAAAAGGAACATTCAGGGTGGGAGGCCATGCTGGTACAGGTTGGGAGGCTATGCTGGTGCAGGGTGGTAGGAGGCCATGCTGGTACAGGGTGGGAGGCCATGCTGGTGCAGGGTGGGAGGCCATGCTGGTGC
>OU015742.1:29426504-29463989 GCA_907169655.1 Acomys percivali | reverse complement strand
GGAGGCCATGCTGGTGCAGGGTGGGAGGCCATGCTGGTGCAGGGTGGAGGGTGTAAGGTGGGGCTAGCTGGAGTGAAATGAGTCAGCACTTTTTCTCATCCAATCTTAAAGCCAGGAGACCTGTTGGGGATATTCAGCTCTTGAGCTGGCCTAAAGATCCACTGGCAGTATGGCTCACCTAATATGAAGGACCCATGAAATTGGGCCCCTGCCCAGAATCGCAGGACTATCAGTGGCCCTCAAGGCCTACACAGTACTCACCGCAGCCTTGACAGTTGCAAACTCCACTATGGCGTTGCCTGCCTTCTTTCTGGACAGCACCAGGTTGAGAACCTCCCCATACTGTGGGGACAAGAGAGCCAGAATATGACTGAACACGCAGCGTGGCCCATTATGCTACAGTCCAACCTTGGAATAAGCTATTTCTAGGGATGCAGAGGAGCAAGACTGGAGAGGAAATGAAGTTGTTTTCATTTCCTCAGGTACACAGGACAGCAAAGGTGTGATGGGCAGAGCTCTGGGACCTAGGCTAGCACACGGCACAGCTGTCTCAACTTCTGAAAGCAGGAAAACAGAGAGAGCTTTCATGCTAGGCAGCCACCTCGGCACATCCAGCTAAACCCTGTGCTTCAAGGAAAGGGCTAGGCTTAGGCAGGGAGGGAGAGCTGGCCAGAAGGGCACACGGTAACTCTAACAAGGGGTGACCTGGCCTAGGGGAGTCTCTAGGCTGATCATGGTTATGGCACAGACAAGAAAAGATGAAGTTCAGGGGCACTGTGGCAGATGCCAGCGGAGCGTACCTTTTGTAAAAGCCTGAGGAGGACATCTCTGGAGTAGCCACCTTGGGACTCATCCTCCTTCTTACACTTCCACTTTAGCTACAAAGACGACAACAGCATCATCTACACTGCCCCGCACAAGTGAGCCTGCCCCTCTGAGAGGAAACCCTGCTGCTCGCCACCCAAACCATGCTTCCTATGGAAACTTGTGGGGCATGTAGGCTGGGTGACTAGAGAAAACAGGCAGGGAGCTAGAGTGAGGTCAGAGACATTTCCAAACCCCAAAAATCTCAATTTGAGGCCAAAGATCCCACCCTGAGACCTGCAGGAGCCCATGTTTCTGTGCCTACATGCCCCAGGGCACGTAGCCTGGTGACCCCCCCCCCAACGACCCCACAATTCTCAAGGTAGTCACAGGCAGTCACTAGCCTGGCATCTGGATGCAAATAGAGCATCACCAGCATCCCAGCCCCAACCAATGACATGCACCCACCCTGGAAATCCCTTCCCACTCCCCAAGGCTTATATATATAGTTCTTGTCCACCTTGAATAAACAGGCATTAGTGATTTCCCTAAATGACATCTAAGAAGTTGCTGTTTCATTGGGACAGCTCTGAGCTGGGAAAAGCTTAACACCAAAATCTCGAAGGCCTCCCCCACCCCTCCCAGCTTGACCAGGGTCCTGCAGTCCCCACCTGTTCTGGGCTCTGCTTCATCCTTCTCCACTCGGTGTCTGGCAGTGCCTGAACACCCCAAGGGACAGAGCAGAAGGTGGAACCACAGAAACTGAGAGGGAGGCAGCCTGATCAGTCTTAGTGACAACGTGGCACTATTAGAACATGTTTCAAAGGGCTTCTGAGGATGCCTTGCCCACACCTGCCAATGTTACAGCCACTTGGTGAGGCAAGCTCTGAGAGACAGTCCTAAGGTCCAGGCCCAGGATGATGGAAGGATGCAACAGTTGCCCACAGAAAAGCACCTGTTCTCACTGAGAGCTGCTGCGCTGTGATCTCAGATCCCACAGACTCACCTTTAGTTTGGGGGTTCCTTTGCCTTCAATATTTTCTGTTCTTCCTAAAAATATTGGGGGGGGGGGAGTAAAATTTCAGAGAGTCCAAGGTCTCCCACCGGAGAGGTGGCACCAAGCCAGAGGACTGACATAAAAGGCTCCTTGTATCCAAGGGAAATGCCTGCCCTGTCCTGGTGAAGGGTCTTGAGGGGAAGCTAGACACAATCCCACCCCATCCTTGGATAACTGGCTCAGCCACTTCCTGAAGGTCACCTGTTAGCTCTCCCAATTGAGAAGCTGGGAACACATCCTAGGGGCTAGAGGCAGATACAGACCCCCTCAGCTTCACTGAGGCCAGGTGCCCCAAGGCCTTTCCCCTCAAGATCTGCTCTGGGATTGAGACCTGTAAGAAGCATATATGGCTCCTACAAACTAGTGTGTGTCACCGTAGAACGCTGTGGAACAGCATGGGGTATCCACAGGGTTCTAGCAGGGGG
The DNA here is from genome assembly GCA_907169655.1 of Acomys percivali. NCBI lineage: Eukaryota > Metazoa > Chordata > Mammalia > Rodentia > Muridae > Acomys > Acomys percivali. The sequence continues at coordinate 29,461,703 of OU015742.1, read as the reverse complement.
GCCCTCCACAGGCACTGCAGGAAGCAGCCAGGGCGAGCACTCAGGAGACAGGGGGCCCTCCACAGGCACTGCAGGAAGCAGCCAGGGCGAGCATTCAGGAGACAGGGGGCCCTCCACAGACACTGCAGGAAGCAGCCAGGGCAAGCACTCAGGAGACAGGGTGCCTTCTCACCTCTCAGCCTCTGCTCTCGGTCCTGGCGGATCTGCTCCTGGACCAGCCTTTGCTGCTCCTCCAACTGACGGGAACCCTCTTCTCGAAGGCGGGCAATCTGCAGAGCGGGAGGCGGAGGGGTGACAATTCTGTGCAGATCCAATTCCAGGTTGGCCCACCTCGTAAAGATCCCTGGGAGGTTCCACCTGCAAGCTAGGGCCCAGCAACTTGTGGGTGGGACAAATCATCCAGCTCCCACAGAAGACAAACAGAGCAAGCTCTCCCCACACAATAGCTACTCAGGCACTTCCCCCTCCAGCAGCGGTGACCCTCAGGCCAGGGTCTGGGTGCTCACCTCCTGTTCTAGGGTTGTGGTGCTCCAGCTCTCTTTGTCTTCCTCACTCCCCTCGGCCTGGGCCTGCTGCTCCCGGGCCTCCAGGTCTAGGCACAAGGGTAGAGTGGTCCAGTGTCTAGGTTGTATGTCTGTTACAGCCTCAGACCACCCCAGCTCTGGCTGTCCCCCACCACCTCAGACAGGATGGGTGCCATAGAGCAACCCAGCCATCTCTTGCAGTTACTTTCCACTGCAAAGGGGCACACACAGAAGAGACATGGGCTCCAGCCAAGCAGCCACGGGTCTGCAAGAGTTAAACGGCTCACACTGACCAAGCAGGTTCTCTCCATGAAGTGAACAGAGAACAGGTGGGTGCTGGGCCAGCAGCCTAGGGCCTTGTGTCAAAGATGCTCGTGGGTGGAGCAGCTTGCTGCTGTTGCTGGGGTTTGGCATTACATCCTGACCTGGCGGAGTCTCAGCTTTGATTCATTTCCCATCACAGAACTCAAGTTCTCACTGTGTCCCTTCCTCCCTCTCCTCTGGCAAGCTTCACCGTGGCCTCTCCTCAGACAGGCTGACTGCTGCCAGTGTACTCCCACATCCCAAGCCCTGTGCCGTGACAATGTTGTAACAAACCCTTCTCTCAGGCTTAGGACTCACTTTCCTCTCTGCCTACCTGACTTACTCGGAACGTCCCCCACTTCTGCCTCCCATCCCTGCCTTGACCTAAGCAAGCATTCTCCCACTAAGCAGGCCCTGGCCCATCTGTTTGTTTGGTAAATTCATTAAACATGACCGAGGTGGGGCCGGTGAGGGGACCCAGCACAAATCCGCTAGCTGCCAAGCATGATGACCTGAGTTCGACTCCAGAACCCACACAGTGGAAGGAGAGAACTGGTTCTTGCAAGTTGTTTTCTGACACCTATGAGTGCTCGGTGGCATTCACGTGCACACCCACACACTAAATAAATAAATGTAACAGACATCTGTAGAAGCTGGACTGTATTCTACTCCCTGTATCTCTGAGGAAGCTTCTCAGAATGCAGACTTAGTAGGAAGGGGCTGGAGTGAAGTAGGAAAAGCCAGCCTCCACCGGAGGTAAGGACTCTGTGTGAGTTCCCACTCCGGCAAGCATCTAGCCGTATTTACTGTTACTTTTATGTGTTTTGTCTGCATGCACTACCTGCATGCCTGGGACCTGCAGAAGTCAGAAGGGAGTATCAGTTCCCTGGAACTGGAGCGCCACATGATGGGCGCTGCCACGTGGGTGCTGGGAGCTGAGCTCAGGCCCTCTTCCTGAGCACCAAGTGCTTTAACCTCAGAGCTGCAGCTCTAGCCTGAAGAGTCTTAACTTTAGTAGTAAATCAGTAGCTGATGTCATTCCTGAGAGAGCCTTTAGGGCCCCACCTCTCCACACAGTTCTGCCAGGAAATCTCTGCAAAGTCTCTAAGGAGAAAGCCGAGGGAGACTAACAGCGAAGGCCGAGGGAAGCCAGAGGCCAGCCAGTCTGGTGATGTCACCTACCAAGCTTCACTTTCTTCCTTTTCTCATCGAGCCTCTGGGTCCTCTCTGCTGCCTGCTTCTTGGCTTTCCTCACCTTATCATAAGCAGCCTGGAAAAACCCAAAACAGCAGAGTCAGCCAGAGGAGATCCGGCATCTTCCTGGCCCCTGCCCCCAACCCAGAACCATCAGGATCCCTGGAGCTTGGCCAACAAGTAGGTACCACAGAGCAAAGGGTCAAGGTCCTCACATCCCAGTGCTAGCTAAGCCTGCCCGGTTAGGTTAGCTTCTGAAATGCATGAGATTAGGTTTTTCTAGACAGCAGCAGTCTCTAGTCCCTGGGGACAACCCAGATAAAGGAGGTGGGACTTACCCTGGCTGCAGCATCAGTCAGTACCTCCAAAGCCTGGGAAAGCTGGTGGAAGAGTTCAGCTATACACAGGGACAAACAAATAAAAAATAACAAGAGAAAAGAAATGAAGCTGGATGTGACACTTTTTTTTTTTTTTTTTAAGATTTATTTATTATTATGTATACAGTGGTCTGTCTGCATGTACACCTGCATGCCAGAAGAGGGCAGCAGACCACATTATAGATGGTTTGTAAACCACCATGTGGTTGCTGGGAATTGAACTCAGGACCTCTGGAAGAGCAGGTGGCGCTCTTAACCACTGAGCCATCTCTCCAGCCCAGATGTGACACTCTTGTGCTTTCTCAGCAGAACCCTTCAAAGAAGCCAACACCAGCACACCACAGGCCAACAGTGAACAGTAAGTACACTCATAACCAACTGGATACCCCTAACATGTGAAGCCAAGCCCTACGCTGCTCACAGCAGCCACGTGCATCCACACCCACAGCACAGACACACAGAGCTGAGGTCAGGTGAGCAGGTCTCAAGAGTCTCACCTGCTCTGGGGTTATCTGGGTTTTTGTCTGGGTGACAGGAAAGCGCTTTTTGCCTGTATGCCTTCTTCACCTAGAAGAGTCAGAGTACAGATCAGTCACCCTCCCTGAGGGACAACAGGAAAGCCCATGCCACCTAACAGAGACTCTAGCTCCCTTTTCACAGCCACCATGGCACTTGTAATGAAGAAGGTGAAGGCCATGGAGGGAGCTGGCCACTGACGTCCAGCAGAGAGGCAGGGCTTGCTTCTAGCAGAGCCCAGTCTCATCACTTGGTCCTAGTGTGTCAGTACAGCTACTTGCAAACAGCTACTAGATACACTCCTGGTGGCCATGGAAACTGCAGCCACCTTTCTGAAGGAAACCTTAGCTGCTAAAGCTTCGTTATTACACACTTGTTTTTAATTTATCTTGTGTTCTTGTGCCATGTGGGAGTCAGGATAGGAGGTGGAGTTGGTTCTTTATTCCACCACATGGATTCCAGACATGACACTCAGGTGGTCTGGTGAGGTGATCTTATCAATTACATTTTAAAATGTATTTTCCCAGCCAGGCCTGGTGGCGCACACCTGTAATCCCAGCACTCAGGGAGGCAGAGGCAGGTGGATCAATGTGAGTTCAAGGCCAGCCTGGTCTAGAAAGTGAGTCCAGGACAGCCAAGGCTACACAGAGAAATCCTGTCTTGAAAAACAAATGAACAAAAAATAAAACTACACACACACACCTTCCCTTTGATCCAGCCTACAAATTTGAACTTGAGAGAAATGACAAAATAAGTATATAAAGATGCTCAATGCAACAACAGTGAGTGGAACTAGCAAAATTTCTATCACCAGGAGATCCATTAAAAATATGACAGTGGCCGGGCGTGGTGGCGCACGCCTTTAATCCCAGCACTCGGGAGGCAGAGGCAGGCGGATCGCTGTGAGTTCGAGGCCAGCCTGGTCTACAGAGTGAGTCTAGGACAGCCAAGACTACACAGAGAAACGCTGTTTCCAAAAACCAAACCAAACAACCAAATAAACAAAACCATGGCAATGGCTTGGTCCATGCCTGCAAACTCTGCTCTGCAGAGGCAGAAGCTGGAGATCAAAAGTTCAAGGTTGTCCTGGCTATACAGTAAGTTACAAAGCCAGCCTGGGCTACATCAGACCCTATCTCAAATCAAATCAAAACAAACAACACAACCGCTACAGGGGCTGGAGAGATGGCTCAGCGGGTAAGGGCACTTGCTGTCAAGTCTGACAACCTGAGTTTGATCCCTGGAACGCTAAAGTGAAAGAAGAGACCCAAGTCCCACAGGTTGTCCTCCCAATGTCACACGCACACCATGCACACAACATACACACACACTCAATAAATAAATATCATTTTTAGTTCATTTTTATTTTTTGGGACTAGGTCTCTCTACATAGCCCCGGCTGTCCTGGACTTACTATGTAGACCAGACTGTCCTGGAACTCACAGAGATCTGCCTGCCTCTGCCTCCTTCCTGAGTGCTAAGATTAAAGGTGAGTGCTACTGCAGTTAGCTTTTCGCGCGCGCGTGCGTGCGTGAATGCGTCTGTCTGTCTGTGTATTCTTTTCCAACATAGAGTTTCTCTGTGTTAGCCTTGGCTGTTCTGGAAATCTGTAGACCAAGCTGGCCTCGAACTCACAGAGGTCGGCCTGCCTCTGCCTCCCGAGTGCTGGGATTAAAGGTGTGCGCTGCCACACCTAGCTTGGGAGGGGTTTAGCATTTAAAAGCAAATAAATCAAACAGGGACAGACACCTGGTCAGGCACACCGTTGCTTCTTTCTCAGCACATTAGAGGAGTTCTGAGAAAGTGATGAGGAGTGACATTCAGGCCTGGAATCCAAGAAGTTGGGAGGCTGAGGCAGATCGGTAGTTCATGTTGAGACAAGACTGGGGGTACATGTTGAGTTCTGAGACCCCCGTCTCAAAAAAAATCTACTTCTGGATGGACGGATAGCCAGCTAGAGATAGGTAGCTAGAGCAAGGATCACAGGTATGCACAAAAAGGAGGGTTGCGTTTTTTCTAACAGTGTCTTGATATGATGTAGAACCAGGCTAACTGAACTTACTGTGTAGTCCAGACTGACCTTAACTGCTCCTTGCTCCTGCCTCGGCCTCCCAAGTGCTGCAATCACATGCATTCACCACCAGGCCAAGCTCTAGCATTCTTATATTAGCAAAAACGAAAAAGCAAGGCCTGGAGAAATGGCTCAGTGGCTAAGAGCAGTTGCTGCTCTTGCAATTAACTGGGTTCGATTCCCAGTCCCATATGGTTGCTCACAACCATTTATAACTCTTTTGGCCTTTTCAGGCACTGCATGCATATTGTGCACAGACACGCATGCAGGTAAAATAAAATAAGTAAAGCAACAGCTACCATACAGCCTGCTTACTCATTTCCAGGTTTCCAGTAAAGGTGGTGGAGAGCCAGTGTCTGGCTGCTTCTGCGGCTTCCGCATCTCACTTTGTTCTGTACAGGTAAGCTGCTGCTCCCGTTCCTGGAAGGAGCACCTCAGCACTCTGGCTTCCTAGTTTCTTAGAGGGAATGAATGCCACCTCTACACTCAAGTGAGCTAAATAAGGACCTTCAGAGGCTGGCAGCCAGCATCTCCAGGGCGAGAGGCCACCAGGCAGGTACTTGATTCAATGTACCTCCAGCCACCGAGCCTAGGATCTCTGGGATTGTGCTGCCACCTGCTGAGCTGAGCCAGTCCCACACCTACACCTGCCAAGGCTAGCCTGGCTCTCCAGATGCAGCTTGAAGAGACAGGTGGCCTTGGGCATCCATCCAGGGAGCAGGTGTTCATCCTGTTGCTCCAGCTTCGCAATCGCCTACTTATGCAAATCCCAGCACACATGCTGTGGACTAGCCGCATCCCCGGGCCTCCTCCCCTCCAAAACCCCAATACAGTGGTAAGGCCAGAGACAGCTTGCTAGGTAGCTGTGCATGCGCAACCATTGTCATGAACTCCAGGCGCCATGTCATCTGTCTTCTCGCCTCCACTGAGCCCACAGCTCCAACTATTTTATTTAATTGGTGTTCTTGAGACAGTATCTCCCTTGTGCTTGCTGGTATTAAAGATATCCACCACCAGACCTGGCCCCATCCCTTTTATTTTTAAGCCATACTTTACTAAGCTTTTCATATATAAGCATATATACGCATATATATATATATATGAAAATATATAGAGTATTTCTTTTTTTTTCCAAGACAGGGTCTCACTGCCCTAGAAACTCACTATGCAGACCAGGTTGGCCTTGAACTCACACAGATCCACCTGTCTCCAAAGTGCTGGGATCAAAGGTGTGTGCTACCACGCTGAACTTTTCTGTTTTAAGGATCTTATCTGATTTTTTAAAAAGTGAAATATTACAAAAATATAAAATGAAGCTGGTAGCTAGGAATGACGGCACACACCTATAATTCTAGTACTAGAGAGGCACAGAGGATTGCCAGAATCTCCAGGAGCCCAGGGCTTACCTGGTCTACACGATGAGTTCAAACCATGTAGGCTAGAATTACATGGTGAGACTGACAGGAGGGGAAAACAAAACAATACAGGTGGAGACAGGAGGATCAAGAGTTCAAGGTCATCCTCAGCTAAATAGTGAGTGTGAGGCCATCTAGTGCCCCATCTCCAGAGAGGGAAGGAGGGAGGGAAGTGAGAACATGAGGACGAGAAGAGGCAATTCATAAGACAATATAAAGGGATAAAGGGCTGGGTACGGAGGCTTGGGGTGTGGTCAGCAGGCACAGACAGGGGGATCTCTGTGAATGCCAGGCTAGCCAGGGCTATGTAGTGCAACCCTGTCTCAAAAAGAAAAAAAAAACCATAAAATATGATTAATAACAAGAAAAAATCTGTCCTCACACACACAAATTAAGAGTTAGGTTTTGTTTTGTTTTGTTTTGTTTTGTTTTTTAATTTCAGAGCTGAGGCCCAAACCCAGGCCCCTGTGTTCGCTAGGCAGGCACTCTACCACTGAGCTAAATCCCCAACCCCTTAAGGGCTGTTTTTCACCTATTAGTTACAAGGACAAAAGGATGTTAGGCAGCTGAGAAGCTTCAGGAGTTAACAGCACCTGTTCTCAGGTAACAAGATGGTTCCATAGTTAAGAACACTCTGTTCTTCCAAAGGATCTGGATTCAAATCCCACCATCCACTGGACAGCTAACCACTATCGCTAACTCAAGTTTCTGTAAGTGCTGCATGTATGGCAGCCTGTGCAGGTGAAGGACCAGAACACATGCAATCAAAATTTAAAAAAAAAAAAGCCAGGTATAGTGGCAAGGCAGAGGCAGGCAGATCTCTGTGAGTTCAAGGCCAGCCTGGTCTACAAAGTGAGTCTAGGACAACCAAGGCTAACACAAGAGAGACCCTGTTCCGGAAAAACAAACAAACAAACAATCACTATGGATTAAAAAAATTAAAATAAAACCCTTCGTGGTAGATATTATTGCCGTCATGTAACACATGAGGATGAGAAAACTGTTATAGTGAGGAGTTGATTATAATACATAAAACCCATCAGCAAAAACATGTAACTGTTAGAGCCAACAAAAGCTATTCTAGCTGGAGATACAGCTTAGCTTACCTAGCATAGGCAAACCCCAGCACCACACATGTACAAAATCCACTCCAGTCAAATACGGTAGGAACAGTAACGACTCCCAGACTCATCACACCTTTTACCCCAACAGATAAAAATATAAAAAAGGGGGCTGGAGAGATGGCTCAGCACTGGCTACTCTTCCAAAGGTCCTGAGATCAATTCCCAGTAACCACACGGTGGCTCACAGCCATCTATAATGAGATCTGGTGCCCTCTTCTGGCCTGCATGCAGAACTCTTACACATAATAAAAAAAAAAATTGGCAGCACTTGGGAGGCAGAGGTAGGTGGATCACTGTGAGTTCAAGCCAGTATGATTTATGAAATGAGTTCAGGACAGTCAGGGTTACACAGAGAAACCCTGTCTCAAAAAAAAAAACTTTAAATAAATAAGGCTTTCTTTCCACTATTTTAAGTTAGGAGGCAATATGTCTCAGCAAGAGAAGGTTCTAGAATTGTGAGAGATGTATTTTCAAATTCAGAATTTTTCTTATCCTAACAATAAGAGTTTCACTGGCTCTCAGGCTCTACAGCGCCCGCACCCTAGAGCTACTGGAGGGGTTAAAGGAACCAATATGACACTCCACACAAGTTCCCAAACTTAAAGACGGGGTGCTGGCACATCCCTGTGATCCTAGCATCTGAGCTGTGGGAACAGGGGGACCAAAAGTTCAAGGTCACCCTATACCTTGAGCAAGTTTAAGGCCCTGTCTCAATAATAACCCCAAAGCTGGGTGTGGTAGCATACACCTTTGATCAAAGTACTGGGCTACAAAGTGAGGACAGTGTTGAAACCCAAACAAACAAAACCAATCTGAATGGTCTGGGTGGACAGCAATGGTCCGTGGGTGCCCCAGGAGCTCTGAAATATTCTCACTGAGAAAGTGGAGGGCTTGGGTACCCAGCCTGAGATCCACCAGAGTGGCCACGAACCAACTCGCACTGTTCTAAGAATGCTGGTCAGTGTGTCTGTCTGGATTAACTAGTTATTACTATACTTAGCTGCTAAACCTGTCCTGGGCAGAGCCCGCCCCTGAGACAAAGGCTGGAGGCTGGTTTTGACCATGAACCAGTTGGTCTGGACTTTGGTGCTTCCTTACAAACTAGATCCCAACTCTGTCCAGCCCTCCTGACACTCCAGCAGCTGGACAATTTCTCACCAGGTAAACAACTCTCCTAAAGCCATCTAGTCTCAATTCTCTTTTTTTTTTTTCCAAGACAGGGTTTCTCTGTGTAGCCTTGGCTGTCCTGGACCCGCTTTGTAGACCAGGCTGGCCTCGAACTCACAGCGATCCACCTGGCTCTGCCTCCCGAGTGCTGGGATTAAAGGCGTGCGCCACCACGCCCGGCTTAGTCTCAATTCTCAACGCTGCTTTTTCAAGCTGGGCCTGGTAGCTTTTATTCTCAGCTACTTTAGAGGCTGAGGCAGGAATAGTAAACATTCCAGGCCTAGTTGGGAGTGATGGCTCATGCCTTTAATCCCAGCACTCAGAAGGCAGATCACTGTGAGTTCCAGGACAGTCAAAGCTACAGAGTGAAAGCTTGTCTCAAAAAAGACAAAATAAAATAAAACAAAATTCCAAGCCTGAGTGTGCAATTTTGTGAAACCTCTCAAAAGAATAAAAAATATTAAGGGCTGCAGATAGAGCTCAATAGTAGAACATTTGTCTGGCATGCAAAGGCCTTCAGTTCAATCCCCAGCAAACAAACAAACAAATATACATATATGTATATTTCTTTTCTTTTCTTTCCTTTTCCGAGACAGGGTTTCTCTTGTAGCCTTGGCAATCCTGGACTCACTTTGTAGACCAGGATGGCCTCAAATTCACAGAGATCTACCTACCTCTACCTCCCAAGTGCTTGAAATAAGGCTATATTTGAGGCTAAAATGTCCAACAGAAACCAGCAAGATGGCTTAGTGGATAAAAGTACTTTCCAAGCAGTCCTGCAAACCTGGGTTTGATCCTAGAACCTACAGTGGAGGGAGAACCAACTCCCAAAATTGTTCTCTGAGCTGCACGTGCATCCATCTCTCCCTCTCTCTCTCTCTGTCTGTCTCTGTCTCTCTGTCTCTGTCTCTGTCTCTGTCTCTGTCTCTCTCTCTCTCACACACACACACACACACCCTTTGGTTTTTCAAGATAAGGTTTCTTTCTATAGTAGCTGTCCTGGAACTCACTCCGTGGACCAGGCTAGCCGTACTCAGAGATCCATCTGCTGTCTTCCAAGTGCTCACTGGAAGTCCAAGCACTTCCTCTAAAAATGGAAAAAGGTCAACAAAGCAGTGCTTTTCTCAAGCTTAGTGAGACTGGAAGGAGAGGAACTTTCCGAAGGAAATATCATGTAAGGTGTAGGACTGTGGACACAGGGAATCCACTTGAAAGCGGCTTCCAAGGACACCAGGAAGGCTCAGGCAGAGTTCCGGCAGCCACAGAAAGCTGCCAGCGAATCCCGTGTGCCTCTCCAGCTCTTAGGAACACCTGCATTCCTGAGACTTCACAAAAAGGAGAAGCTGGGTGACATCAGACAGTTCAGGTGCTGCCCCCCCACCCCCCTGCGCAGACCACAGTTCAGAGGATCACGCTGTCTCCTAGGCACAGCTCCAGAAGGACAAAGATCTCAGGTAACCAAAGGCCCCAGAGGACTTTAAACTTTTCTTTTTGCTTTGTTTTTGAGACACAGTCTTACTATGTAGCCCTGGCTGGCCAGGAATTTACTATATAGATAGACCAAGCTAGCCTAGAAGTAACAGAGATCCACCTGTCTCTTCCTCCCAAGTGCTGGGATTAAAGGAATGCACCACCATGTCCAATTATAAACTTTAATTTGCAGAAGATTTGGGGTTTGTTTGTTTGACACAGGGTCTCATGAATCTCAGACTGGCAACAAATTCAACTACATAGCTAAGAAATGACCTTGAACTTCTGATCCTCCTGCTTCCACCCCCAAATGCCTTTTTTTTTTTTTTTTAATCACCTATTTATTGGTGTGTGTGTCTGCACTCAGTATAAGTACCTGTAGAGGCCAGAAGTCACCAGCTCCTCTGGAGCAGGAGTTACAGACAGCTGTGAGTGCTGAGAACCAAACTTCTTAGGCCCTCTGTTGGAGAACTGGGGTCCCCTTGAAGAGCAGGAAGTGCTCTTCAGCCCCTGAGCCATCTCTCCAGGCCCCCAGGAAGGGATGCCTACTAAGTTTTTATTGATAGTGGTGGCAGTAGTTCAATTTGTTTTTTGAGATAGTGTCCTCAGGGCCCAGAGCAGAGAAACAAATAGCATCTAGTAGGCATACAAATCTGTCGCATGAAAAGGGCAAACATTCATTTGCTTTCAACCCAAACAATTAGAAAGCCTCAACCAAGTCCACTAGTTCAGGCCGGAAGAAGAGCAGAAGGAGGCGAGCGCTCTCCTGCGCCCCACCCCGCAGCCTCATCACTATTTCATAACTCCCTATCCACCTGCTAACACCTTCTCTGTCAAAAACCACGTCTGAGCCAGGCCAGGCCTTACATTCCAGCACTCAGGAGGCAGAAGCAGGCGGATCTCTTGTGAGCTTAAGGCTAGCCCAGTCTACAAAGTGAATTCCAGGACAGCGAGGGGTACACAGGGAGATCCTGGCTCAAAACAAAACAAAAGTCTAGAAAAGACAACTTACTGAGGCCGGGAACCAGAACCACCACAGTGAGAACCAGTTGTTACCTCCCCGCAGCCTACACCACGGGGGAGGGGTGGGCAGGCAGAAGGAATAAGGCCGCTGCAGCAAGCAGCCTCGCCTGGTGCTCCATAACTGTTTCCAGGATGTCTGTGTATCGTGAGCATGGAGGCCAGAAAGGGGAGTTATATTGCCTGGAACTGGGGTTACAGACTTGTCCGCTGACGTGTGGGTACTGGGATTTGAACCTGGGTCCTCTGGAAGATCAGCCAATAGTTCTTCTAGCTACTGAACCATCTCTCTAGTCCTTGTTTGTTTTATTTTATGAGACAGGGCTTCATGATGGTGCTCGGGTTGCCCTTGAACTCTTACAGAGGGGATTCCTAGAGCTGTGTGCCCAGAGCCCAGTGTTGCTTTTCTGCCCGTGACATCAGGCAGTCGTCACATAGCCCCTGGTGTCCCTGCTAGCAAGGGAACGAGAAGGCTTGGGGAGAGGTGAGTGCCCAGGCTGTGATCACAGAATGTTCCCGTTTCTGGGGCGGCGGGGGGGGGGGGGGGGCCTTGCTAATGCTTTCTGGCTGAATCGCCCAGATGGTTTGCTCATTCTGTCGCTGCAGTCACTGCTTCCCTGTGTGCCCTCATCTGGGTGCTGCTGCTTGGCCTGGCTTTTGAGAGCTGGGTCTAATTACTTGTACCTCTTACTTACCCAGCTCCAAGTTTTACTATAAGAAATGACAGCCGCCTTTAAGAAAATAATGATGTGTTCTTTGTAGGGCACCTTTCTTTTAAGTTAATGATGGCTGTTTCTATTTACTGGATCCCTCAGCCCTTGCTTTTCTGAGTGAGTCAGGAGTTCCTTCACTTCAAGAAGTGAAACTGGAGGCAGCAAGACTCTGTTGGGTGCCTGGGGCAAAGTACCCAGAAGGCCACAGGAGCTCTGCTGGGGCCACCCCTGCGGGCTGAGTGCTGCAGTGGCCTAATTCCTTCTGCCCAGCCCTCCCCCGTGGTGTGGGCTGTGGGGAGGTAACATCTGGTTCCCACTGTGGGGGTTCTGGTTCCCAGTCTTAGTAAGTTGTCTTTTCTAGACTTCTGGTTTGATTCGGTTCGGCTCGGTTCAGTTTGGTTTGGTTGAATAGGGAGGGTCTCACAGTGTAGTTCTGGCTGGCCTCAAACTCACAGAGCTCTATTTGTCCCTGCCCCTAGAGTGCTAAGATTAAAGGCATGTACCACTATACTTGGCCAAATAAAATAAAATTTAAAAGATAAAACAAACTGCCAGGTGGTGGCAGTGCATGCCTTTAGTCCTAGCACTCAAGAGGCAGAGACAGGTGGATCTCTGAGTTCGAGGCCAGCCTGGTCTACAAAGCGAGTCCAGGACAGCCAAGGCTACACTGAGAAGCCCTGTCTCAAAAAACCAAAAAAAGAAAAAAAAAGAAAGAAAAGAAAAAACAAAACAAACAAATAAAAAACCAAATAGCTGTGTTGGCACACGTTTGTGGTACCACCATGTAACGTATAATGTTGAAGCAAAAGCCGCAAAGGGTTAGGGCAGCCTTGGCTACTATGGAGGCTGCCATGGGCTATGTAAGACCTGGTCTCAAAAAGCAAACAGCAAAAGAACAACAGGGGAACTAATGAGCAACAGTCCCCTCTGCCTGAAAGACTGGCCACGATTATTTCTTTTACCCACACAGAAACAATACTGAAAACCTCAACTGTCTGGACACCCAGAGACTGTGGGCCATTCCGACTGGACACAAGCAGGGAAGCAGCCATCCTACACCATCCTCCTCAGTTCAATGTCCCCAAAATGGAAGCCTGCTAGTGGGCTTGGGGTGATTCTGGGGGTGCCTAGACCCGACACCAAGGTCTTTCTACTGCTAGCCAGGGACCAGAGTCAGCTGAAGCTCGCTCAGCTTGGCTGTGCTTTCCCTCTAGCGCACTCAGGATGTGGGTGGGGGGTCCTCAGTCGCTCTTGTTTGATCTTCCCATCCCTTGACTCTCACTTCTAAGTCCTCCTTTTTTTTCAGTCCTCCCAACACTCCTTCCTGGTCCTCAGCTTGCAGCTAAGCACCTGGAGCCCTCGGTGCCGCCCTTCCTTCCTTCTAGCCCCACCTCTTCCTACCTTTCTAAGCACCTGGATCTCAGGCTCGCATCCCAAAACCCTTCTCACCTTCTTGTCTCAGTCTGTGGACCCCCAACCCCAGAGCCACCAGACACCCTGGATCTGCTGCCCCATTCTTCCCATGGCCTGCTGTCACCCTCAACCCCTAGAGATCTGGGCCCCAGACCAAGAGATATTCTGCCTCTCTCTCTCTTGGGGGTAGAACTCTGCTCTCTGAACTTGGGCCTTCCCACAGTGAGTTCATCACATACCCCTTTCATAAACATGACAAGTTTCCTTTGTAAACACACACACACACACACACACACACACACACACACACACACATGCTGAAATGGAAACTGTAGTATCTAACATTTCCTCAAGCCTCCCAGCTCAGTTCACACCTGCTGGGCTCACCATATCAGGTGGCTTTGCTCACAAGGATCAAGTCTCTGTCACTCCTACACAGTGTGTGTGTGTGGCGAGGGGCGGGGGGGTGGGGAACAGAGGTGCTTCTGGGACACACAGACCATTTCTGTTTGCCCTAATTGCTCCTGGAGTGTGAAGAGCAGTGTTCAGGTCTGGGCAGGGACTCTGGCATTTATTAGTTGCCTTACGCCAGGCAAATCAATTAACCCCTTTGAGACTTGGTTTTCTCATCTGTAAATTGGAGTTAATGGTCCTTGCCTGCCTCCTAGCCTTGTTTTGAAGATCACATCAAATGAAGTAGACATGGGAAAGCCTCTGGTAACACATAAACATGAGGCATCACTGTGAATGCTAATGAACAGCTTCTGACCATGAGCTTTTTCCTTCTCATGACTTCAGAACTCCAGCACTTCAGCCAGAGCTGAGTCAGACAGAGATCCCCTCGACAGAGGCTGTGCGAGAGCACCACCACCATGCCTGTGCCTTGATGAAACCAAGACCTCCAGTGGACAGTTCCAGTATCCAGCCTAGAAGGGCTCTCTCTGGACATGGCCTATCAGATGGACCTCGAATCCACAAGTGACCCAAAGATACCCAAAGAATCCAATTTAGGTCAAAGCCCACAGATTCCTTTCCTGTCCCATCCTCAACAAATCTAGCAAAGCCCTGTTCCTTCCTTATAAGGAACAGTTGCCTCCTGCCACACCTCCATCTCACCTTGCTCCTTCAAGCTCTTTTCTGGCCTCAAAACTGATGTTTTTATTTTTGTCAATTTATTTATTTAGCCAGGTGGTGGTGGTGCAGGCCTTTTGGGGTGGGGTGGGGGTGGGGGGTCGGGGACAGGGTTTCTCTTGTAGTCTTGGCTATCCTGGACTCATTTTGTAGACCAAGCTGGCCTTGAACTCACAGAGCTCCACCTGCCTCTGCCTACAGCTGGGTGGTACACACGTTTAATCCTAGCCCTTGGGAAGCAAAAGTAGGCAGATCTCTGAGTTCAAGATCAGCCTGCTCTATAGAGTGTCCAGGACAGCCAGGGTTACACAGAGAAACCTGTCTGGAAACAAACAAACAAAAAAGACTTACTTATGTATTTAATGTATATACTCTGTCTGCATTTATATCTACAAACCAGAAGAGGGTAGTAGATCCCATTATAGACAAGTATATGTCACCATGTGGATGCTAGGATTTGAACTCAGAACATTTGGGAGTACAGCCAGTGCTCCTAATGGCTGGGCCATTTCTCCAACCTCTGATGATTTTTGAATCTTTTTACAGAAACAATGTTGAGCTGGACAGTTGGTAAATGGCTTTAATCTCTGCACTCGGGAGGCAGAAACAGGAAGATCTCTCTGAGTTCCATGCCAGCCTGGTCTATATAGCAAGTTCCAGGGCTACATTGTGAGATGTAGCTCAAAAAACAAAAAACAAAAAACATGGTGGGCTTTGGTGGCACGTGCCTTTAATCCCAGCACTTGGGAGGCAGAGGTAGGTGGATCTCTAGTTGAGGCCAGCCTGGTCTACAAAGAGAGTTCCAGAACAGCCAAGGCTACACAGAGAAACCCTGTCTCAAATAACCAAAAATAAAAAATAAAATAAAATAAATGTATCAATAAGCACAGAAGATGGCTCAGCAATTCTGAGCACTGGCAGCTTTTGCAGAGATCCAAGTTCAGTTCCCAGCTCCCACATGGAAGCTCACAGCTGTCCATAACTCCAGTTTCAGGGAACCCAATGCTCTCTTCCTATCGCTATAGACACTAGGCATGCATGTGATGCACATGTATACATGCAGGCAACATGCTCAAACACATAAAATAAAAATAAATCTTTTTTTGATTGTTTGTTTTTTGTTTTTCAAGACAGGATTTCTCTATTTTTTTTTTAAAAAAAAGATTTATTTATTATGTATACAGTGTTCTGTCTGCATACCAGAAGAGGGCACCAGATCTCATTATAGATGGCTGTGAGCCACCATGTGGTTGCTGGGAATTGAACTCAGGACCTTTGGGAGAACAGACAGTGCTTTTAACCTCTGAGCCATCTCTCCAGCCCTCTCTATGTTATCTTAGCTGTCCTGGACTCACTTTGTAGACCAGGCTGGCCTCGAACTCACAGCGATCTGCCTGCCTCTGCTTCCTGAGTGCTGAGATTAAAGGCATACATCATCATGTCTGTGGTAGCACACACCTTTAATCCCAACACTTGGGAGGCAGAGGCAGATGGATCTCTGTGAGTTCAAGGCCAGCCTGGTCTACAAAGCCAAGATAATACAGAGAAACCCTGTCTTGAAAAAACTAAAAAAAAAAAAAAAAAGAACTTTGCTTTATCTAGTAATACTTGTTATGCCCTTCAAAAGGCTTCAAATGAAGGGCCAGGTGCTTAAAAACAGGAGGAAAACAACAAAGCACTGAAGAACTATACAACGGAGGCCTAGTCCCAGCCTGATGCTCCTTCATGAAAGGTCTTGACATGGTTCAGAACCTCTGTAGATCAACGACAGCAAATAAGCATGAGGATTCCCCTCTGATGTGTTTGTTTGCTGGTTGGATTTTTCTCCCATTTATGGGCGTTTTGCCTGCATTTATGCCTGAGTACCATGTGTGTGCCTGGTGCCGTGTAGGTGAGAGTTACAGATGGTTGTGAGCCACCATCAGTGTAGCCAACCAAACCCAGGTCCACAAGAACAGCCAATGGCCTTGACCACCGAGCCCTCCCCAGCTCCCAACCATACTGGTAATTCTTTGTTCCCTAAGGCTTTGGAAGCTTTCCCTGATCCTGTCAGTCATGTTTTTCTTTTTATTCCTACATTATTTCCCTTGCATAGTGCCACTGAGCCTCCTTCCACCTTTGAGCTCATGAGTTACTGTCAGAGCTGACGGGAACAGGAAGTGACAGTTTATTCAGACCCGCCTCCTAACATGAGCACCTGGGGCCTAGTCTATGGTGATAAATTCCATCGATTTGATTTGCGTGAAATACTGAACTCTGGTAATGCTCAATCTGTTTCACGTGATGCTGTCTCCCTTCCATGGTGACCTCTGCCTCCACTGAGATCCACCGGAGGCCAGAGGACAGCTGAAGAAGCTGGCTCTCTCCTTGTGGGGATCACACTGGGCCATGGGGCGGCAGCAAGCACTGTTACCTGCTGCTGCCTTGCTGGCTTTTGATTTTCTGAGACAGGATCTTGAAATGTAGCCCTGGCTGGCATGAACTACGGAGAGCAGGACAGCCCCAAACTTGTGGACTGATTTTCCCGCCTGTGCCTCCCAGATGCTGAGATTACAGGCGAGCACCTCATAGCTAAATACTTAACTTTAAAACTTGCATGATCAGGTGTGGTGGTTCCCAGTATTTGGGAAGAAAGAGGAGGATCGGCATGCCTGACCAGTCTGGGTTACAAGAAACCTTGTTTCAAAAACCAAAACCCAGAACTTGCAATGAGAACACAAAGAGCAATACCGGCCCGGTAGTGTGCCAGGTGCTGTAGTAAGTGCTTTGCACGGGTCCAGACTCACAACAGTGCAACTTCCATTGGGCAGATGGGGAACCAAAGCACAAGGAAGTTAAATATTTACTCACATTACCAGTGAGGTAAGTCATGACTCCAAAGTCCCTCTCCTTAGCCGTGACTGCGAGTGACTACAAAGACCACTGACACACTTACAATTCACAGCAGTGAGTGTCCACAGCCTCCAAACCATGACAGCTATGATGAGCCTTAATTCTTGACCTCACTGAAGATTAGCTGGAAAAACTCTTATTTCCAAGGCTACACAGAGAAACCTTGTCTCAAAAGACCAAAAAGAAAAGAAAACCTCTTCCTTTATGCACGCCATGTATCTGTAAGAAATCACCATTCAATTAGAAAATGTAAGCTTTGGGGCTAGAGATGGCTCAGCAGCCCAGAGCACTTACTACTGATCTTGTAAAGGATCTGGGTTCAATTCCTAGCACCCACACCAGGAGGCTCTCCAGCAGATCAGATGCCTCTGGCGTTCCCTGGCACCTACACTCATGTACATGTGCCTGAACAAAGAGACACAATATGTACGATTTAAAAATAAATAAAACTTTAAAAAGAAAGTGTGAGCTTCTAAGAAAAGTCACCACTAGCCTCTCAACTTCAAAATGATGAGCCCAGAAGCAAGAAACAGAGGCTAGAAACAAAACAGAAGTGGCCACTCATCAGGGACAACTGTTCACGTTTGTACCAGCACCAGGTACAGCCTGACACACAGCAGGCACTTAATAAAAATATTTGCAGGCTGAGACAACACAGGGGAAGAGTGAGGGCTCCCTATGAACAAGGCCTGTGTGCTATTCCCACAGCAAAAGAAGCATTTACAGGAACTGTTTCTATCCTCCTCAAACAAGTGTGTTTCTATCTAAACATGCCAGGAGGAAGGAAAACAAAGTTTGACTTCTGTGAAGGTTCCGGACGTGCCTGTCTTAGCCAAGGCACTGGGTACCTAGTATGCTGCCGCCAAATGTCAAGGATTCAAGCCGAGAGACCGGCAGGCGACCTTGTACCTATTTGGTGGGGATATAAATCAGTACAGCCTTTCTGCCAGGCAGTTTGCATTATGAATCATAGTCTTGGAAATACATTAACTTTTGGTCCACTAACTTTACTGTGCCTGAAAACAACACTGCGTGCTCATTCACTCACTCACCCAGTGTTTACTGAATGTCTGTGAAGGACAGGCATTGTTCTAGGAGCTAGAGATTGCAGCAAACAAAACAGGAATTCCCTGCCACGATTTTTTATGCCCTGATGGGAGAGGCCAAAAGTGAGTAAAATGGTATTAACATGGCATGCAGCTCTGAGGGCTCACACCTGGAGGACAGGCCCAGTGAGGGTGTGGAACAGCTAAAAATTAGATGGCCAAATGCCCAAAGTAAAGGCTATCCTAGCAGAAGTATTAAGTATAAAAGTCCCTGAAACAGGTATGTTTGGTGAATTTTAAAAAAAGAAAACAAACACACAAACACACACACACACACACACACACACACACACACACAAACTCTGGATGCAGCGGGCAGTGGTGGTGCACACCTTTAATCCCAGCACTTGGGAGGTGGAGGCAGGCGGATCTCATGAGTTCAAGGCCAGCCTGGGCTACAGAACAAGTTCCAGGACAGCCAGAGCTGTTATACAGAGAAATCCTGTCTCAAAAACAAACAAACAAGCCTCACAAGTGGCCCAAATCATTGTTAACAAAAAAAGTAACACATTTGGCTTTGGTTGTTTTTTTCTTTCTTTTTTCCTTTTTTTGTTTTTTTAAGACATGGTTTCTGTGTGTAACCCTGGTTGTTCTGGACTCACTTTGTAGAGCACCTGCCTCTGCCTCCCAAGTGCTGGGATTGCAGGCGTGCACCACCACTACTGGCTGGAGGAAGAGGAAGTGAGGCACAGCTGAAGAGACCACACAGAATTGGCACATGGCTCTGTACTAGGGTTATACCCAAAAGATGTTTTTTGGGTTTTGGTGGTGCTGGAGGTCCTTGCTGCTCTTGCAGAGGACCTGGATTCAATTCCCAAGACCCACATGGTGGCTTATAACATCTGTGACTCCAGTTCCAAGGAATCCAATTCCTCTGGTCTCTGTGGGCACCTGCATTCATGTGAATACACTTATACACAGTCACAGATATATAATTAAAAATAATAAAGATAAATTTAAGATAATTTTTAATTTAATTTGGGGCGGGAGTTGTTTGCTTGTTTCTCAAGACAGGGTTTCTCTGTATAGCTTGGCTGCCTGGAACTCACTCTGTAGATCAGGCTGGCCTTGGACTCAGAGATCTGCCTGCCTCTACCTTCTGAGTGCTAGGATTAAAGGCATGTGCCACCACCACCCAGCTCAAAATCTTAAAAAAATAAATTTTTTTTTTAAATCAAAATCATTTAGGGGCTGGAGAGATGGCTCAGTTGTTAAGAGCACTGTCTGCTCTTCCAGAGGTCCTGAGTTCAATTCCCAGCAACCACATGGAGGCTCACAACCATCTGTAATGAGATCTGGTGCCCTCTTCTGGTGAGCAGGTGTACATGCAGATAGAGCACTGTATACATAATAATAGATAAATAAATCTTTTTTTAAAATTACATTTACAAGCCCGGGCATGGTGGCTCACACCTTTAATCCCAGCACTCGGGAGGCAGAGGCAGGAGGATCACTGTGAGTTCAAGGCCAGCCTGGTCTACGAAGTGAGTCCAGGATAGCCAAGGCTACACAGAGAAACCCTGTCTAGAAAAACCAAAAATAAATAAATAAAATTATGTTTACTCGTGTGTGTGTGTGTGTGTGTGTGTGTGTATGTGTGTGTGTGTACACACATGTGAAGGTCAGAGGACAACTTTCAGGAGTCAGCTCTCCTTCCTCCATGGGGTTCCTGGGATTGGACTCAGGTCATCGGGTTTGGCAGCAAGTATTCTTCTCCTCTGACAACATCACTGACCCTGATTCTTCATCTTACATTTGGGAAAAGGCAGGCCTGAGAGCAGCCCCGACTGCTGGAGGTCACCATAGTGGTCTCTACAGTGCTTTTTCATTCCCTCGCCAAATATGAAGAGCCTACTAAATGCCTGCCACTTACTAGGACTCCTACTGCCGTGAGTTCATCAAGCAGCTCTGCTTCTCAGAGGTAGAAGCACAGAGAGGGTTAGGGCATAAGGCAAATACTGACAGAACTGAAGATAGCTGCAAACCAATATAAAGTGCTGGAAAGGAGGGGACCCAGCTGCTGTAAAAGGGAGTAACAGGCAAAGCCTGGGGCGCAGCTCAATAGGACACCAGGCTAGCAAAGTCCAAGGTTCACATCCAGCATGGAGGTTGAGGCACAACAGGCAAAACCTCTCTGACGGGGCCAATTAAACTGAGGTGGGTTCCTTTTAAAATACATGTCTGAGTCCGTGGGTGTATATGAGCCTATGAGTGCAGACGTCTGCAGAGGCGATCGGCTACAGATGCCCCAAACTCAGAGTCTCCGAAAGAGCAGTGCATGCTTGCTTACTCTCCACTCCACTGCTGTTTGTGTTTTTAAATAGGGTCTCTGCGTTGTTAGTTTTTACTGTCCACCTGACAGAAGCTAGAGACATCTGAGAAGAAGGAGCCTCAAATGAGAAAAGGTCTCCATTATATTGACCTGGAGGCAAGCCTGTTGGTCATCTTCTTGATTAATGATTGCTGTGGAAGGCACCCAGCCCACTGCGCGAGATGCCATCCTTTGGCAGGTGTCCTGGGTTGTATGCTAAAGCAAACTGAGCAAGTAAAAGGAGTGAGCCAGTAAGCGATGCTCCTATGCTCTCTGCTTCAGTGCCCACCCTGACTTCCCTCATATGGACTGTTGCCTGGAAGACTATGATCAAATAAACCCCGTCTTCCCCAGGTTGCCTTTGGCCATGATGTCTTCCAAGGTAACAGAAAGCAAACTAAGAAAGTCTCTGACCCAGACTGATCTCAGACTAGCTATATAGCTAAGCATGACATGAACTTCTGACCTTCCCGCCTCTACCTCCCAAACGCTGGGATTACAGGTATGCAGCACAGCCTGGCTTATGTACTGCTGAGGGCTACATCCAAGACTTCATGCACGCCAGGAAAAGACTCTCCTCAACCCTAAACTGAGTTCCGAAGGGTAAGTAAAAGCAAGATGGATTAACAGCCTGATGTAGTGACAACTCACGCCTTTGGGGGCACAAGGCAGGTGGATCTCTAAGTTCGAGGCCAGCCTGGTCTACAAGGTAAGTTCCAGGACAGCCAGAGCTACACAGAGAAACCCTGTCTTGGGGAAGAAAAACAAAATCAAGCAAACCAAAACACCAACGATAGAGAATTCCAATGAAGGAACAAGTTTAGGCAAAAAAAAGTTCAAGTTCATTTTTGGATGTTGTAAGATCAAAGGCCTTGATGGACAAGATGGCGCCCACCTGTAACCCCAGCACTGGGGAGGCAGAGTCAGGCCGATCTCTGTGAGTTCAAGGCCAGTCTGCTCTACAAGGACAATCAAGGCTACACAGAGAAACCCTGTCTCTCAAAAAACAAAGAACAAAAGCGAACAAGCAAAAAGATTAAAGACCCCTGTGAAGGGGGCTGGAGGGATGGCTCAGTGGTTAAGGGCAGTGACTGCTCATCCAAAGGTCCTGAGTTCAATTCCCAGCAACCACATGGTGCCTCACAACCATCTATAATGTGACCTGATTCCCTCTTCTATCTGATGTTCTCTTCTGTCATGCAGGCATACGTACAATAGAGTGCTTATGGACATAAATAAATAAATCTTAAAAAAAAAGAAAAAGACCCCTGTGAAAATATTCAACTAGAGAGCTCCAACAGGCAAGTGGACTCACATGTTTGTGATTCAGAGAAAGAACTAAATGGAAGTTAAGTGTGGTGCTGGTGTTCCTCAGTGTTACTGAACTATACAGAAAAACACGACGGAAGGGGCCATGGGCCCGAGCCACGCATCAGGGGACCTGGTCTTCGTCCTCCTCACAAGTCTGTTACTCAGCACCGTCTCTACTGTCTGCTTTGCTTTTCAAAGTCTCTGGAGTCTTCTTAAACATTATAGTCAAAGATGACCTTGAACTCATGACCCTCCTGCTTCTGCCTCCCAAGTGCTGGGATTATATGCGTGTGCCATCACACCCAATTTTATAAGGGTAACAAGCCAGGGTTTCATGAATGCTAGGCAAGCACCCTACAAACTGAGCTACAGTCCCAGGCCCCCTAAAGCCTTGCTATGGAATCCAAACTAGGAGCATCTGCATGGAAAATCACCATCTCCCATCCACTCACTATAACTGCAGCTTTATTCACAATCAAGCCAAGTGTCCACTGACAGGTGAATTGGATAAAGAAATTTGGTTACACTCGTGAATATACGTGTGCGCGCGCGCACACACACACACACACACACACACACACACACACACACGGTGAAATATTCTGCCTAAAGAAAAAAAGAAGGGAGTCCCAAAACTAGGGAAAGGGGGAGGAATCCCACCCTCTGAGCTAGGCAATAGGTGGGAAACTCAGGCTGTTGATTGGCAGCACTTATCTGGAGTGCATTCAGCCTAGGGGATAGTTTTGGGTGGATTTCCTGTAGCTTACAAGAATCTTTAAGTTTTTAAAAAGATTTATTTATTCATTTAATGTATATGAGGACACTGATCCCATTGTAGATGGTTGTGAGCCACCATGTGGTTGCTGGGAATTGAACTCATGACCTCTGGAAGAGCATCCAGTGCTCTTAACCTCTGAGCCATCTCTCCAGCCCCCTTTTTAAGTTTAAAAGGAAGTAAGTTTGTAAACATGTTAGCATCACCATGGTTTGTAATCAGCAGTGAAATACACACTGCAAAAAAGCAGTAGCCACACATCTTGCCAAGCACAGCAGAGGCTTGGGAAGTGATTTTGGGTTAAAGGCAAGAACGTTAACCTGCACGTGAGAGGTGGGACTCCACACCACCTGCTTTAACCTCCTGATCCCACTAAGGAGCACACACTGAGAAGAGCAACACCTGACCACCTGAGACTTAAAAGGAGGAAAAGAAAACCGATCGTTCTAGGTCCTAGGCCTCAACGTCAAATCCAGGGAAGAAGGGGGTGGCTGCTGAGGGAGGGAAGAGCCTAGAACGCTGACTTGAACTCCTGGGCTCTACCTAAAGTTTAGAGACTGACACTGGTAAGACGGTCAGCGTGCAACTCTTGCTGCGCAGGCGCAAGAAAGGAAGCCTGGTTCTCAAGTTCGAAGCGGTCTCCTCCACACACTGTGACAGCAGAGACAGCGAAGTCACACAGTTCCTCAGTGCCTCCTTCCCTAATGAGGTCCTCAAGCCTTTCAGGAAATGCCCAGAGGTCCCCCTTTTTAGTCATTGCCGGCCTCCGCCCCTCCTCGTTCCCCGGTCCAGGACAGGGCGGCGCCTACAAGGCCGGAGGCAGGCGCGAGGACCGAAGAAACGCCATGTCTCTCGGGTTCTCACCTCTTTATCTGCCGCCTTCTCCTCAATGCCTAGCAGCGCGTACAGATCCATTTGTAAGAGCTCTTTGGTCACCGCCATGGTTCTGGCCTAGACCGAATTAACACTACAACTCCCAGGAGTCTGAGCGTGGGTGCGGGGGGGGGGGGGGGCGCCGGTACTAGCTCGGAGGCGGCCCAGCGGCGCGCTAAGCCCCCTGGGAATCGGCGTGTTCCGGCTCAGGTCTGACTGCGGAGGGGCGCGTCGCGAAGAATGAACTACGACTCCCAGCATGCTCCACTCCGCTACCGCCGGCGCAGTGGTGAGTGGAAAGAGAATTCCCCGCGCTGGGCCGCAGTTGGTTGGCACCGGTGGGCGTGTGGGGCTGCGCTCCACAGCCTGAGGGTCCGAGAGGCCTGCTCTGAGCTGGTGAGAGGCTCTCCTACCTATCTTGCGGCGCCCAGAACCGCTATGGAGAGCAGGTGCTACGGCTGTGCTGTCAAGTTCACCCTCTTCAAGAAGGAGGCGAGTTTTCTCCCCAGAGTGCTGGAGGGCCAAGGGAGGACGCGGGGCGAAGGGAAGAGCGCTGGACCCGCAGGGCAAAGACCCAGTTTGACAGGTTCTTTCCAGGAGTGTGGTTTTGATGAAGTAACCCAGTTAATATTTCTGGAAGGTGGGCCTGATGCCCATTCCCTTTCGGGGTTAAGGTGATGGTCTGATGAGGGTAAAGGCACTTGCTGCTAACCCCGATGACCTCAGTTCGAACGTCAGTCCGACCCACAAGGCCGGAAGGAGAGAACTCCCGCGAGTTATTCTCTGATCTCCACACACATCTCATGACATGCACTTGTCTACGTGCGCACACTCACAGAGAAACAGTGTAATTAGAAAAATTCCAGGCGACGTTAGTGAGGTGCTGGGGCTGAAAGTACCTTGTAATTTATAAAGAGCATATAACGGGTACTACTGTCAGTCTCCAAAAGCTGTGCTTTTGTTTTGTTTTGTTTCTGTTTTTATCTCCAAGTAGAGCATCTGCTTCCTCCATCTCAGTGTTTTAATTCCCTGTGACTGCTGTGCTGTCACACCATGCCCATTACCCTCTGCTCTGAAACCTGCCTCAGCCACAAGCCTGCCCTTACCAGGCTTTTAGTACCATACTTCCTCTCCCCCACAGGGCACAAATGGAAAAGGCTTCTCAACCCAGATTTGTCAGGTCCTCCTTGTAAGCAAGCTACAAAGGAGTTGATGGAAAGTAAATGGGATGAATTCACGGTGTATAGCCCTGGAGTACTTAAGAAACATGTGCTTTGGAGTCAGAGTTCAAATTCCAGCCGCCTTATTCAAAGAAGGACCTCAATTGAACTACTCACATAATTTCTCTGGCCCCTGTTAAAATCAAGACAATATTGGTGGACATCAGGATCAAATATGATGACCCGTATAAATTATGCTGGTTAGATCCGATGATGCGTTTTAAGGTCCAGGCTTAGTGCCTGGCACACACAGAGTGTTCAATGCTTGAAGCTATTGTTACCACCCTGTCCTGAGCCAACCCTCCCACCACGGGAAGCATGGAGTCTGCATCTGAATCTCTTTTGTTGACTAGCCAGTGACCTGACACACAGGGCCCTGTTTGTCTTTGCACTACACCCCCGTGGTAAGAAATGAAAAATGGTAGAAAGCATGTGAGTTTTGCCTGAAGTTTTCTCCGACTTGACTAAGTCTCTGGAAACCAAGGAACTGCTGTACCCCGGTGCGCCTATCTCTGCCTAGACTCTAGGGAGTCCCACTCCTCTTCTTCCTCCAAAATTCTGGTCACACCTCCAAGGTCTTCTTTCTGTGAGTGCTTAGGGAGTCCCATAGAAGAGCCAACAGAGCTGGTAACAGCTGGATCCTCCTGCTTCGTGTTTCTTATAGTACGGCTGTAAGAACTGTGGCCGGGCCTTCTGTAATGGCTGTCTTAGCTTCACTGCTCTGGTTCCTCGAGCTGGCAACACTCAACAGAAAGTCTGCAAGCAGTGCCACACAGTCCTGACCAGGTGAGAGATGGGCATGCACAAGGGTTCTGGGACAGTTCTTGTGCCTTGTGGCCTTGTGCCCCATGGCTGAGGATCTGCCTGGGAGTTATTTAGGATACAAATCACTGGTGGGTAGGAGGGCAGCACTTCTGACACCGATGTCCTCTCTCTAGAGGGTCTTCTGACAATGCCTCCAAGTGGTCGCCACCTCAGAACTATAAGAAGTGAGTACTGAAAAGAATACAAGTGGGGATGGGTAAGGACAAGGAAGGTCTCTCCTTCCAGACCCCAGATCAAATGGGTGCAGAGGAAAGAGAACGCCCACCTCCAGGCTCCTGGTGTCCCTCTTGGGCCCTGAAAGCAGCTCATTAATTTGTTCTCAGAAGAAGCATTGGGAGCTCTCTCCCTATCAGGCATACCCTACAGCTGGTCAGCTGGATCGGGCCATGGAATGTGGCCTCTAGAGGCCCAGTTTGATTTGAATGGATGCCTTTAGTTGTCTCAGTTGCCGTAAGAGTCTCTACCTCATATCCTGCCAGGCGTGTGGCAGCCTTAGAGGCCAAGAAAAAGCTCAGCACTTCCAAGAGCCAGGGCCTGACCCACCAAGACCAAGCCATCGCTGAGCGCCTAGCACGCCTCCGTCAGGAAAACAAGCCCAGTGAGTACCAGTGGGCCAGGGGACCTGAGAGGCATGGATCAGGGCTGAGGACCGAGCTTCCTCTGCCCTTACAAGCCCTCTCCTTGCCAACTTCAGAGTCGGTACCCTCACAAGCAGAGATAGAGGCACGGCTAGCTGCACTGAAGGATGAAGTCCAGGGCCCCATCCCTTCCACACAGGAGATGGAGGATCGGCTTGCAGCATTGCAGGGCAGAGTGCCACCTTCTCACACCGTGAGGCCGGTGAGTGTGATGGCTTGGGAGAGAAGGGTTTCCTAGGGCAAGCACCCTACAGAAGCCCAGATACATGTCTGATCGTGTGCTTTGCAGGAGTTGGGAAAGCCTCCCACCCCTACCTCCTGAGCCTTAGGCCTGCTCCCAAGCCAAAGACCAAGTGCCAGGCCTGAGTGTGTCAGCAAAGAGTGGATACTCAGTCCTGCTGGGAGCTTCCAGACCTACTCACCTCTGTGGACTTGAATCCACCCCTTTCCCTGAGCTTTGAACACTCTTCAGCATCCATGCCTGACTCAGACCTCTTCTGGACTCCTCCTGTGACCTTCCTCATACCCCTGTTCCCCACTGAGGCTCCCTCCTCTGCACAGGCACACCAGGCACCAGATGCCAGGACCCAGGCCCAGCAGACGCAGGATCTGCTGACACAGCTGGCAGCTGAGGTGGCTATTGATGAAAGCTGGGAACGAAGAGGCCCAGGTAACCTGTCTATGTGGCTTCTCCCAAATCATACCCTGCCTCTGCTGCCCATGCTTTTGGAAGGGGAACATAAGTCACAGAATAGTCAACCCTAAGGAACTTCTGTTTATGAGTGCTTGCTGCAAAGGGAGCCAGGGTGGGCCTCGCACTGGTTCTATAATCAGATGGTGAAATCCACTTCCACCATCTACAGGAGTTTCTTCAGCTATCTAAATCTTTCTCATCTGCAAACTCAAGCTCTGTGTGCTAAAATTCCATCTCCTGGGAAAAGTCATGAGGAATAAATGAAATAATACAGTAAGTGATTGGGACTGTGCTTGGCTCATAAGTACTTAGTGAATATTGTCTGCAGTGATTACACTGAAAATGAGGAAGAGGCTTAAATTAAAAGATTCAGTTGCCTCCTATCACCAGTCACATTTCAACTATTGTGCATGAGCTGGTGGGCTACATCATGGACAGCATAAGGCTAGGACACGCTGTGCAGCATTCTCGGCATCATGGAAGATCCTCAGACAGTGAATATGAAGGCTCCAGAGCAGTAGCTCTAAGTAGGGATGATTTTTACCCTCAGGGCACTTTTAGAAATGTTTAAAGACATTTTTGTTATCACAGTTCACAGATACTGCTGGCATCTGCTAGGTGGCAGTCAGGGGTGCTTCTGGGCATGCTATGCTATTGTACAGATGCCAGCTCTCCACCACCTGAAAAGAATTGTCCCCTTAAGTGTGTCAGTAGAACTAAGATTGATAATCTGCTGTACAGACACAAGCTCCATGGCTATCCTCCCTGGTCTGGCCTATGAACCATTGTCCTTATGTATAACTAAAGAAACAGACTTGGTAAGCTTAGAGAACGTGGCCGTGGCAGCTGGCAAGGATGAGCCCTCAACATGAAGCTACTTTTGTCTTTCTTTGTTTTATTTCATGAGACAAGCCCTCATGTAGCCCAAGTTGGTCTCAAACTTCCCATGACCTTCAACTCCTGTCTCCACCTTCCAACTGCTGTCATTCTAGGCATATACTGTCATGCCTGCCCTGAAGCTCTAGACTAAAGGTGACCATGGCAGAGCCACATCCACTCCAATAAAACCAAGACTTCATGACCCCTCCCTGCTGCTCCCAGAAAATGTTAATTCCAGCCCTGAAAGGCAGCCGTTAGCTAAGTCTCAGCCTCCCATATCCTGATTCTTTAGGGCCATAGAATAACCACCCTATATTAACTAGGTGAGTTGAGGTTGATGCATCTGAAAGACACAACTAAAATTGCTAGTTTTGCCATGCATGATAGTACACACATGTAATTCTAGGAACTATGAGGCAAGATCAAGAGTTCTAGGCCAGCCTGGATTCTATACCCAAATTATTTTCTATTGGAAAAAGTGGAAGAAATAGTACTTTTATTTTATTTTGTTTTTTTCTAAACAGGGTTTCTCTCTATCGCCCTGGCTGGCCTGGAACTCAGAGATCCAACTGGCTCTGCCTCCCAAGTGATGGTATTAAAAGTGTACACTACCACCTGGTGTAATTTTGTTTATAATATAAGCCCAGTACTGAGCAAAAACTAATAATGTATGGTTAAAGAATATTTGAGAAATGGGTTCAGTGGCTTCTGGGATGAGATCTTGGAATTCTGCTTTCCTAACTGCGTCACCCCTTCCAGCTGCCCCGCTCCAGAATGACCTCAACAAAGGATGTACAAAGTACCAGTACACAAATTCCTGTGGGCAGGCCAGCCAGTCCGCGGAGGAAGAGAAGAGCAAGCTGCTGGCTGAAGCAGCTGTTGAGCTACGGGAGGAGAACACCAGGCAGGAACGGATCCTGGCTCTTGCCAAACGGTTGGCTGTACTGCAGGGACAGGACCCTGACAGAGGTAAAGGCTCTAGCCAGCCTCCTTACTCAGTCCCTGTGGCCAGAGCCTGCTTCCTGACAGTGCTAAAGCAGATACTGAGGGTCTCTGTGCCAAATGATATGTCATGTGCTATGCAGCGCTATGAGTGAGGTGCGATGGGCGGAGCAGAGACTGCAGGCTCTGAGGCAGCTATAATGGGGCAGTGGAACCTTCCGTCTCCCCAGGTGCTAATGCTTCTCTGGCCACCCTCTACTGCCAGGGCAGACGGGCCAGCCTTGCAGAGTTGAGGTAGGGATGCACAGCAGCTTGATTCTCAACTCAGAAATAAGTGTCCCCAGGGAAGCAACACTTTTAGAAGGCAAGAGAAAGCTGTTCAGTAACATCTCTCACCTTCTCCTTCCTCTGTTCCTGCCCCCTCACTCAAGTGACCCTCCAGGACTATCGCCTCCCAGACAGTGATGAAGATGAGGATGAAGAGACGGCCGTCCAGAGAGTCATGCAGCAGGTAGCCTTGTTGCCCACCCAGTCGCCCTTGCTCTGCCTCGTGGCTCACTGTTGCAGCAGCTGTCTGGTCTCATTCCCCGGCTCTGCTCCTGAGCCCTGTGAGTGATCACTCTGCAGCTCCCCTTCCAGCCAGGGTCCTTCTTCCTGGAGCCTTAAGATAGACAGGAAATGCAGGCATGGGCAGGGATTAAAGGGTGAAGAGCTGAGACGCTAAGGCCACAAAACAAATGCTGGGAGGGGAGCCTGGGCCTAGAGCAGGAAGTAGTTCTCTCTTCCCTGTTCACAGCTCACTGAAGAAGCTGCCCTAGATGAAGCAAGTGGCTTTAACATCCCTGTGGAACCAGCTCCCAGACCGAGGGCCCAACCCCGCAGGGCAGAGACCGAGGTGAGAAAGGCCTCCCACAGGCCTCCATCGCCCACCTCCCCACAGCCAGCCTACCGCCTGGCTCGCTGCTCCGCTTCCCCATTCCTCTCTTCCTAAGCCCCAGTTTCTGCTTCCTGGGCCCCAGGCTGAGGAAGAAGAGCTCCCCTGGTGCTGCATCTGCAATGAGGATGCTACCCTGCGCTGTGCTGGCTGTGATGGAGACCTCTACTGTGCCCGGTGCTTCCGGTGGGTGCTGGAACAATGTTCTGAGGGAGAGTGATCTTGGATTGAGGGTTGCCAAGATTGCTGCCATTCGCCCCTTTGGTCCGCAGGGAGGGCCATGATAACTTCGATCTTAAAGAGCATCAGACTTCTGCCTACCACCCCCGACCTCCTGGCCGAGAACACTGAGGACAACCCTGATGATCCCCTGAGGTGGCAGTGCCACATGCAGCCATCAGGCTGGGACGACCACCTGGGCCTCAGGCCATCAGTGGGATAGCAGATCCCTCTCTGATGATGGAAAACACGCCCTTTTGTGAGCTTCATGGCCCCTGGAAGGAAGAAAGAGTCCATTGAAGATAACGACTCCTAGAGAAGCCAGATGAAAGGGGCAGCCAGGCCCTTCTCTAAGGGGCTGGCCTCACATTGGTATTACAGGGAGGACCAGACTGAACCTGGAATGAACCTTGAACCTGGTCCCAGGTCCAGCCCTGGCCTATAGTGGATCTAATGAAATATACTGTTGAGTCATTGGCCTCAGATTTTTTTTCCTTTTTTCTTTGTTTTGTTTTTCTTTTTTCTTTTTTTTTTTGGTTTTTTGAGACAGGTTCTTTCTGTGTAGCCTTGGCTGTCCTAGACTCACATTGTAGACCAGGCTGGCCTTGAACTCACAGCGATCCGCCTGCCTCTGCCTCCCGAGTGCTGGGATTAAAGGCGTGCGCCACCACGCCCAGCACTTTCTTTCCTATGCTGGGGATTTATTGAATGAAGGGTCTCGAACATGCTAGAGAAGGGCTCTACCACTGACCTACATTCCTCAGTCCTGAACCTTTTCATTTGTGTGTTTCTGGTAGTGCTGGGGATTGAACCCGCATCCTCATATATGCTAAGCATGTGCCCTACCCCTACCACTGATTTATACCTCCAGGCACTCAACACCCTCTGTACCCAGAACCCGTGGCCCCTGAGCCTGGGGCATGTGAGACCTGCTAAGAACACAGCAGGTTGCTGGGTGTGGTGTCGTATGCCTTTAATCCCAGTTTTGCAGATGCAGAGGCAGGTGATCTCTGGGAGTTTGGAGATCAGCCTAATCTGAAAATCTGAAATCAAGTCCAAGATAGCCAGGACTATTACACACACACACACACACACACACACACACACACACACACACACACACACACACACCCTGTCTCAGAAAACAGACAAATCCCTCAGTAGGTTAGAAGCAGACTCCTGGGCATTCACGAAAAGCTTGAGCTATCTTTAATCTCCTAGCAAGCAATGTCCCACATCCTGGTGGCCTAGCTCAAATATGAATAGTCACCTTTGAGAACTGTGCCTTCCACTCAGCACAGCTCACCTTAGCTGTAAGACCCTTCCAGGATGGCTTTCTGTCTCTCTAGTCCTTAAGCAATGCATATAGAAACTGCATACATACCCTGCTTCCAGCCTACCGCAGAGGACCTACCCCCTGTCCCAACATGCCTACCTCAAAGACCCAGTATCTGTCTTCCTACAACTTGGCCCAAGCCCTGACACTCCCTTTCACTTCTCTGCACGTCCTCTACTTCTTGCCTTCCTGACCTGGGCAGGAACCAATCCAAGAAGAGAGTACCATCTAAAGATTCCTGCTACACTGAGTGGAGGAAGGATCAACCTCCTTGGATGCTTCAGATCCAGCGAGCTGTTTCCTGTTGCCTCCTTGGTGGAATTCAAAACTTGTCTTTGCCAGTTAGGCTCCTCTTGGTGATACCGGGATACTGTAAGCTTTAGCCACATGGCCTTAGGCCTCACTATTCCAGTCTCCTTTAAGTCAAGTTGTGATCTCCATCTTTGGATTCCAGTGCCTGTGGGGATGAGGCTGGTAGGTGGCCGGACAGCTGGATGGATGGTGGGTACAGCCAAATGACTTAGAATGTTGGTCTTCCAAGACATCACTTTCCCTCACCTGTCCCCCAGCATAGATACACACCACACTCCATTTAGTTGGGCTCCCAAAGGTTTTATCCTGCCTATCAAGGAAAGCATTAGGCAACAGCCACAACAGACTCCCAGGCAGCACAGCTGAAAGAGCCCAGCTGCAGCTACATACACACTTGGGCTATACATGTGTCTCTCTTTGCCTTCTGCATCCCTTGTCTGTACTGAAGACCTTTCAGCCAGTATCCAGGTCAGAGGTGTGTATCCTGGTCCTGTATCCTGGAAGTGCTGAGGCTGCAGAAGATGGTATCTCCAGGACTATTTCAAAGGCCTGCTGAGTCTCCGAAGTCTCTTGAGTTGACTGAGCAGCTCGGAGATAAAAGGCTGAGGGAAGAAAAGCAGTGGGATCAAGACAGGAAGTCACAGTCACTACGCTGCCCTCCTTCTTCTGTCTTCCAATTTTTCCCCCAGAGCAAGAAAAGGGAAGAGTGATCAAGGGCCAGGCTTTCCTCTCAAATGCCACTCTCTATTTGTCGGAGCCACCCCTTTAAGCCTCCTGCTAAAGCAGGAGCCAAATATGCCTTACCTCTCTGTCACGGGGGCAGTCTTGGAGAATGGCCTGGGTAAAAGAAAGCAAGGTAAACTGAGCCACGGCACTTCTCCACAAGCCCCATCAGTCTCCCAAGAACCCATCCCTGTCAGCTGATTCTTGGCAGCTGGCAGTTATCTGGCTGGTTAGTGTGCTGCCAAGAGTTGGTGCTTTTCATGCTACGCAAGGAAGCAGGCCCTAGGCTCCAAGACAAGCTTCCAGTCCCCAGCTTCCCATCCTACCTCCAGCTGAGTCCTCTGCTCTTCTGTGGACAGTTCCATGAGAGCTTCCAGATCAATCTCAGGCTCAGAAGGATCGTCTTGACCCTGGTTGAGAGTAGCATAGGGGTCTGAATGCTTGTTCTAGAATGGCGGTCATTGCCAGGCGGTGGTGGCGCATGCCTTTAATCCCAGCACTCGGGAGGCAGATGTAGGCACATCGCTGTGAGTTCAAGGCCAGCCTGGTCTACAAAGTGAGTCCAGGACAGCCAAGGCTACACAGAGAGACCCT
This sequence comes from Acomys percivali, assembly GCA_907169655.1. Classification (NCBI taxonomy): domain Eukaryota; kingdom Metazoa; phylum Chordata; class Mammalia; order Rodentia; family Muridae; genus Acomys; species Acomys percivali. The sequence continues at coordinate 29,428,681 of OU015742.1, read as the reverse complement.
GTCTCAAAAAACTAAAAAAAAAAAAACAAAAAACAAAATAGAATGGCGGTCACTGTCAGGGACTTGCCATCTCTACCTTCATCAGCTGGTCTCCATATTGATCTCATCCTCAGCTTACTCAAAATAACTATTGGTTTTCTTCTTTCATTTATTTATTTATTTTGAGAAGGGTTTCTCTGTGTACCCTTGGCTGTTCTGGACTCATTTTATAGACCAGGCTGGCCTCGAACTCACATCAATCCACCTGCTTCTGCCTCCCTAGTACTGAGATTAAAGGCATGCGCCACCATGCCCAGTTTAGCAGCATGCATTTCACAATGTAGTTAACTAGAAACCCGCACAAAATATACAGTCAGATGTGGCAGCACACACATGGTCTCAGCACTTGGGAAGCTGGGCAAAAGAATTAGCGAAAGCGGCTGGGCAGTGGTGGCGCACGCCTTTAATCCTAGCACTTGGGAGGCAGAGGCTGGTGGATAGCTGTGAGTTCAAGGCCAGCCTGGACTACAAAGTGAGTCTAGGACAGCCAAGGCTACACAGAGAAACCCAGTCTTGAAAAACCAAAAAAAAAAAAAAAAAAAAAAGAATTAGCAAAAGCTTTAAGCTAGCCTGGACTACATGGCAAGTAACAAGACAGCCAGGTTACACAGCAAACTGCTTCTCCTGCTTTTCCTCCTCCTTTTTTGGGGGGGATTTTTAAAATTTATTTATTTATTTGTTTGTTTGTTTGTTTTTGGTTTGGTTGGTTTGGGTTTTTTGTTTGTTTGTTTTTTGAGACAGGGTTTCTCTGTGTAGCCTGCCTTTCTTCTCCTCTTTAAACAAAACAAACAAAGCCAAGGTCAGTCTTGGTGACACACCACTGATCCCAGCACTCAGAAGGCAGAGCCTTCTCTGCATTCCAGACCAGTCTGATCTACATAATGAATTCTAGGTTAGCCAGTGCTGCACAGTGAGATCCTATTTTGAGGGGATTGGGGAAGCTCAGCAGATAAAGGCATTCACCACACAAGGCTGATGACTTCAATGTGATCCCCAGATTCCACAGTGGGAGGAAAAGGCCAGTTCTCTGAATGTTGTCCTCTGATCTCTAAATGTACATGATGATATGAGTGAACACATTCAGACACAAATCATACACACAATAACAAACAAAATAATTTTTTGAGAAACAAAAATAGCAGGCATGATAGAACATGCCTGTAATCCCAGCACTCAAGAGTCAAGAACAGGAAGGTCAAAAGTTCAAGATCATTCTTGGTTCCATAGAAGGTTTGAGGCTAGCCTAGGCTACACACGACTGCTTCAAATAGTACAGAAGGTGAGAGGATGGAGAGAGTAAAGAGCTTTCTACACAAGCATGAGGGCTTGAGGTAGATCCCCAGAACCCACATAAGAGGTTGACCCATGAGAAGTGTCTGTAATCCCAGAGGTGAGGCAGAGCTAGGAGGACCCCCTGGAACTGGCTGGTCTGCCAGCCTTGCCTAATCAGCAAACACAAAGTCCCAGTGAGAGACCCTGTCTCAAACATACAAGATATGGACAGGGCTGGAAAGATGGCCCGGTAATTAGGTGAAACTGCTGTTCCTACAGAGGAAGCAGCTCACAAACTCCTGTAACTCCAGGATCGGTCTCTCTCAGTATCTTTGGGCATTGCATGCCTGTGGTACATAAGTATGAATGAAGGTAAAACGATCCTACAAATAAAATAAGAATGAATGCCTTTCATCCCAGCACTTGGGAGGCAGAGGCAAGAAGATACTGTGAGTTCAAGGCCAGCCTGGTCTACAAAGCGAGTCCAAGACAGTCAAAGCTACACAGAGAAATCCTGTCTTGAAAAACCAAAACAAATAGATACTAATATTTTCAAAATGTATTAATTGTATTTTATGTATATGAATGCTTTGTCCGTATGTGTGTACACCATGGTGTCTGCAGAGGTCAGAGGACTGTGCTACTTCTCCAAGAACTGAAGTTATATGGATAGTTATAAGCAGCCATGTGTGTGTTGGGAACTGAATCTGGGTCCTCTGAAAGAACAAGAAGCGAGCTTAAACTCAGCCATTTCTCCAGACTCATAAAAATTAATAATAATAAAAAAAGGCATCTCCCTGAGGAGTGATACCTGAAGCACTCTCTCTCTCTCTCTCTCTCTCTCTCTCTCTCTCTCTCTCTCTCTC